>OY992524.1:5155531-5584531 GCA_963921215.1 Scoparia ambigualis | reverse complement strand
TAATAACTAATGGTAACTTACTTATTGAATTCTTGAATGATTGAACTGTATATAGTTTAATAATTCAAGAATTCATTAAGCAAGTAACTTACTGAATTCTTGAGTTATTGAACACTATGTTGAATTAAGCACTTATAATCATAGATAATATAATACAATAATAATTCATATAATAAACTTATTGTTTACCTAATTTCATTTTATAAGCATAGAATAGTTTTATAATTGTATTAATGTTTAAGATGTTTATTAAAATACAAATATTAATGAATACATTTTTACTTTTTTCAGACAAATACCCCCCAAAAGCCTTGAATGAAAAGATAAATAGAAATAAAAATAAAATAAAGATTTGTAATGAATGTAATATTAAAGTTTTAGAAAGCTCTTACAGATTTCATTTAAGAACTAATTTACATAAAAAGAATTGCTTATTGAAAACTAGTTTTGATAACATTTATATTATAGCTTCAGCTTTTCGAGAGAGAATAGTTACTTATAGAGTAAACTCTGATGACAATGTTTGTTCTACTCCTGAGGAATTTTTACATAAAATTACAGATGATGTGAAAAAACTTATAGTCATGAATTTGTCTAAACATGGTTCCATAAAGCTTAATTTTGAATTATTTGCTAATTTCAAATTACCTACATCAGATGAAATCCAAATGAAATCATTCAATGCTAAGTATGAGACCATATTTAGAAATACTGATTTATCTGAACTGTATTCAAAAACTCAGAATATATTAATTAATAAATTAAGTGAATTTCAGCACCGTGAGTCAGGCTGGTGTTTTAACTCTGTCAATCATTTAGAAATAAACGTTAATAAATACTCCCCTCTAAAGGGTGGTAGCTATTTAGAATTACCTAAAGAAATTAGTAGTACTAAAAGTTGTCTAAATGTAAAAAATTATGACAATCATTGTTTTGTATGGAGTATAGTGGCTGCTTTATTTCCTTGTACTAAAAACGTCAATCGAACAAGTTCATATCCGTTTTATTCTTCAGTTTTAAATATCAAAGGACTGAATTTCCCACCATCATTCACAGATATTAGATTATTCGAAAAAAATAATCCTTCTATTAGTGTCAGTATTTATGGTTTAGATAACAAAAATCATATCACAGGCCCATTATACATGACAAATCATAGAAAAGAAAATCATGTTAACCTATTGTATTTTGAACAGAAATCCAGAGGTCATTATTGTTTAATAAAAGACTTGGCAAAACTTACTAGACGACAATTCAGTAAACATCATGGTAAAACATACTTATGCGAAAGCTGTCTTCAGTTTTTTATAACACAGGTAAAATATAACTCACACACTTGTTCTAAAGTTTTAACAGTTTTGCCAAGTAAAAATAGTAAATTAGAATTCAAAAATTATGAAAGACAGCAGAAAATTAATTTTGTAATTTATGCTGATTTCGAAAGTTTACTATTAAACAAACATGAAAAGAACAGTTGTAATACCGAAACCTATAAATTACACCAACCCTCATGTTTTGCATATTACATTTGTTGTTCACATGATGAAAGTCTAAATAAACTTGTGCTGTATAGAGGATCAGATTGTGTTGAAGTTTTTATAAAACGTCTAATAGAAGATATAAAATATATCGAAAGCATACTTAGAAAGAAGGAACCCATGTTACCGATGACTCAATCACAAAAATATAAACACCTTAATGCAAGTATTTGTCATATTTGTAAACTACCACTAATTAATGATAAAGTTGTTGATCATGACCATATAACCGGTGTATACAGAGGTGCTGCTCATACTAAATGCAACTTATTATTTAAAGTATGTCCCTTTGTGCCAGTAATTTTTCACAATTTAGCAAACTATGATGCTCATTTGTTCATAAAAGAATTAGCTAAATATGATGGTGATATCAGAGTTATTCCGAAGAGTAAAGAAAAGTATCTATCTTTTACAAAATTTTTAAAAAACACAAATTCTCCTTCTACAATTCAAATTAAGTTTTTGGACTCATTTCAGTTTCTTAGTTCCAGTTTAGATACTTTAAGTAAAAACTTAGCAGATATAGATTTGAAACATTTACAAAAAATATTTAATTGTAAAGAACAGTTTTATTTACTTCGTCAAAAAGGTGTATATCCCTATGATTATATGGATTCATGTAAAAGATTTGAAGAAACAAGTTTACCTAAAAGAGACTACTTTTACAATAGTTTAACTGGTGAGCACATTAATGAGGAGGATTATACTCGCGCACATAAAATTTGGAAAGTCTTTAACATTGAATCGCTAGGAGAATATACAGACTTATACTTGAAATGTGATGTGTTGCTTCTATGTGATATTTTTGAAAAGTTTAGAAATAGTAGTCTTAAGTATTATAAACTCGACCCAGCTTATTATGTTACTTCTCCAGGCTTAAGCTGGGATGCCATGCTTTTATATACAGGTGTTAAATTAGACTTGCTAGATGATAAAGATATGTATGAAATGATAGAGAAAGGAATACGCGGTGGCTTAGCTCAGTGCTCGCTTAGACATGCTAAAGCAAATAATAAATACATGCCAAACTATGATGAATCAGTACCATCTAGCTACCTTATTTACTTAGACTGTAATAATCTGTATGGTTATGCTATGATGCAAAAAATGCCTATGTCTGACTTTAGATTTTTATCTGACAATGAAATTCAGAATTTAAACATATTAAGTATTTCTGATGATGCTGAATTTGGATACATTTTAGAAGTGGATCTGGATTATCCTGCTAATTTACATTCAATTCATAGTGATTTACCATTTGCACCGGAAAAACATATTCCACCGGGTGGCAAAACTAAAAAACTTATAGCAAATTTATATGACAAATTTTATTACGTTATCCATTATGTATATTTAAAAGAATGTTTGAGAAATGGTTTAGTATTAAAAAAAATTCACCGAGTGATCAGTTTTCGACAGCAAAGTTTTTTAGCTAAATACATAAAATTAAATACATATTTGCGTCAAAATTCATCTTCCACATTTGATAAAGACTTTTTCAAACTTTTAAATAACGCTATTTTTGGGAAGACAATTGAAAACAGAAGAAAACAGGTAGACGTCAAATTAGTTACAAAATGGAGAGACACTAATAATAAAACAAATAAAATAATTGGGGCAGAAAAACTAATTTCGAGACCCAACTTAAAAAGTATATCCATATTTTCAGATAATTTTGTTGCAATTCAGTTAAAATTAGAAAAGATTATTTTAGATAGACCAATATACATAGGGTTTTCAGTTCTTGAATATGCTAAACAGCACATGTATCATTTTCATTATAATTTCATTAAAAAGAAGTATAACGAAAATGTAAAGTTATGTTATACTGACACCGACAGTTTACTTTATTTAATAAATAGTAACGATTTCTATGCTGAAATGAAAAGACATATTGCTTATTATGATACTAGTAATTTTGAAAAGAATAATGTTTACGGTGTGCCTGCCTTGAATGCAAAAATACCAGGTCTTTTTAAGGATGAAATGGGTGGTGATATTATTAAACAATTTATTGGTTTGAGGGCAAAACTCTATTGTATCGAAAGTACAAAAACTCAGATAAAAAAAGCAAAAGGTATATCAAAGTCTGTAACTAAGAAACTGAGACCAAGTCACTATGAAAACACATTGAATAATAATATTAATATAAGATGTAGTATGAATTTAATTAGATCTTTAAAACATGTATTATATTCACAGAGAGTTAATAAACTGGTGTTAAATAGACAGGACGATAAACGACAAGTTCTCTCAAATCAAATTTATACTTTACCATGGGGTCATTGTGATACTTTATTTTAAATGTTAAATTAAGTTAGTTGTATTGTTTGTATTTTGTTAAATTTGTACCTATATAATTTTATTATTATTATTAAGTATAAGGAGTGAAAATATAATTCTTACCTTGATTTTAGACTTTTTATTTATTTTTTATATTTCCTAAACCTATACAAAGAACTAAAAGATTCACTATCTATTAAAAAGCTGAAAATAAAATATAAGTAGTGGATAATTGTGGTTCCTGGCAGACACATCCGTTACGAGATGTGTGCCGGACGGTCGACTGTTTAGCTTACTATGTACACATTTTTTCAGCCTATAAACTCATAATGAAGCTCGTTAAGCAAACTCTTTCGTTGGAGGTCAATGATTTGAACGTTGATACCAAATTGCATAATGTGAGGCATAGCAAGCTTTTGCCTAATACAATACGGTGCATAATTTGTGGTCCTTCAAATTGTGGGAAAACAAATGTTATGATAAATTTATTGTTACATGAAAATGGTCTGAAGTTTCGTAATGTTTATTTATATTCCAAAACAACTTTTCAACCTAAATACAGATTTTTACAAAATGTGTTAAAAAGAGTAGAAGGAGTAAAGTTTTTTGGATTCAATGACCATGATGAAGTTATTCACCCTAGAGATGCTCTCCCAAATTCCATCATTATATTTGATGATGTTGTATGTGATCGACAATCAAATATTCGCAATTATTTTACCATGGGTAGACACAACAATATTGATTGCTTTTATTTGTCACAAACATACTCTAAAATACCAAAACAATTGATACGTGATAATGCTAACTTCTTAATAATCTTCAAACAAGACGATATTAATCTAAAACATATTTACAATGAGCACGTTAATACTGACATGACTTGGCTTTATTTTAAAAACATGTGCTCAGAAATTTGGAAAGTTCAGCACAATTTTTTAATAATTGATAAAGATAGACCTGTAGCACAAGGAAGATATAGGCAAAAGTTTGACATATTTATAATATTCTGAAAAGTACTAAATCATTGTAACAATATGAAAATTATGAGTTATAGTTTATAAAAACCAGTTGAAACGATAATAATAATATTAGTATCTTTATTTCTGTTACAATTAATGGTTGTGTGGTAATAATGGAGGGAAATATTAAACAGCAATTAATTAAGTCAGTTAATTCTATCCAGGCTAAAATTAAACAAATGAAAAATGAAGAAGATCAAACTGACTTAACTATGAAAAAGTTGCTGGAACCTGTGACCGTTCCAATTAAAACCTTAGTTGAAAAAAGCTGTAATAATAATAATAATAATAAACTTTTTCAACATAACAATATGGAAAAATCTTATTCAGTGCGCAGCTTTAATACAGCAAGTGATGATTTCCAAGATTCAGATTCTTACAATACTGTTTTTGGTAAAAAAGATGATGATCATGATAATGAAAGTGAAAACATAAACATTTTATACAAAAGCTCTGATCTTTATGATGATGATGATAAAAATATTTTACTAAAGTCATTAGTGAAAGATGATTTATTCGATATTTATGAAAACCTAAATATTCCATATGGAATAAGAAGTCAAAATGAAAATCTGTTTATGGGTGACTCAAAAGTAATTTTATCTAAAATGGACAATGCCCCGGGTCGTGACAACAATTTTTTCATTACTATAGATAGTAAACGTTGTGAATTAACGCCAGGACTAAAAGAATTGCTTTTAACTAAGAAACCCGATTTAAGTTTGGTTTCTGAAAATGATAAAGTTAAATATAAGAATATGCTTTCCATTACTAACGCACACAGAAGAGATTATCGTCCTAATGGACAAATAAAAGGTGATAAAAGCGCTAAATATCGTGACATAATCAAACCATTATTCCATAATACCGACATGGAAAAGCATGGTGGAAATTTGCCAAAGTTTAAAACGTATAGATCTAATACTGATTTGGTATACTGGGATGATCCTAATGAGTTGATAGAAAGATTAAAATTACTGATTGCTTCGAAAGAAGCTGGTAATACTAATCATGATAATGAAATTTTATCTATTATTGAAGAATTGAAAGAATCTGATATTATTAAACAATAAAACCAAAAACCCGATAAAATAATATTTAGTATCAAATAAACATTCAATATGAATGTCGACAAATTTGGTCACCATGTACATAAAAACAAAAGAATTAAAAAAGATTTGATGATAGTTGAATGTGCTCTAAAACATTTGAGTGATAACAATTTGGATGCTCAAAATAAAATCATACGAAATGTAAAATTACCAGTTTACGTAACAGATAGCGCAAACAAGGAATATGTTGATAAATCTATTGAAAATATTTATAAAGAGATAGATAATAAAAATACAACAGACAAAGAGTTATTATATAAATCCTTGGAAAAATGTTTGAAAGCCATTCAGTCAACTGATAAGAAGTTGAATGAGTTTACTATTAAATTAAATAGTTTTGAAAAAAGTACAAATAATAAATCCAAAAAATGAGTAAAGCCGATGTGGTTAATGAAATACATAAAAATGTGAGGGTGAATTTTCTACGACGAAAAGTTATTATGAAAGATATTGATGACTTGTGGCAAGCTGATCTAATTGATATGCAAGGTGTCTCTAAAGAAAACAATGGTTATAAATATATTTTAGTAGTTATTGATACATTCTCAAAATATGCATGGGCCTACCCATTAAAACGAAAAACAAAAAACGATATATGCGATGCTTTTATTGATTTATTCAGTAATGGACGTGTCCCGAAAAATTTACAAACTGATCATGGAACAGAGTTTTATAATGATGAACTGAAAAAAGTTTTTGCGAAATATAAAATCAGACATTATTCCACGTATTCCGTTAAAAAGGCCTCTATTGCAGAAAGACTTATTAGAACATTGAAAACGAAAATGTATAAATTATTTAGTTTAAAAGGTAATTACAGGTGGAATGATGGTACTTTAAATGATGTGATTCGTGAATATAATCACACTTATCATAGAACTATAGGTCTAAAGCCTGTAAAAGTAAATAAAAATAATGTTCAGATATTGCATGATAGGTATGCTAACCTATCAAATAAAATAGTGAAGAGACACAAGTTTAAAGTCAAGGATTTTGTGAGAATAAGCAAATACAAAGGAGTATTTGAAAAAGGTTATACACCTAATTGGTCAGCAGAAATATTCAAGATTATTAAAGTACAAAAAACGTCTCCACCAACATACTTAATTGAAGATGCAAGAAATCGGGCTATTTTAGGGGCATTTTATGAGCAAGAATTATTGAAAGCAAAGCATCCTAATATATACTTAATAGAAAAAGTATTAAAAACAAAGGGAAAAAAGGTATTTGTGAAATGGTTGGGTTTACCTTCGAATGAAAACAGTTGGATTAATAAGTCAAATATAGTTCAATAGTATATTAATATAGGTACATTCTTCCAGTAAACTAGTTCTATACGAGTTATGGTAGATAGCAGTCTACTAAATTGGTTTATAAATAATTTACCTTTTGAACTTCATTTACCTGGATATAATTATTGTGGTCCTGGAACTAAACTAGCAAAAAGACTAGCTCGAAGAGAAAGGGGTATTAATTTATTAGACGAATACTGTAAAGAACACGATATAGCTTATAACAAATCATCTTCATTAAGTGATCGTCATAAAGCTGATATAAAATTAATGAAAATGGCACGAAAACGTGCTCATGCTGTAAATGCTGGTCTAGGAGAAAAGCTTGCAGCTCATTTAGTGAATAAAGCTATGTTAGCTAAAGTTAGCACAGGTTATGGTTTGAGAAAAAATAGGGAAGAAAATAAAGAAACCCTTAAAAGTGGAGGTGGTGTGAAGAAACATTTAAAAAAAATTGTTTCTCATACAAAAAAACATTTACAAAAACTAAAGCCTAAGTGTAAAAAAATAGCTATTGAGCTAGCAATAGCAGCAGCTAAAGAGTCAATGAAAAATTCTATTGTAAAACTACCTCGCATGATTCCTGTTCCAAAAACTGGTGGAGTTCTTCCTCTTATACCTATATTTGCTGGATTGTCTGCGGTTGGAAGCTTAGCTGGCGGAGCAGCAGCAATTACTAAGGCTATTAATGAATTTAAAGCAGCTAAAAAACGTTTTTCTGAACTAAAACGACACAACGAAAAGATGGAAACTTTATGTATAGGGAAAGGTTTAGAAGTTAGACCTCATCATAATGGATTAGGAATTTTTATTTCTAATAAAAAAAACTAAGTAATCGGCTACCCAATCGAGCTTTGAGCAATATCGATATTATTAAAAATGCTAAAGATATTCCATTCTTTCGAGGTGTTTATATGCGTGATGAATTGCCGAAATATCCACTTTCAAAAGAATGTGGTATTATTAATCTTGATAGCTCCAAAAATCCAGGTTCTCACTGGGTAGCCTATGCAAAATATTGTAAAAGTGTAATGTATTTCGATAGCTATGGTAATTTAAAGCCACCAAAAGAATTCATTTCTTATGTCGGTACTAGTAATATAAAATATAATAATGAAAATGTACAGAACAATCACCCTTTTAACTGCGGGCATTTATGTCTCCAATTTCTTAGAAATTTTTGGTCTAAAATCCTAAATAAATAGTTAGTAAAGCTTTCAAACTAGTTAGTACTACATAATGTCTATTACTTTAACCATTACTGGGGATAAGTCCTACTTGGAATCACAATTCCAGCCCCCTTTAACTTTATGGGAAAAATGCGAATGTGGATTATTATACTTTTCCGCTTTAAATTCCATACCAAATGTAACTGCTCTTAACAACATATTTACTTATGGTGCTGATAATAAGCAGTTAAAAATACCTCTCGGAACTTACGATCTTTACGATATTGCGGAATATCTTGAAACAAATATCACCGATTGTGAAATCAAGATTAAACCTAACAACAATACGTTGAAGTGTTATTTCTATTGTTCTCAAAGAGTGGACTTTAGCGTTAATAACAGCATTGGACAGTTACTTGGCTTTCAGAACGTAAAGTTAGAAGCAAATAAATGGCATGAATCTGTAAGTCCAGTAAACATTCTGCCTTTATCCTTGATCAGGATTGAATGTGATATAGTGCAAGGATCGTATAATAACGGCGCGCCCTCACATATTATACATGAATTTGTGCCGGACGTATCACCTGGTCACCGATATATAGAAATACCGAAAAATATTATATATCTACCAGTTAACAAAAACAATATATCATCTCTGAGTGTAAAGTTTTTAGATGAACACGGAAATTACATTGATTTCCAAGGAGAAAGTATTCAATTGCGTCTTCATTTACGTAGAGCAACATGATAGTCTTTTATAAAGTTCAGAATACGAACACCAAGCGTGTCAATACCCGACATAGTGTTAAAGTGTCCACACGTGTTAAACCTGTTAAAAAAATTACGAAAGTCAATAAAAAATTTCTTCAGGCCCTAGGATTTAAAACATGAGTATTCTTGGAATAAGTGATTTACCTCAATACGATAACTCAATTGAAAGCTATGAAATTCATACTTATAATCCTTACAATAATAATTTTAATGAAAATGATGAAATAAGAATTCCAATTCATCAACAGGATATATACATATTACCATCGGCGAGTGCTATATATATAGAAGGAGATATACAACTTTATGATAAAGACGGTAAACCTATGAAAAAAGGTATTAAGCTCACTAATAACCCGGTTTTATTTCTATTTCAAGATATTAGATATGAGATGAATGGTATTGAAATAGACCGCATCAAAAATGCCGGCATAACCACTTGTATGAAATCGTATATATCAATGAATGAAGGGGAGAGCAAAGTTGCAGCTATATGGGGATGGAGTTTGAATGGAACTATTAGGAGTAATAATAGTTTTAGTGCAGTTGTGCCCCTTGATAAAATATTAGGATTCGCAGAAGATTATAAGAAAATTGTAATTAACTGCAAGCATGAACTTATTTTAAACAGAGGTCATGGCGTATTGAACAGTGTCATTTTGCCAGACGATGTCAATCATATTAAAATAAATATACAAAAAGTACAGTGGCGAGTTCCACATATTAAAGTTTCGGATTATGAGAAACTATCATTGCTTAAACTTCTTGAAAAAGACAAGCCTATCCAAATTGCTTTCAGAAACTGGGATTTATATGAATACCCTGTATTACCAAAAACAGTTAAACATTCATGGTCAGTAAAAACTACTTCACAAATAGAAAAACCTCGTTATGTGATTTTAGGCTTACAAACAAACAGAAAGAATAGTAGGACTCTCGACTGTTCCGAGTTTGATCATTGTAAATTAACAAATGTTACATTATTTTTGAATTCGCAATATTACCCCTACGAATCTATGAACTTGAATTTTAATGAGAATAAATATAGTATATTATACGATATATACACTAAATTTCGTCACTCGTATTACAACATTTCACCAGACCCATTGCTCAATCTAGATAATTTTAAAAACAAGGCTCCTTTGTTCATCATTGATTGCTCAAGACAAAACGATAATTTGAAAACTGGACCTGTAGATGTGCGAGTAGAAATTGAATGTTCCGAATATTTACCAGATGACACAACAGCATATTGTTTAATTATTAACGATCGTCTGGTTGAATACAAGCCTCTGAGTAAAATTGTTCGAAAATTATCATGAAGGTTATTGTAGATGTACAGGGTTTTAAAACAGATGATAATAAATTCATTCTAAAAGAAATTGCTATTCTAAACAAAAAACAGTTAGAAGTTCTTCTTATAAAACCTCCGTTTCCTTATTACGAGCTAAGCAAAACAGAGAGGAAACAGGTAAATTGGATTGAGAGAAACAGAGCAGTTTACTGGAAAGAGGGTTTCATACCATATCCCTATCATAAAGAACATATTGTACGACTGTTGTCAAACAAAATGATTTATACTAAGGGAATAGAAAAAGTGAAGTGGTTAAAAGATGTAACCGAAAATAACAATGTTTATAATTTAGAAGATAAGTTTTGTCCTAGTTTACTTAATTTGTATGATAAGTATAAAGAGTCAAACGATGTATTTAGTTGCATGTATCACACTCGGGTGTGTGCATTAAAAAATGTATTTTGTTTAAACAAATGGTGTGAAGAAAATAAACTTTTTTAAATAAATTTGTTTCTTTCATTTTATACCTACCTACTTATCAAATATATTTTTATATACTCAGGTACCTAAATATTTATTTCACCTTTATTAAATTAGGTAATACTGCTCTAGAATATTTTCAAGTAATGATGGTGATGATCAACATTAGGTAATCCAGCTTGGTATAGCTACCTATCTATCAGTAATAGACATCTCATCCTTTGCATAAATGGAGCTACCACACCAAGCACTCTATAAATCCAGTTTGTGAGTGTAAAAGTAGGAAATTGGGCTTTCTGACTCACGGTCGTTCAACATGATTGAAGTTTTAGTTTTCAGTCTACAGTGAATCAACCAACTCAGGACGCGCACAAGAGGCGCCGCCAGGCGCCTCTCAAGCGCGCTCTATAGTTGAATGATTCACTTTAGACTGAAAACTAAAACTTCAATTATGTTGAACGACCGTGAGTCAGAAAGCCCAATTTCCTACTACTGATAAGCTAAGGGATATAGAACATACAGGCTTGTCTTAGTATTTTTTTGTTTGATGATAATGTAACGCTTAAGTAAGATTAATAAATAGATAGTAACCACACCGATCCTTTTGAGTATTAGTGAATTGAATGTCATTTTACTAAGAAATTCGGGTAGACTCCTTGAGACAATTTGAAAAATGAATCAATCGCTTTTTTCGCCGGAAGTTCGCCAGACAAGCACGTTTGTAAAATTTAAATAAGTACTTATAATGATGACGAGTGACTTACCTACCATATTGATATGAGACCAAACCCATTTTTCAGCATATAATATAAATATATTAAGACTGAAGACCACAAGCAAACGCTTGCTGCCAAGAATTTCTCAAATATTAACAACTTGACGTCCGTCTGTAATCAAATAAGTGATAACACTAAATGTTACAAACCGCGCGAACATTTAAACAGTTTGATCTTAGATGCGAGTACCCACTAGGTAGTGATTAAAACGTTTGCATCTTGTATGAGTACATCGCCTAAAGTAACTCTATGGCGTAGCGGCTAAGGCTTTCGGGTTTAGTTGTCTAACTACAACACCTATCACATTACTTTTCTAATTGATTATTGTCCTAAATAAAATAAAATAAAAAACATTCCAAGTACATGGTTTTGCTAGTTAAATTAAAACTAATTTTAAAATATGCAAACTAGCGAAGCAATGTACTTACTGTTACTTGAAAGGTAATGCTAGAGGTTCAACTAATGCAAAAAGTCCCCGCCCGCGCCGCACCGGTTTGTGATCTTGCCAGTTAGTTACGCAACTTTCACATTACCGAGCTAAAGGATGGGTAACCAAATAAAAAGCGTCTCGAGCTCCTCCGTGCTTTGGAAGGCACGTAAAGCACACTGCGGTTGTATTGGCTCAGGGCTTAAGCCTGTTATAGCCCAGTCTGCCTTAGTGCTGTCGTTCATGTGGGAATGTTCAGGACGTTCATAGGATGACGATGAACACAACATCGCCTTAATATAGGATTGTTTCATTGTTACTTATTTATAGCGGTAGGTACCGAAAATAATTGAAATTAAAAGTCAAATCATTTATTAAATATACGCCTTCACAGACACAATGACATGATCGTGGTCTCTACGCGACAAGTTAAAATATTTATTTATTTTACATTATTTATTTCACTGCCATTCATTATGAGTTGGTTGATAATGTTTCGAAATAAAACATAGGATTATTTATATGTTTACCAAAAATAATTTTAAATTTTATATAATTACCCTAGTATGTTGATAATGAATCAAGTAGGAACAACTTTAAGCCATGTTTAATGCAGTTTCATTGTTGGATATGACATGTGGTACACACCCCTCCTTTCTTGTGAGTCTGATGCAGCATTAAATATTGTTGTTATTATCATTAACCATGCTTTTTGAAAGTATCCAGAATCTCCTAAGAAATTAGAACAATATTCTTACTTATAGAAAATTGTCATAGATAAAAAGTTAGTAGGTAAGTACCTATGTATTATACAAATTGCTTGATATTGTTTTTTACCAAATAACCATGTTTGTTCACCATTCTGAGGAAGTCCATCCTCCAAATTATGAGGTAACATTTAAGATTTTTGAATCGTCGTCTCAAATCTGCAAAACCACATAAAATAGTTTTATCTTTATGTCAATACTCTTTATTCTAGCAATTTTAACAAAACTGACATTTCCTGGTAAATTCCAATATAATAATAGGCATAATACTTACCTTTATTATGTAAGTAATAATTTATTTATTAAAACTTACCGTTTGAACGTAAGGACTGATATCTTTTCCTATTATGAAAGATGCTTGTCTGTATAAGATTTATAGGGTATAGTCAATAGGTACACCTTACTACACTTAGAGCCTTGGTTTAATACTCTAAGCTACCTGGCAAATTAAATCTTCATTGGAACCTGTAAAACAAATAGGCAATCTAAGTTATAAATTGATAAATGGACATTATGGATAGGTTACATTTAATATTTATACAAAAAGTCCCTTACTGTTATCTTATTCTTGACCTTTCTTGTCATGATTAAAGGTACTTAGGTGGATTTATTTGGCCCAAATGTTTGTATGGTTTGAGAGCCCCTACAAATTGTTATGCAGCGACTTGCTCTACGTTGCGGAAAATGTTGCATGACACAGATTTATTTGGTCACTCACATCGCAACAACTATATCAGCATGCAATTCCCGGCAGACCTTAGTTAGATATTTGAAAGTTCGTAAACGAGAACTCCGAGAACTATTCACAAGTACAACAAACTCGATTTCGTTAATTTGCTCCAAGTAACGTAGGGAAACATTTCTTCCTTAGCGCCTGAGCACTTGATTATCGCAGTCCACAATAGCCCTAAAAAGAGCATTTTAAACAAAACTTTCAACACAACACAACTATTCCTTCATCAGCTGATCAAACAATCGCCATTTTGTGTGAATTTTTATCTTCAATGTTTGAGTGATCGCTAGATTAGCGATTCTTGGCTTGTCAAACTGTCAATTAGGTCTATTTTAGCGTAAATTTTACGTCGTAGGTAACTTTTGCTTATGTCAATCCCATACATTCGGTTTATCGTAGCGAAGATTTCGTAGCGTTTAATTTGTTTGCCAATTGACTAGGCCCTCAGAGGGTCTAGTCAACTGGCAAACGCTCGACCGGTGACAGCGTCAAAATCGCTCATCAAATTCGCTTGGCTACATCGATATCGATAAGCTAAGGGATATAGAACATACAGGCTTGTCTTAGTATTTTTTGTTTGATGATAATGTAACGCTTATGTAAGATTAATAAATAGGTAGTAACCACACCGATCCTTTTGAGTTTTAGTGAATTGAATGTCACTTTACTAAGAAATTCGGGTAGACTCCTTGAGACAATTTCAAAAATGAATCAATCGCTTTTTTCATCGGAAGTTCGCCAGGCAAGCACGTTTGTAAATAAGTACTTAAAATGATGACGAGTGACTTACCTACCATAATATGATATTGATATGAGACCAAACCCATTTTTCAGCTTATAATATAAATAAATTAAGACTGAAGACCACAAGCAAACGCTTGCTGCCAAGAAATTCTCAAATATTAACAACTTGACGTCCGTCTGTAATGAAATAAGTGATAACACTAAATGTTACAAACCGCGCGAACATTTAAACAGTTTGATCTTAGGTGCGAGTACCCACTAGGTAGTGATTAAAACGTTTGCATCTTGTATGAGCGGCTAAGGCTTTCGGGTTTAGTTGTCTAACTACAACACCTATCACATTACTTTTCTAATTGATTATTGTCCTAAATAAAATAAAATAAAGAACATTCCAAGTACATGGTTTTGCTGGTTAAATTAAAACTAATTTTAAAATATGCAAACTAGCGAAGCAATGTACTTACTGTTACTTGAAAGGTAATGCTAGAGGTTCAACTAATGCAAAAAGTCCCGCCCGCGCCGCACCGGTTTGTGATCTTGCCAGTTAGTTACGCAACTTTCACATTACCGAGCTAAAGGATGGGTAACCAAATAAAAAGCGTCTCGAGCTCCTCCGTGCTTTGGAAGGCACGTAAAGCACACTGCGGTTGTATTGGCTCAGGGCTTAAGCCTGTTATAGCCCAGTCTGTCTTAGTGCTGTCGTTCATGTGGGAACGTTCAGGACGTTCATAGGATGACGATCAAGACAACATCGCCTTACTAAAGGATTGTTTCATTGTTACTTATTTATAGCGGTAGGTACCGAAAATAATTGAAATTAAAAGTCAAATCATTTATTAAATATACGCCTTCACAGACACAATGACATGATCGTGGTCTCTACGCGACAAGTTAAAATATTTATTTATTTTATATTATTTATTTCACTGCCATTCATTATGAGTTGGTTGATAATGTTTCGAAATAAAACATAGGATTATTTATATGTTTACCAAAAATAATTTTAAAACAATTAATTTTATATAATTACCCTAGTATGTTGATAATGAATCAAGTACAACTTTAAGCCATGTTTAATGCAGTTTCATTATTGGATACGACATGTGGTACACATCCCTTCTTTATTGTGAGCCTGATGCAGCATTAAATATTGGTATACAAAAATGGAATAAAAATATCTAGTGTTAATCCCGCTAACTCACTAATTTATCAAGCTTGGATGCTGCATGCAAGCACCGCCCTCCCGCCCGCAATGTATGCACATGCAAAAGGAGCGATGGATGCTAAATAAGGCATGCAAACCGAAACCCGACACGTGTTTCGCCCCTCCACGGGGCATCCTCAGGAGCTGTTGACTGGTCGAGAGCTGCGCGCCGACTGAAACGGCTGCGAAGATCTCGGCCCCTTATATAGCGCCACCGTTTGGCATTTGTGACGTACTACCCGCAATAAGACGCAATAATGGGGAGGAAACTAAATTTGTTTGGTCATTCAACAGTGCGTAATTATTATTGTTATGTTTTATAATTTCTAACTGCTCCAACACACACAACCGGAAACTCTTATTACATACATGCAAAATATTATATGTGTGATTGTCGCCCAAGGAATGGCCGGTGTCAATTAAATGTTTTGCGAAATGTGACTTGTCTGGATGGCCATTCCTATGTGCGGCCACATGTTCCTTATATCTAATTTCAAAATTACGGCCTGTCTGACCTACATAGACCCCATTGCATTCATTACAAACTAACTTATAAACACCGGATTTTTTGGAATTTTCTAAGCGATCCTTACTGTTACATAAATGACGCAAGTTTTGATTTGTCCTAAAAGTAGTAAAAATGTTGTTTTTTTTTTTTTTTTTTCTAAGAATATTCGCGATTTTATCTGAGATAGGGCCTAAATAGGTCAGACTACCCACATATTTGTTAATACGTTCGGGGGGACACGCATAAAGTAGTGAACGGACCCTTTTATTCTGTTTATTTAAAATTAAACTGTCAATAGTTTGTTTAGAATAACCGTTAGAAACCGCGACTTGATAAAGAATATTAAGTTCTTTGACATAACTATCTGCGGACAACGGCACCGTCATTAATCTATGGACGTAGCTGCGGAAGGCAGCTAACTTCTGTTGTAATGGGTGACAAGAGGAGGCTGGAATAATAGTGTCAGTATGAGTGGGTTTGCGAAAAATTTGGAAATCTAGTTTATTGTTAACTCTAGTTATGGTTAAATCTAAAAAGTTGAGGGATTTGTTGGACTCTAACTCTAATTTGAATTTTATTTTAGGGTGGACAGTGTTAAGTTTATTAACAAAAGTGTCAATTTGACGATTAGTACCGGTCCAGCAGATAATTAGGTCATCAACATATCTATAATAAAACTGAATATTGGGTTCGTTCACCACGTTATTACGTTCAAAGTGATCCATGAAGATGTCCGCCATTAGTGGACTTAAAGGTGAACCCATTGCCAAACCTTCCTTTTGACGGTAATATTGGTTATTAAACCTAAAATAATTTTGTTCCATGCATACTCTAGTAAGGTTAAGTAGATCATTTATCTCTCCAGGGTGTAACCGCTGTCTCTCAAAATGGTCCCCCAACACACTAAGACACTCCTCATAGGGGACATTAGTAAATAAACTATCAACATCTAGAGATAACAATTTAGAATAAGGGGAGATGTTGATATGTTGAACTTTCTCAATTAACGATAAGCTATTTTTTAAACTGTACTGTGGTTTAAAAGAAGACTTTGATCTTAGAAGATTGTTTAGGTATTTAGCCAAATCGTATGTTGGGGCACCAATATAAGAGACAACGGGCCGTATAGGGATATTATCTTTATGTGTTTTAGGTAAACCGTATAAAAAAGGTGAACGCGGGTTCATAGGGACTTTGTATTTTAATCGTTCTGGAGAGACATATGATGAACTTTTAATCGCGTCCTTCACCTGTATTATGTAATTTTTTGTTGGGTTGGAACTAAGACATTCAAACTCCTCCCCCTGGATGACGTCGTTAACCTTTTGGTTGTAAGCAGCTCTATCCAAAATTACTACTGAATTACCCTTGTCAGCCTTTGTGATAATTAAATTATTTTGATTAATTTTGTCTTGTAAAGAACGAAAAATATGAATTTCAGAAGAATTTTGACTAATTGAGGAATTAAAAGCTTTTTTAATATGAGCTGCTACCTGATGCTTAACGGCGCCATCCTGTTTACTCTTAAAACAAGCAATTTCCGAATCCACCACCAAAGTTTCGAGAGACTTCTGGGACAGCCGTGTATTTATATTATATTTAAGTCCTTTCTCTAATAATGAACTTTCAGATGATGAAAACTGGACATTGGAGTAATTTTTTACACGAAGGTAAAAAGAATGATCTGAAATTGAGTTGTTTTCAGTATGTTTTAGACTCTCACTACGGCTATCCCTAGATAATCGCTCTAACTTCCTACACTGTGTTATGTATTTATCGTGCGCTAACCTAGAAGCCAACTCCCGAGCCTTGTCATCTAAAATATCAAACTCCACATTATGTAAATTAAAACTCAACTCTGAGTACAATACCTTAAGGTGGAGCTTGATGTTATCCCGTACCGAAAACCAATGTCTACATTCCTCATTCAACCATATCTGTTTAGCCTTCACCAACGCTATACTACTAGATCGGCTGTGTGTGTTGGAACGAATGTTAATATAGTTTGGAATAAGATTTGACTGTTTACACTGTTGATTGAACCACACGTTTTGAGCTGCCAAACGATGGAGCTTCGTCAACTTGATGTAAAGTTTTGCCTGCTCAGCTATACCGGCTGACTTAAGATAATTAATAGAATCAGGCGTTACTTTGCGGAAATCCATGATATACAAAAATGGAATAAAAATATCTAGTGTTAATCCCGCTAACTCACTAATTTAGACTTAACTAGATATTTTTATTCCATTTTTGTATATCATGGATTTCCGCAAAGTAACGCCTGATTCTATTAATTATCTTAAGTCAGCCGGTATAGCTGAGCAGGCAAAACTTTACATCAAGTTGACGAAGCTCCATCGTTTGGCAGCTCAAAACGTGTGGTTCAATCAACAGTGTAAACAGTCAAATCTTATTCCAAACTATATTAACATTCGTTCCAACACACACAGCCGATCTAGTAGTATAGCGTTGGTGAAGGCTAAACAGATATGGTTGAATGAGGAATGTAGACATTGGTTTTCGGTACGGGATAACATCAAGCTCCACCTTAAGGTATTGTACTCAGAGTTGAGTTTTAATTTACATAATGTGGAGTTTGATATTTTAGATGACAAGGCTCGGGAGTTGGCTTCTAGGTTAGCGCACGATAAATACATAACACAGTGTAGGAAGTTAGAGCGATTATCTAGGGATAGCCGTAGTGAGAGTCTAAAACATACTGAAAACAACTCAATTTCAGATCATTCTTTTTACCTTCGTGTAAAAAATTACTCCAATGTCCAGTTTTCATCATCTGAAAGTTCATTATTAGAGAAAGGACTTAAATATAATATAAATACACGGCTGTCCCAGAAGTCTCTCGAAACTTTGGTGGTGGATTCGGAAATTGCTTGTTTTAAGAGTAAACAGGATGGCGCCGTTAAGCATCAGGTAGCAGCTCATATTAAAAAAGCTTTTAATTCCTCAATTAGTCAAAATTCTTCTGAAATTCATATTTTTCGTTCTTTACAAGACAAAATTAATCAAAATAATTTAATTATCACAAAGGCTGACAAGGGTAATTCAGTAGTAATTTTGGATAGAGCTGCTTACAACCAAAAGGTTAACGACGTCATCCAGGGGGAGGAGTTTGAATGTCTTAGTTCCAACCCAACAAAAAATTACATAATACAGGTGAAGGACGCGATTAAAAGTTCATCATATGTCTCTCCAGAACGATTAAAATACAAAGTCCCTATGAACCCGCGTTCACCTTTTTTATACGGTTTACCTAAAACACATAAAGATAATATCCCTATACGGCCCGTTGTCTCTTATATTGGTGCCCCAACATACGATTTGGCTAAATACCTAAACAATCTTCTAAGATCAAAGTCTTCTTTTAAACCACAGTACAGTTTAAAAAATAGCTTATCGTTAATTGAGAAAGTTCAACATATCAACATCTCCCCTTATTCTAAATTGTTATCTCTAGATGTTGATAGTTTATTTACTAATGTCCCCTATGAGGAGTGTCTTAGTGTGTTGGGGGACCATTTTGAGAGACAGCGGTTACACCCTGGAGAGATAAATGATCTACTTAACCTTACTAGAGTATGCATGGAACAAAATTATTTTAGGTTTAATAACCAATATTACCGTCAAAAGGAAGGTTTGGCAATGGGTTCACCTTTAAGTCCACTAATGGCGGACATCTTCATGGATCACTTTGAACGTAATAACGTGGTGAACGAACCCAATATTCAGTTTTATTATAGATATGTTGATGACCTAATTATCTGCTGGACCGGTACTAATCGTCAAATTGACACTTTTGTTAATAAACTTAACACTGTCCACCCTAAAATAAAATTCAAATTAGAGTTAGAGTCCAACAAATCCCTCAACTTTTTAGATTTAACCATAACTAGAGTTAACAATAAACTAGATTTCCAAATTTTTCGCAAACCCACTCATACTGACACTATTATTCCAGCCTCCTCTTGTCACCCATTACAACAGAAGTTAGCTGCCTTCCGCAGCTACGTCCATAGATTAATGACGGTGCCGTTGTCCGCAGATAGTTATGTCAAAGAACTTAATATTCTTTATCAAGTCGCGGTTTCTAACGGTTATTCTAAACAAACTATTGACAGTTTAATTTTAAATAAACAGAATAAAAGGGTCCGTTCACTACTTTATGCGTGTCCCCCCGAACGTATTAACAAATATGTGGGTAGTCTGACCTATTTAGGCCCTATCTCAGATAAAATCGCGAATATTCTTAGAAAAAAAAAAAAAAAAAACAACATTTTTACTACTTTTAGGACAAATCAAAACTTGCGTCATTTATGTAACAGTAAGGATCGCTTAGAAAATTCCAAAAAATCCGGTGTTTATAAGTTAGTTTGTAATGAATGCAATGGGGTCTATGTAGGTCAGACAGGCCGTAATTTTGAAATTAGATATAAGGAACATGTGGCCGCACATAGGAATGGCCATCCAGACAAGTCACATTTCGCAAAACATTTAATTGACACCGGCCATTCCTTGGGCGACAATCACACATATAATATTTTGCATGTATGTAATAAGAGTTTCCGGTTGTGTGTGTTGGAGCAGTTAGAAATTATAAAACATAACAATAATAATTACGCACTGTTGAATGACCAAACAAATTTAGTTTCCTCCCCATTATTGCGTCTTATTGCGGGTAGTACGTCACAAATGCCAAACGGTGGCGCTATATAAGGGGCCGAGATCTTCGCAGCCGTTTCAGTCGGCGCGCAGCTCTCGACCAGTCAACAGCTCCTGAGGATGCCCCGTGGAGGGGCGAAACACGTGTCGGGTTTCGGTTTGCATGCCTTATTTAGCATCCATCGCTCCTTTTGCATGTGCATACATTGCGGGCGGGAGGGCGGTGCTTGCATGCAGCATCCAAGCTTGATAAATTAGTGAGTTAGCGGGATTAACACTAGATATTTTTATTCCATTTTTGTATATCATGGATTTCCGCAAAGTAACGCCTGATTCTATTAATTATCTTAAGTCAGCCGGTATAGCTGAGCAGGCAAAACTTTACATCAAGTTGACGAAGCTCCATCGTTTGGCAGCTCAAAACGTGTGGTTCAATCAACAGTGTAAACAGTCAAATCTTATTCCAAACTATATTAACATTCGTTCCAACACACACAGCCGATCTAGTAGTATAGCGTTGGTGAAGGCTAAACAGATATGGTTGAATGAGGAATGTAGACATTGGTTTTCGGTACGGGATAACATCAAGCTCCACCTTAAGGTATTGTACTCAGAGTTGAGTTTTAATTTACATAATGTGGAGTTTGATATTTTAGATGACAAGGCTCGGGAGTTGGCTTCTAGGTTAGCGCACGATAAATACATAACACAGTGTAGGAAGTTAGAGCGATTATCTAGGGATAGCCGTAGTGAGAGTCTAAAACATACTGAAAACAACTCAATTTCAGATCATTCTTTTTACCTTCGTGTAAAAAATTACTCCAATGTCCAGTTTTCATCATCTGAAAGTTCATTATTAGAGAAAGGACTTAAATATAATATAAATACACGGCTGTCCCAGAAGTCTCTCGAAACTTTGGTGGTGGATTCGGAAATTGCTTGTTTTAAGAGTAAACAGGATGGCGCCGTTAAGCATCAGGTAGCAGCTCATATTAAAAAAGCTTTTAATTCCTCAATTAGTCAAAATTCTTCTGAAATTCATATTTTTCGTTCTTTACAAGACAAAATTAATCAAAATAATTTAATTATCACAAAGGCTGACAAGGGTAATTCAGTAGTAATTTTGGATAGAGCTGCTTACAACCAAAAGGTTAACGACGTCATCCAGGGGGAGGAGTTTGAATGTCTTAGTTCCGACCCAACAAAAAATTACATAATACAGGTGAAGGACGCGATTAAAAGTTCATCATATGTCTCTCCAGAACGATTAAAATACAAAGTCCCTATGAACCCGCGTTCACCTTTTTTATACGGTTTACCTAAAACACATAAAGATAATATCCCTATACGGCCCGTTGTCTCTTATATTGGTGCCCCAACATACGATTTGGCTAAATACCTAAACAATCTTCTAAGATCAAAGTCTTCTTTTAAACCACAGTACAGTTTAAAAAATAGCTTACAGTTAATTGAGAAAGTTCAACATATCAACATCTCCCCTTATTCTAAATTGTTATCTCTAGATGTTGATAGTTTATTTACTAATGTCCCCTATGAGGAGTGTCTTAGTGTGTTGGGGGACCATTTTGAGAGACAGCGGTTACACCCTGGAGAGATAAATGATCTACTTAACCTTACTAGAGTATGCATGGAACAAAATTATTTTAGGTTTAATAACCAATATTACCGTCAAAAGGAAGGTTTGGCAATGGGTTCACCTTTAAGTCCACTAATGGCGGACATCTTCATGGATCACTTTGAACGTAATAACGTGGTGAACGAACCCAATATTCAGTTTTATTATAGATAGGTTGATGACCTAATTATCTGCTGGACCGGTACTAATCGTCAAATTGACACTTTTGTTAATAAACTTAACACTGTCCACCCTAAAATAAAATTCAAATTAGAGTTAGAGTCCAACAAATCCCTCAACTTTTTAGATTTAACCATAACTAGAGTTAACAATAAACTAGATTTCCAAATTTTTCGCAAACCCACTCATACTGACACTATTATTCCAGCCTCCTCTTGTCACCCATTACAACAGAAGTTAGCTGCCTTCCGCAGCTACGTCCATAGATTAATGACGGTGCCGTTGTCCGCAGATAGTTATGTCAAAGAACTTAATATTCTTTATCAAGTCGCGGTTTCTAACGGTTATTCTAAACAAACTATTGACAGTTTAATTTTAAATAAACAGAATAAAAGGGTCCGTTCACTACTTTATGCGTGTCCCCCCCGAACGTATTAACAAATATGTGGGTAGTCTGACCTATTTAGGCCCTATCTCAGATAAAATCGCGAATATTCTTAGAAAAAACAACATTTTTACTACTTTTAGGACAAATCAAAACTTGCGTCATTTATGTAACAGTAAGGATCGCTTAGAAAATTCCAAAAAATCCGGTGTTTATAAGTTAGTTTGTAATGAATGCAATGGGGTCTATGTAGGTCAGACAGGCCGTAATTTTGAAATTAGATATAAGGAACATGTGGCCGCACATAGGAATGGCCATCCAGACAAGTCACATTTCGCAAAACATTTAATTGACACCGGCCATTCCTTGGGCGACAATCACACATATAATATTTTGCATGTATGTAATAAGAGTTTCCGGTTGTGTGTGTTGGAGCAGTTAGAAATTATAAAACATAACAATAATAATTACGCACTGTTGAATGACCAAACAAATTTAGTTTCCTCCCCATTATTGCGTCTTATTGCGGGTAGTACGTCACAAATGCCAAACGGTGGCGCTATATAAGGGGCCGAGATCTTCGCAGCCGTTTCAGTCGGCGCGCAGCTCTCGACCAGTCAACAGCTCCTGAGGATGCCCCGTGGAGGGGCGAAACACGTGTCGGGTTTCGGTTTGCATGCCTTATTTAGCATCCATCGCTCCTTTTGCATGTGCATACATTGCGGGCGGGAGGGCGGTGCTTGCATGCAGCATCCAAGCTTGATAAATTAGTGAGTTAGCGGGATTAACACTAGATATTTTTATTCCATTTTTGTATATCATGGATTTCCGCAAAGTAACGCCTGATTCTATTAATTAAATATTGGTGTTATTATGATTAACCATGCTTTTTGAAGGTATCCAGAATCTCCTAAGAAATTGGAACAATATAATTACTTATAGAAAATTGTCATACATACGAGGGGCGTTCAAAATATTCTCGGTATTGATACGTTACAACCTCTTTTATATATATATTTGTTACTGGCCGCTAAGATTCATCCATTGACATTAAAAAAAGTAAAATTGGAACCGAGATGTTCTTTTGTTTTTCTGCAATTGCCGAACAAACATGAACACCATGAGCGAATTAACAATTTTAACGAAATTAGAGCACCGATCCGTCATAAAATTCTTGACAAAACAGGGTAAAAATCAAAAAACCATAAAAGAGGAAATGGATTGTGTTTACCGTGAGTCTGCTCCTTCTTTATCTACTATTCAAAAATGGTCAAGCGAATTTAAGCGTGGAAGGGAGAGTATTGAAGATGACCCTAGACCTGGCCGGCCTGTAGTGGCTACCTCACAAGAAAATATTGATAAAGTGGAAAAACTTATATTGGAAGACGGCCGAGTGAAGGTAAAATCTATAGCTCAAGTAACCAATCTCTCTATTGGTACCGTACATGACATTATACATGACCATCTTAATATGTCAAAAGTAAGTGCAAGATGGGTTCCGCGAATGCTGACGCTTCTTCAAAAGGATATGCGTGTGGCTTGCTGTTCAGATTTTATCGACCTGTGTGGTGAAAATCCCGATGAGGTGCTGCAAAAAATAGTTACTGGAGATGAAACCTGGGTTCATCATTATGACCCAGAGAGCAAACAGGAGTCCATGCAGTGGCACATTAAGGGTTCAGCTCATCCCAAGAAGTTCAAGGTAATCCCGTCAGCTGGCAAGGTCATGGCCACAATATTTTGGGATTGTGAAGGAGTTTTGCTTATCGATTATAAAGAAAAAGGTGTAAATATCACAGGGCAGTACTACGCTAACGTTATACGTCAATTAAGAGATGCGATCAAAGAAAAGAGGCGAGGAAAGTTAACCAAAGGTGTTCTGCTTCTGCATGACAACGCCCCTGTCCATACTGCTCATATTGCCAAGGCAGCTATTGTTGAATGTGGGTTTGAAACTGTTACTCATCCACCCTATAGTCCGGACTTAGTCTCAAGCGACTTCTTTTTGTTCCCCAATCTTAAAAAGGATCTGCGTGGAAATAAATTTTCTGACGATGAAGCGTTGAAGACGGCCGTGGAGGAGCATTTTTACACCAAAGATAAAAAATATTTTATGAGGGATTAAAAAAAATAATTGATCGATCTTATAAGTGTATGACCATAGGGGGGGGGGTATATTGAAAAATAAAAATATCAAACTTTTCGTACTTCTTTGTTTTTATCCACATACCGAGAATATTTTGAACGCCCCTCGTAAAGGTAGTCTATATTTACCAAAAATAATTTAAAAACAATTAATTTTATTTATTTATTTTATATTCACAGGTGAATCGACAGTTCTATAAAAGTATAACACTGAAAATGTGAAATAGCAAACCATTTACAGATTCACACAAATAAAAATGTGATAGTAACATTACAAACTCAAGCAACAATTACAATCGATTACTTCACAATCGCCAAAATGATAATAACTAAACTATTACAGAGTATGCTAGATATGGAACTTTTGTATTATATGTATTACAAGCCACCTATTTAAAGAAAAAACAATATTATAACAAACACAATAGAACCCACCAGATTTAATAATCGGATAATAATAATGCAAGTTTATACATATAATTACCTTTGTACTTATGTTGATAATGAATCAAGTACAACTTCAATAGCTTAATGTTATGACTAGTAGAAATTGATATAAGTAGGTACTTAAACATTTTCTATAGGTACCTACTGCAAGTAAAATTAAATATCAAGTAAAAAATAACATTAATGTTGTATTTCTTAATATATTCTTATTTCCTTACCTAAATCTCTCAAAGTCCAAGTTTATTAAATATGAGGCTTCACTTTCTCTTATTGACATTAAAACTTTATGTAACTATAAAAATAAATGCCAATTGTGTGTATAAGAAGGTACTGTTTTTTAGTACCTACCTAAGCAAATCTTTTTAATAAAGTACAATAAACTTAGAACTAAATTAACTTTATACTTAATTTTTCCCCATCATATAAACCAAATCACTATTTTATGGGTTAAATATATTTATGGCACACTGTTCCTTTTCTTAAAATAAAAATGTTGTCAACGAAGGTACTGTTTTTTGTAAGTACATAAGTAAATCTTTTTAAATAAAGCACAATAAACTTAGAACTAAATTAACTTTATACTTAATTTTTCCTCATCAAATAAACCAAATTACTATTTTATGGATAAATATATTTATGGCACAGACTGCTCCTTTTTGTAGAATAAAAACGTTGTCAACATTAGAGCTCCACAATAAAAACTAATCTAAATAACTAAATTCAACGATGCCAAAGCCATGTTCAATGCAGTTTCATTGTTGGATATGACATGTGGTACACACCCCTCCTTTCTTGTGAGTCTGATGCAGCATTAAATATTGTTGTTATTATCATTAACCTTGCTTTTTGAAAGTATCCAGAATCTCCTAAGAAATTAGAACAATATACTTACTTATAGAAAATTGTCATAGATAAAAAGTTAGTAGGTAAGTACCTATGTATTATACAAATTGCTTGATATTGTTTTTTACCAAATAACCATGTTTGTTCACCATTCTGAGGAAGTCCATCCTCCAAATTATGAGGTAACATTTAAGATTTTTGAATCGTCGTCTCAAATCTGCAAAACCACATAAAATAGTTTTATCTTTATGTCAATACTCTTTATTCTAGCAATTTTAACAACACTGACATTTCTTGGTAAATCCCAATATAATAATAGGCATAATACTTACCTTTATTATGTAAGTAATAATTTATTTATTAAAACTTACCGTTTGAACGTAAGGACTGATATCTTTTCCTATTAAGAAAGATGCTTGTCTGTATAAGATTTATAGGGTATAGTCAATAGGTACACCTTACTACACTTAGAGTCTTGGTTTAATACTCTAAGCTACCTGGCAAATTAAATCTTCATTGGAACCTGTAAAACAAATAGGCAATCTAAGTTATAAATTGATAAATGGACATTATGGATAGGTTACATTTAATACTTATACAAAAAGTCCCTTACTGTTGTCTTATTCTTGACCTTTCTTGTCATGATTAAAGGTACTTAGGTGGATTTATTTGGCCCAAATGTTTGTATGGTTTGAGAGCCCCTACAAATTGTTATGCAGCGACTTGCTCTTCGTTGCGGAAAATGTTGCATGACACACATTTATTTGGTCACTCACATCGCAACAACTATATCAGCACGCAATTCCCGGCAGACCTTAGTTACCTAGATATTTGAAAGTTCGTAAACGAGAACTCCGAGAACTATTCACAAGTACAACAAACTCGATTTCGTTAATTTGCTCCAAGTAACGTAGGGAAACATTTCTTCCTTAGCGCCTGAGCACTTGATTATCGCAGTCCACAATAGCCCTAAAAAGAGCATTTTAAACAAAACTTTCAACACAACACAACTATTCCTTCATCAGCTGATCAAACAATCGCCATTTTGTGTGAATTTTTATCTTCAATGTTTGAGTGATCGCTAGATTAGCGATTCTTGGCTTGTCAAACTGTCAATTAGGTCTATTTTAGCGTAAATTTTACGTCGTAGGTAACTTTTGCTTATGTCAATCCCATACATTCGGTTTATCGTAGCGAAGATTTCCTAGCGTTTAATTTGTTTGCCAATTGACTAGGCCCTCTGAGAGGAGCTACAACTTAGCGTGAAAATATTCCGTCATTATAATGTAACCAAGTTATGTTGCCACTTATTTACACAGCAACAAAAATAAAATAACGACACAATAATCTAATGGTGTTATAAAGACATCCAATTACATCCGTTTGACATTTACCTTGTGACAACCTAGAAAAAATAGAAACGAATGTGGATTAGAGGTTTCATTCACTCTCGTTACAGAATTAAATGAAGTCAATGAGTAAGATAGCTGTTGTCTAGCTCGTCTTTTAGCGTGGTTTCTATACTTTAGTTATTGTTCTGAGGTAGATCCATTGTAGATTTCTTTAGCGCTTTTGCTCTAAGTAGATTTCATGTCCACAGTTCATATTTTTTTGACCAAATGATCAATTAATTGACCATAAAGGTTGCTTTACACAATCTTAACAAAGAAGCCACAGTTACGACACAGTACCGGCACAGTGTTTATCATACATTCTTTATGCTATGAACCCCACTTATCAGTGATAATTTGTTTTCTGTGGTGATAATGCTCTCAGTGTCAGAGCCGCCACCGGCAAATCTCGGACGTATTCGTTTTGACAAAATTCATAGAGAATGTATGAAAGAATATTTTTCACTGTGCCGGTACTGTGTCGGAACTGTGACTACACTGATATCTGTGAAGCAACCTTAAAAAGATAATATCAGTAATTGTTTGTTTATTTATTCAGGTAATTTACACCCATACAATATTAAATTAAAATATCACACCAACAGGAACAAAAAGGAACACCACTTTGGAAATTTCTATCAATCCAAATAAAATACAATCCTAAACATGCTAATTGTTTTTTTTCTCTCATGGTTTTATTTCAAAGTATAGGTAAGTGATTTCACTTTGGAGTCCATTACCTACTTTAAGGGTTGAAATATAAGATGACTGCTAGAAACCGCAAGAAACTTCAAGGGCTGGTCAGGTCAAGTGACATGACAAAAAAGGAATTCGTGTTTTTTCGTAGGTTCTTATCGCCCAGCTGACGGGGGCAATGGCCGCCTGGCCGGCCGTCTGTTGACCCGTCAACGTAGGTACTTATCGCCCAGCTGACGCGGGCAGGTCAACAGACAGCCGTATGCTTTAAAATAAATTAGATACCTACTCAAAGACTATCCAATTAAAATTTTCAAAATGAATTATTTTATTAAAAAAATTAAAAAAACTAATTCCTTTTTTGTCATTTTTGTCATGTTTAAAACACTTGACCTAACCAGCCCTTGAAGTTTCTTGCGGTTTCTAGCAGTCACCTTATATATTAGATCGGGCCTCCTCGGGGCGTGCCATGTGCGTGGCCCGGACGGGGCACTGATTTGAGACGTTGCATACATTTCGTATGAAGCAGTTCATATTACACAGTGCATGATCTGATGTAAATACGAAATGTATGTAACATTTCCAATCAGTGCCCCGTCCGGGCCACGTACACGGCACGCCCCATGCACGGCCCGGTCTAATTAATATAATTCATCTCTAAAGGTTGCTTCACACATAATCAGTGAAGTCACAGTTCCGACACAGTACCGGCACAGTGAAAACAATTCTTTCATACATTCTATAAGAACTTTGTCAAAAAAATACGACATCCATGATTTACCGGTGGCGACACTGACACTGAGAGCAAAATCACTGACAAGTGCGTTGGATGCGTTCTTTTTTTTTAATGTGGCACGTCGTAGTGACTAAGTCCTGCCTGATGGTAAGCAGCCGATGCAGTCCAAAATAATGAGAGCGCTCCTCACCGTGGAACAAAGTCAAAGTCAAAGTCAAATTATTTATTCAATGTAAACCTTTACAGGCACTTATTGACGTCAATACTAATAATAATAAAAACAGTTAACTAACTTATAGTTAAGACTTAACAACTAATCTAACGAGCTATTATAGTACAAGCACGGTAACAAGCGCATCCGTTCATGACGACCTGCATAAATGCCATTTCACGCCCCGTTAAAAAGACCCGGGATTATAGGAGCTGGGAAACACATGCGCCGGCAGAAAATTCCAAAGCCGAAGGGTCTTACAGAGGAACGGCTTGCCAAATTTTTTGGTACGAGTGCTGATATTCTGCACAGTATGATGGTGGTTCCTAAGACCAGCACGTGTAGTCCGGGACAGGAAAGGAGAGGGCGAGATTAGATCAAAAAGTTCTTCAGAATACTCTCCGTAGTAATTTTGGTAGAAGACACTGAGAGAAGCAATGTCTCTACGCAGCTGGAGGTCCTCAAGAGAGGCTGTAACCTCAGCATCTCCAATAATGCGTACCACTCGCCTTTGCAGTTTATCAAGTGCATCGAGGAGGTATTAGCGGAGCCGTCCCATCTATGGGAACAATACTCCATACTCGATCGCAGCTGAGTCTTGTACAGCAAACAGCGCTGTTCGGTAGTGAAAAACCGCCTCACCTTATTGAGAATACCCAACTTACGGGAGGCAGTTAAAATAACACTCTCGATGTCGTATTTTGGATTCAGTTCCTGGCCGATGTCCATGTCAAGAATGCTCAGGTCCACTGAAATAAGCAGAGGAGAGTTCTGAAGAGAGGGAGGAGTAAGGAAGGGAGTTATCTTGGACGAGAATGCACAAACCTGGGTTTTGCTGGCATTAAACTCGACCAGGTTTTCAGATCCTCACTTATAGACACGATCGAGAGTCAGGTTCATAGATAATGTATGAAAAGTACTGTGCCAGAACTGGGACTTCACTGATATGTGTGAATCAACCTTTAGTCTTTCACCCTAAATCACTTAAAGGTCGTCTAGACTATATCTACCTAACGATTTTACGAGCTCGGGACATATTAAGGGCAGTTAGACACTTTATTTTCAATCGCCTTCTTTATAAAAAAAACCGTGGATTTGCTTACGAATCTAGCATTACTTACTAAGAAAAATAAAACAATATTAAATTCAGCCACTGCCGTTTTATTCAGTTTAGACGAGGCGATGACAACTAAACTGTTTTTTTGCATTAACATTGCTGTATTATTATACAGGCTGGCTCAAAACCTGGAGATAACTAAGCTCTAGATGTTATCAGATTTATTTTTTTATTTTTTGTGTGTCCTTGCGTAGTGTCGCCGTCGTAGTCGCCGCGTCGCGTAGCGGTGAAAGAATACCACCACCCCCTCTCATCCCTTGGGTGTCGTAAAAGGCGACTAACGGACTAAAGACTGCACATACTTCCAACAGCATAGAGCGGCAAAGGGCTCACCCAGCACTAATCACATATTTTTATTATTTATTTATTTTATTTATTGAATAAAGAATACAATATATTTTAAACTACTTGGCGCCATAAAACCTGAGTGGTTTGCCTAGCCGTTGCACATTCATACAGAAAAAAAAACAAACAATGTAAATACACTTTTCTTTTTTTTAAAAGGTGAAGGTAAGTCTACAAATTTAGAGTAACAATTTGTATGATGCTGTGTGATGTTTTAACTGCACACCGAACACAGCGCCGAACATAACAATACAATGCAATGGCTTATCTGTGGTGCGGTCGCCGCCTGCCGTTGTGAGTGTGTGTCTTGTGTGGCTCACTCGTAGCATAACAGGTTCTATTTGGCATTCTACAGAATGATTCGAATGCAGTCGCTATTGGGGAAAAAATGGACTACGGTAGAGGACTGCTTTTGCTGTCCTCATTCATTGCCTAGTCTCTGACTAACCCTTCGGGGATAATGGTCGGGATTATATAAGTATGTATGTATCAGCGCACTTCATCAGGATTCCTCAACTACTGAAGAACTTGTCTCTGTTAGAACATAACATTGCTAGTAGGTAACGTTGATGTTTTGGCGACATATTTAGATAATATTAGTGATAGCTAGCTAACAGGCTTAAAACAAGGTATCGTTTGACCAACCAAACCGAGTAGAATAATTATTCCTCGTAGGTACAATTTCCTCGTAGATACACTTTTGAAAAAAGTTCGCATTTTTTCCTTAAAGATCTACTTTCATATTGTACAGCAAAGCAGAAAAGCGATAGGGATGACAAGTTAAGTTTTGTCACTCGAATAAAAAGAAAACAAAATAACAATTGTTTATTACATAATGTTACATTAAAACAAATTGGATTCAAACAAGTAAAAAAAAATGTCTCTGTTTATTTAGAAAACAAGAAAATAAAAATTGTCTCCTTAAATAATTAAAGTAAATATCTTATTTCTACATTGCTTTTAAACGGATTAATGAGAGACGTCTAAGGCACTGCTTAAGTAGAACATGTACCCCGCGGGGGTACTGAACCCGGTACCTCTGGGACTGAGACCGGTGGTTTAACAACTAGACCACAGAGGTAGACAAAAATATGACCATAACATGATCTGTGATCCCGTTGCTTAAAAATGTATGGGAGCAATTCATAAATAGAATTTACGAATCACACTTACTTACTATAAAAAAAAACAGCTGTTACATATAATATACATAGGTATAATCACGACTAGCTATTATCCTTGAAGGGTTAGTCACAGATTAGGCAATGAGGACAGCAAAAGCAGTCCTCTACCATAGTCCACTTTTCACCAAATATGCGCCTTAATGCGATATAATGTGAATGTGCTCAGCGTGACATGTGGTGAACCCATCGCTGCTCTATGCTGTTGGTTGTTGGATGTATGTGTAGTCTTTAGTCCATTAGTCGCCTTTTACGACATCCAAGGGAAGAGAGGGGGTGGTATAGTATTCTTTCACCGCTGCGCGACAGACACCGGTTAGATACAATAGGTTTCCATACAAAAAATAGAATACTATTCGACCTGAGTGTTTGAAACAGATAGATAGATAGATAAACACTTTATTGCACATACACAAGAAACAGTTACACATGACATAAACTTAAAACTAGTATGGGCAAAGGCGGTCTTATCGCAAAGAGCGATCTCTTCTAGACAACCTATTGCTTATTGACATAGAAAGAAGATAGCTGGGAAAGTTCACAAGATCTGATGAATAGATTTTTGAACAGCAGATTTTTGTTTCCCATTTACATAGTTGCTTATATACAAAAATATGATCTTTGCATTTAACAGGAGGTGCAGTTGCAGGATTATATAGCTATTACGAAACACCCTGTTTCTGTTTTAATTATAACATCACCGGTAAGATAGTTACATCACACCGCAGATGCCGTAGCTTTACGCTGCATGGAACAATAATGTTGTCGATCCATTCAGTTGTCGCTCAGCTACAACAAGCTGTAGGTATAGTGAGCTATTTTATATTAAACTAGCGGCAGCTCGCGGTTTCACTCGCGCCGTTCCCGTTCCCGTGGGAATATTGAGATAAAACGTAACTTATGTGTTAATCCAAGTTATAAACTATATGTATGCCGAATTTTATCCAAATCCATTCAGTAGTTTTTACGTGAAAGAGTAACAAAGATCCATCCATACTTTCAAGCTTTCGCGTTTATAATATTAGTAGGATTAGTAGGATTTCAGTTTTAATTACAGATCGCCGCCGGTAAGATAGATATATCGCGCCGCAGATGCCGTAGCTTCACGATGCAAGGAACAGTAATGTTGTCAATCCATTTAGTTTTCAGCACAAAGTCGTGGCCATGTTGAAATGTGAAAAAAATTCTTTAAACAATAACAAACATGTTCTCTAATCTAATGACTTCTAAAACATTTTTTGTCGACAACTTTCTTAATTTTACGCATGAAGCAATAATTCTTACATTAAAATATTTGCAGGTTTTGATATTCCGCAAGTCATAAAAAAGTAAATTTTAATTTTTAACACAAGCGCGTGATGGTTTTGTACATTTCGCAGAATAAAAAACATTGCTCTAATCAAATTAGTAGGTCTGAAATTTCAAAGCGGAATTGTTCTACATTTAAATATAAATATGATTGATTTTGCTTTTAAGGTCACTATGAGACTTATGTCAGTTTTGCGATCGCGCGGCATCATGCAGTTCTGTTTCCATAATAAACTCGCTCAACATAATAGCTGACGCATAAGACCCCCGTTCCCGAGATGAGAAGACGGACAGAATGTACCAGATCGGTCGACGAAATGGGCCCACCAGATGGGCCTTATGACACACTTCTGGTGTAATTGTGGGTAAGATTTATGGGTGGAATTTGTCCTGCGATGTTTTTGGGAGTACTTAAGTTTTTACGACCTCTCAGTGTTATTAAATTAATTATTCGACGTGTCAGCGTTTCTGAATGGTCGCCTTTATGGTGTTACTGTAAAATAGGAGTATGTTTCAATTAGCAAGCTTGCCATATGGTTTGATATTCTCTTAAACCGTCAAGTAATTAAACTAAGTTACTTATTTACCTATAAAAGACTGAGCCGGTGTAATATTACGGCTCACTCAAACAATCCACCCTCTCTCCCCTTGGGTGTCGTAAAAGGCGACTAACTTACTAAAGACTACACATACTTCTAACAGCATGAGCGGCGATGGGTGCACCACCTCTTACGCTAAGCACATGTGCAGTCGCTATTTGGTGAAAAGTGGACTATGGTAGAGGACTGCTTTTGCTGTCCTAATTGCCTAGTCTCTGGCTAACCCTTGGGGATAATAGTCGTGATTATATGTATGTATGTATACAAGATTGAGCCGTGTCGTGTAGCGGCTCACTCAAATAAGACTACCACCCCTCTCTTCCTTTGGGTGTCGTAAAAGGTGTCTAACGGACTACATTCTACAGCCTAAAGCGGCGATGGGCTGACCACCAATCACACCGAGCACATGTGCAGTTGTAATTTAGTGAAACGTAGAATTTGGCAGTGGATTGCTTCTACAGTGCTCGCTCGATGTTATACTTTAGCAAATCCTTATTACCCGACTATCTATGTAGCTGCCGTAGCTGGTGTGTTGGGTATGTAGTATTAAGTATTAAAATGACTGCTTTCTTCAAAATCTGGTAAAAAAAAACTGTTTTTACAACTATAGGCTGAGTGGAGCACGGATTTTACATTTGAAGAGCAACCCCGAGCAGCCCAGAAGAAAAATCAAGTTGTTGTTTTTACTATAGTATATTTTCTTAAAATTAATGTAAAGAAATCTATAGAAGTTTTTTATCTGACTGTACAAAGCAGCTATTTTTGTTGGTGTCCGAATTGTCAGTGAAAAAATATTAAAATTAAATTGTGACAATTCGGACACTGTGTCCGAATTAAAAGTGTCCGAGTTGTCGCTTAGTCCCTAGTCTCTGACTAACCGATTGGGAATAATAGTGGTGAATCTATTTACCTATGTGTGTAAATATGAGACCCTTTATACCTTCGATCAACAATACAACTAGATGTCAGGTTGGCGCTAAAAATATGTCTCGGTAAATAATCGAGCACTTGAGAAGTGAGCGTTTATTTTCTCGCAAGGCAATAACAGGAAAAAGTACTTTATTTGTTGCCTTTAAGGTAGATTTTACCACTACATTAATTGACGTCTTTTTAATTTCTAATGACAGGAGTTATTTATTGCTTTGAAAAAGTATTTTCATCCCCCCATCTCGGAAAGAGTATTTTTACTCGTTCGACATAAGTCTCTAACGCCGTCAATACAACGCTTGATGCTTTTACAATTAAAACTCGCAAATCGATGTTTATTCATTAATTTTATTTGTCTGGCCGTCAACAGGTAAAACTGTGTTCGTAGTTCTGTGTCTATAACTATTAACCTTAGACTTATTTGATATTACTTATAATGTAGTTTTGTGTCTCATATTGCAAAATCCGGACATATTAAAGAGCCGGACAAAATCCGGACTAGAGACTAAAAGTCCGGACATGTCCTTACTAATCTAGACGCTAGACGGTGACCCTATACGCACATCATTTCAGAATGGCTGCACCTATAATATGGATAAGGGATGAACCGTATGAATAATACAATTATGCGTTTTAAAGTATGCTTAATAAAATTATGACAAACAATAAAATAGATTTTAATTATTATTGTTTTTATTAAATGTCTTTCAACGATTCTGCGATATTACGTTTATGCGTAATAAAAAATTAGCTGTAGGTAGGTCAGGTAATAGGTTAGAAATTTAAGACAATCGCGAAGTGTAGCGTAGCGATGTTCTTGAATTTCGAGGTTATTTTTTTTATTAGACAACAGAAATCATAGCTGCCCTACTCCTGCAGGTCACGTGATAGTTAGACGATTAGGCGTTATACTCTTGTGATATTCTAAATGTTTACACTATGGTATTCTATAAGTATGACTGCCAATAAATGTTATGATTATTTATTTATTTATTTTATTTATTTATTTGTTTTAGGGAAATTTACAGACTAATATTTTAAATAAATAAAGTTATAAACAATCAGATGCTAATAAAAAATTTCCACATATAGCAGTAATATAGATATGAACTATTACTCACTTATAAATTAAGTACACAATTAGAAAATAAAAAAGGTAGTTTTCTAACACTTGCAATTGCTACAATAACACATTAAATTATGCTAAATTAACTAATTAAAGTATTGTTCACTTAAAATTCGTTTAACTAATGAACAGCTAGTACAGAACAAGTCAAGGTCTTTAGATATTACTACACTCGGCGTCAAAAAAATCGCACCTCTTAGAAAATCACTTTCAAATGTCATTTACTCTTGATATGCACATGCAGTCGCATTAATTATGATTTTATTTACAAGGTTACTTAATTAACTTAATAAAAAACATTACTTTTCATTATCAAATAAAACCTAATGCAACAAATAAAGTGTCACAAAAATTCGATGCAAATTTTGCTACCCGTGAGAGTTGCTAGTTGCGCTTCCTTTGTGGGTATAAAACGGTCAACACGGGTTCAATGTGGGTCATTCGCTATTCAACCGTTGAAGAGGACACACGCACAGATTTTGATGGATACCACAGCTGATAAAGCCGCTCAAGTGGTTGCACTACTGCAATTAGGGGTGCGGCAGTGTGATGTCGCCCGGCAACTGAACCTGAGCCGTTATTCCGTTCGAAGAGTGTACCAGCGCTTCATAGAGACCGGTGGCTATATCCGCAGACACGGTTCGGGTAGACGTCGCTGCACTTCGGAAAGAGACGACCGGTTCGTTGTGTCGAACTCTTTGAGAAATCGTTTCTCCAACGCTGTTGAGTTGCAACAGCAGCTCCAGGCAGTTCGCAGACGCACCGTAAGCGTATCTACGGTTAGAAGAAGATTGAAGGAGAAGAAGATAGCGGCCCACAGAGCTGCTACGGGTCCAAAATTGACTGCAGCGCATCGGCGAGCCCGCTTGCAGTTTGCTCGTGACCACGTCGATTGGACCCTTGAGCAGTGGAGAGCTGTTCTCTTCTCAGACGAGACGCGAGTGTGTCTTTTCTGCAACGACCGACGGAGAAGAGTATACCGGAGGCAGGGTGAACGTTTCGCCCAAGCCTGCATCCAGGAGACGGTGGAATATGGTGGCGGATCCTGCATGTTCTGGGGCGGTATGTCTGCTGCCGGCAAAACCGACCTTGTCTGCGTCTCCCGGACTGGAGGTGCTCGCGGACGACAAGGGTCGCTGACTGCTCGCCGCTATGTCACTGAGGTCCTGGAAGTGCATGTGGTCCCCTTTGCCGAATCTTTTGGCGAGGGGTTCACATTAATGCACGACAACGCTCGCGCTCACACTGCAGGCATCGTGAGCGACTTCTTGCAGAGGTCCCAAATCTCTGTGATGCAGTGGCCAGCGCGAAGTCCGGATCTGAATCCTATAGAGCACCTCTGGGACCATCTTAAACGTAAGGTTCGATCTCGGGATCCAGCTCCTTCGACTCTACAGGAGCTCCAAGACGCGGTGATTGAAGAATGGGGGCTTATCCCTCAAGAAGAGCTCCTGAAGTTGGTGAGGTCCATGAGGGACCGTATGGAAGCCGTGATCAGGGCAAGGGGGGGTAACACTAGATTTTAAGTTAATTTTAAGACACTTTTTGTACATTTTTCTTTGTAAATTATCTGTTGTTAATTAGGACTTAATTAAGGATTTTTATTATTTTATTAATTTTAATGTTGTTTGTATAATTATAATTAAACAGAAAGTTAAATTTAATTGTTTTTTGATACTCCTTTTTGTTACCTTTCTAATGATACCCAACACTATCCTCTACATAAGGTTTAAGAATTTTTAAAGATGATTTTTAAAAGGTGCGATTTTTTTGACGCCGAGTGATATTATTAAAACTCCTAACTGCCCTTATAATAAATGTATTTTGACGAAAATTAGTTCGAGCGGTTGGTGTATATAAAATAGGCCGTTGCCTTAATGACAGGTTAGTGCGTAGTGACAGCTTAGACAGAATCTCACAACAGTCAATCGATCCATTCGCAATCTTAAATATATAAACAATATCACTTATGTTCCGCCTTAGTGTCAATGGTAGAAAATGATAATGTTTGCAACGGCATTCGTAATCAATTAAGCGATGATGGGCCTAGTAATCTAAATATCTCAAAAATCTTTTTTGGATTGATTCAATACGAGACTTATAAATTTCATACTGAGGATTCCAAACTTGGCTAGCGTACTCAAGTTGACTTCTTACATACGTACAATATAATATTTTAAGCGATTTCAACGTGCGAAAGTCGGAAGATGTTCTTATTATGAATCCAAGCATTTTATTTGCTTTTTTAACTATGTTGTCAATGTGTTTATCGAATAATAGCTTATTATCGTGAATTATACCTAGATCTTTAATTTCGGTTACAAGAGAAACGGGACAGTTTTTCAGAATATATTTAGATCTTACAATATTAGTTTTGCGTGTAAAAATCATGTGGAAACATTTGGAGACATTCAAGTCCAACTTGTTGACAAGACAATATTGTTCAAATCTGTTTAAATCACCTTGTAGATCCCTTACATCAGACTCAGAGTTAACATGTTTTAAAATTTTCATGTCGTCGGCAAATAAAATTATTTTAGAATTTAAAAAACAATCACTGACATCGTTAATAAAAATTGTAAATAAAAGTGGCCCTAAAAGTGAACCTTGTGGTACACCAGAAGGAATTTGGCTCCATTTTGATATGTACCCTTGGATTACTACGGCTTGACTCCTGTTGTCGATATATGAACAGAACCAACGATATAAATCCCCGTGAATACCTGCAGCTACAAGCTTAGTCATAAGTACACAGTGATCGATACGATCAAAACATTTGCGATAATCGGTGTAAATGACATCGACTTGAGCTAAGTCATTCATGCCCTCCGTTATAAAGTCATTGGCCAGTATAAGATTAGATGTAGTTGACCGTCCTTTTAAGAAGCCATGCTGCTTATCATTAAAGGAGCATTTGAGAGAAGCATAAACCTGGTTGTACACTATTCTTTCCAAGATCTTGGCAAAAAGACATAATTTAGAGATGGGACGATAATTTTCAACATCTGATTTATCCCCTTTTATATGGACAGCAGTGATAAATGCGGATTTCCAGATAGAGGGTACGACTCCTTCCATTAATGAGCGTTGAAAAAGAATGCAAAGCGGGTCAACTAGACTTTCAGCACAGCGAACGATAAATATAGGGGGTATGAGATCAGGACCACTAGATTTCGACAAATCAAGTCCCTTGATCAACCTAAGTACTACAGTTGCTGAAATCTCAACCGAAGCTATACTACAAGTACTTAAGGCTTCATCATGAGATATCGCAGAGGTATTGTTTAGATTCTCTGATAAAAATGTGGAATGAAAATAGTTAGAGAACAGATTACTAATCTCGCTACCAGAATCCGCTTGCATGTCTTTGTACCTCATCATATTAGGCATGCCACCAGAAGAATTTTTATTTTTAATGTATGACCAGAATGTTTTTGGGTTTTCTACTAAAGATGATTCAATTTTCGCAATATAGGCATCAAAACATGTTTTTTCCAATTTTACTGCTCTTTGGCGTAATAGACTAAATGATTTATAATCTGAAAGGTTGCCATAGGTCTTATATTTAATGTGAAATTTGGATTTTTCCCTCAGTATTTTAATAAGAGACGAGTTATACCAGGGGGGGTAGTGACTAGATTTTATTGATTATTGAGGTATATGTTTATCCCTGACTTCATATAATTTATTATAAAACAATAGAACAGCTTGCTCTAAGGGTATAGATTTCAAAATAGTGTGCCAATCGATTGCATCTAGATCTAAACAAATCTTTGAGTAGTCACCACGATTAAATAAGTATTTTGAAACAAATCTACTTTCCAGAGTCTGAACTTTAAGAAAACTAACTATAATATCTAATGATTTATGGTGGGCGTCTTCTGGTACAAGAGGAGCTTCCGAGGCACTGACGCGCATACTTATGTTTGAAAGAACTAAGTCTAGAATCCGATTATTCGTATTAAGTTCACCATTATACTGTCTCAGACCACAGGAACATAATATATCCAAAAACTCGGTGATGTGCTCACTACTTGCGGTAGCAAATGGTATTAACTCGGATCTGTTCATACTTTTAACCCAGGTGACATTGTCGCACAAATTGAAATCACCCAAAATTATAAATTTATCTAAGGGATGTGACATCATCGTATCAAACAGTCTGTTTAAAAAGTTATGTAGTTGCATCTTATAGGAATAGCCCATAGACTCATCACATAAGTAGATAGTGCATATGTGAACTTTGTATGAGACGCGGGGTTGGTCGGTATGAACCGTGATGGTGACCCATATATCTTCAGCCGTGCTACGCCAATCAAATCTTTCTACAGCTAACAGATCGCGCCTCACTGCTAAAAGTACCCCTCCACCCTTAGATTGTCGCGTCCGAGAATAGTTGCGGTCACGTCTCCATACCAAGTAACGACTATCAAAAAGTTCTTTATCTATGATACCATCAGTGAGCCATGTCGCCGTGATCGATATAATATCATATGAGTTTAAATAAATATTACGCAAGAAGTCACTAGTTTTAGTACGTAAGCCCCGTGTATTCTGATAATATATCTTTAAAGAAAGCTCTTTTGAAACAAGAATAACAATCTAATAGTTAAATTACAATGTGTCCCACATTTAACCTTAATAAAAGTGTAAAAAAGTTTAAAAAGTACAAAACACAATATCTTAATATAAGAAAAGAATAATAATTGTTTACCCATCATCAACTCATTATTGTATTCGAATATTGAGAGATAACGAAACAAAGGCGGAACACCTGTGCGGCTCATTAAAATTATTAGTGTAATTGCAAAACTATTCTTTAACCCGTTAGTACCACGGTCGGATTTAGTGTCTGTGATTGCATAAAAGGCACACAAAAGGTTTACTCGAACTGACCAGCAAAAAAATTCTATTGAAATTGCGAGTAAACAATAACAAGCGGTTCTCAAACTTCTGTAGCGACTATTGTTAACATTTAAAAATGCAGAATGAAATGTGATACACTTTAGTACAGTGTAGTTCAGTGAAAAAAAACTTAATAATTGTTCGTTATTTTGGCAAGATCTTTTTCTGTTTTCAGCAGGATCACTGGTGCAGTATCTTCCAGTCGCGCGTAGATCCTGCAGTGTTTCACCCACACGTATTGAAACCCCTTCTCAGCGGCTAATTTCTTTACTTTATTAAGAAGTGTCTTATTACGAACAGTCAAGTGGTCATTTATAAAAATTCGCTGACCGCCTTGGAAACCCAGCATGGAAGGCATGATCGGAGTTGACTTTGATGCTGCTCTGTAGGCAGCTATAAAGTCCTCTTTGACATATCTATTTAAAAAACATACTATTATTGGCTTGATACTATTTGGGTCACGTGAGGGCACTCTGGTTACAAAGTTGATAAGGTTCTTGGATATTGGATACTGCACTGCTTTTCCGAGACTACACATCAGTTCAAGCAGGTTTTCAGACTTGCTTTGCGGTACACCTTTGATCTCCAGGTTGTTCATTCGGCTCCATTGTTCCACATCCTCCATTTCAGCCTTAATTGAATCAAGCTTATCTTGGATGACGTTAACTCTGCCATCAATGGCTCCGAGAGACGTTTTGAGGCCGGCGAACTCCGCTCTCAACTCCTTAATTTCGTTAGCAAGAGAAGCCAGTGGTGCTAATTTTTTATCCAAAGACTTGTTTATTTCAATTAGAAGCTGAGCGTTTGGGCTGCTTTGATCGACAGCTGGAGATGAGATCGGTAACGACATAGGAGATGTAGCCGAAGTTTGGATAGATTGACCAGTATTTCTGCATGCTGGACAACGCCACTGCTGCTGTTTTTTACCACCAAGTCTGCGATACCCAGATTCAGTTATTTGGGCACAATGGAAATGAACCTTTTTGTTACAAGAATGGCAATGAGCACCGTCACTTAACATATCTTCACACAATGCACACTCCAATGTATTTCCGACTTGTGACATCTTTAGTTTGGGAACCACAGCACAGAACAAATAATAGTAACCACAGGTTTAGGTAGGAATTCACAGCCAGACTGCACCGAACGCATATGCACACTACTAAGTCTGTGAGCGAACTGGATACTACTACAATTAAAACTACATTACAACTACATTAGTAATCGTTATTGTAAAAACATTTATGCATGAATATTTGATGCTGATATATCATTGTTATAAAAGAAGTTATGGGGAAATAAAGTATGCCTAAAGATTTATTCTGAATGAACGCTATACATAACGAAGAAAATGCCAAAAAACGTTATGCAGCGTTAAGAGCGTTTACGCATATCGGTTTTCCATACAAACTTCCAAGTCGAAATTTTTAAAAACCAACAAGCGAATTTTTATGAAACTTTGCATGCTAAAGTAAAACACAGGGATCTAAATAGTTTGTTGAAAACATTTTTAAAAAACGTTTTTGTCGCTGAGTTATTGCGATTTAAACTCCACTTTAGAAAGTTAAAAATCGCAATAACTCAGTTAAATAAACATTTTTTTAAATGTTTTCAACAAGCTATTTAGATCTCTGTGTTTTACTTCAGCATGCAAAGTTTCATCAAAATTGGCTAATTAGTTTTTAAAAATTTCGACTTGAAAGTTTGTATGGGAAATCGAAATGTATGTGTAAACCCTCTTAAAATAATGCCTCTTTAATTTATGCAACCCAATATGATTCCGCTACCGCTACGTAGCGCATTAGCTTCGCTTTTCACTGGCTTCCTGCCTCAAGTGTGACGAAGGCGTTGTTTAAAGCGTCAACGTTGGAAGTTTTAATATGTGGGTTTCATGGGGATGTTGTATGCACGCTTTATTCGAGAAAGGAACCTCTACCACTAGTTTACTTTTATGGATTGCGAAGGTGCAAATAGTGTGGCAAAGAAATATGAACTGTATGCTCTTGTGATTACAAAAGAGCGCTGTTCATATTGCTGTATACAGCTTATCACTACAATACCGCGACATGCTACTTTTCCTTTGTTGACCAAAAGGGGCCTTATCTTGTCTTCTTTTCTTACGTAACGTACTTTTCGTACGTTTAAATAAAAGAAACGATGTTCGTTGGTAAGCACCTCACTTGAGAACGACTGGGCTAAATTTAGCTGGTAAATATATATAAAATACAAGCGGCCGCTCGCGGTTTCACCCGCGTGGTTCCAGTTCCCGTGGGAATATCGGTGTGATGCGGGGACGACCGGATAGAAATAATACGCACGAATGTTTTATTATAAAAATCTTCCTTTATATATTAATTCTAACTTATGACTAATACAGTAGGTATGTAGGTTAGGTAGGTTTCGAGTTCCTGATGTTTATCTTAAGGTACTATTACATTATTCATATTACATTCTCATTACCAAATATAGATAGGTCTCATATTATGTTATGGTTTCTAGTTACACTGTTTACATTTGAACTTGATCCGTTTTCCTAGAACTATGCCTTTGATCCATACCGACAACCATACTTAAAATCTCTCTAGTAACATGTTACATATTTGTTTATGAATTCTTTTGATATACCTACCTACACGTGGTACACCCACTACACATACGTGGAGGATAAAAAGATAAATAGATAAAAAGTATTCTATGTGTTAATCCAGGTTATTAACTACCTGTATGCCGAATTTCTTCCAAATCCATTCATTAGTTTTTACGTGAAAGAGTAACAAACATCCATCCATACGTTCCCGTGGGAATATCGGGATAAAAAGTACCCTATGTGTTAATCCAGGTTATAAACTCTCTGTATGCTGAATTTCACTGAAATCCATTCAGTAGTTTTCACGTGAAAGAGTAACAAATATCCATACTTACAAATATTCGCGTTTATAATATTAGTAGGATGAGCAAAGCACTATACTCACAGTCAACTCACAGCAAACAAATTTTACTTTGATCATTATCACGGTCATGCATGTTCAGTGTGTCGCACAGTTTCTTGACAAATAACCGAATTTTTTTGCATGGTAAGTCAAAATAATATTCACAAATTCTTTTGTAACTCCCACTTTACGGTTTAATACAATATAACCCGTGTTAGAAAAGGTCCGCTCTTTCTAGTTTCTACGAATAAATGCGATTTAAAATCAATTTAAGTTATTTCAACTTATCTCTAAGAACAGAACCGTTGGAAACGAGCTTCACCTCTCGACTAGTTAATCAAATCCCGGTTCAATCATGTCACTTCTGCTAAGCTGAGCTACCGAGGATCTATATTTGCCCTTATAATTATAATTTCTTAGCATTAACTCATGAGATTGTCTATCTCTATCCAATCTATAGAGGGTGTTTCTTGTAAGGTGTCAAGCCGATGCGTGGTGATAGGGAACTACCATACCTATCTATTGAACCCCCATGTACGTTCAGCGATTTTTGGTAGTTTTTGAGCTATATATTTTTTTATTTTTTGATTCATCCGCGGAGCTAGAAAGAGCTCCTTCTAATTATTGTTATCCATCCGAAATATTGTTATTGCCTGACCGCAAAACTCAAAGTACGACAAAAGCTACTAAAAAACAATAAAATATGAAACGTTCAACACCGATTTCAGCAAAAAATGTCCCATTTAGTAATTTTTTTTTTGTATTAGTATGAAATCATCAGTCAGTCAGGTCGGGCAGTTTTTAAAACTAGTCAGAAGCTATGGAAAATCTTTTTTAATTTATTTTATTTAAGTTGATAATTCCATTATGTTCTGATTAACCCAATTTTTAAAGTTGGCATCAAAAACTTTGTATCTTAGGTAAAAGTTAGGAAGGAGATTTTTTACTTATAAAAGTGGAATCAATAGGCATTGTATTAAAAAAAAACATCGAAGAAAAGTCGACCTAAAAAAAAGATATAGTTTATTAGGGCTGTCTCGTCGTTGATTCATTTAAAATAACGAAAAAAAATTATAACACGGAAAGTACAAAAAATCGTAGAACAGACATGGGGTTTATATCGACAGATATGGTACTCCGCTATCAGCTCGCTCTGGCTTGGCACCTTATAAGGAACATCCTGTATATATATCTAACACTAGCAAAAAGAGCAGTGAACAGGGAAAAAGGTACCTCTACCATAGAATAGAAAAGTCATACATTAAATAACATTTGGAACAACAATAGGTATTAACTGAAAAGCATGTATGGAGAATGCGGCCGTTGCCAGTAGTCTTACCAGTATTGGGAATTTCTTTCCCAATAGACTCACTGATATTAAAGACTTCGCTGGTGTTTTTTCCCCATTAGTTTTACTCTATCAAAATTTATAAAGCATAGACCTCGTAATTGATAGACAGACAGTAGCTTTATTAAATGTAAGAGAAAAAAAAACAAAAATAGAAATAATTGTATTTTTTTCCAAACAAACCAAACAAAAATTGTGAACTCATTAATAATGTAAGTAAGAGGTTGGTTTTACTGGTAAGTCTAAAAGTTCCCAGTGGTTTTACTAGTAAAGTCTATTGGGAAGAAAATTCCCATTAGTTCAACTGATAAGACTACTTAGAATAAGAATAAGAAGGTTTTTATTGGACACATAATAAATTACATTATAAAAAAGAATAACAGTACATATAAATCAAATCAAATCAAATCAAAATATTTTATTTCGTAGGTAAATTATTTACACTTGAAATATGTCAATTTATTAAAGCTACAGCTCGTTCGTAAGGCCGATTTCCCCGGAGAAGAACGAGCAAGAAACTCAGGGGTTGCTCTTTTAAACTATTAACAATTTCTGATCACATTGACATATAACTAAAAATATATTTAATAATCATTTACCTAACACATAAAATTTGGCTAGCATGTAGCTGCGCAGGTCAGTCCCATGGGATTTTATCATCTAAATATTCGGACACTGTATAGTAGCCCTTTGTGTACAACTTCTTTTTTAAAACAGATTTATATTTGTTTAAAGGTAAATTTGTTATATCAACTGGGACCTTATTGTAAAAACGTATACACAGACCCTTAAATGAACTAGTGACTTTGTGAAGTCTACTTACATAACCAGCAAGTTTTTCCTTATTTCTAGTATTTACATTATGAGTGTCACTTTTCTTTTTAAATAAATGTATGTTTTTCCTAACATATACAAGATTTTCATAAATATATTGAGATGTCAAAGTTAAAACATTGATTTCCTTAAATTTATTTCTTAACGACACTCTTGGTTCTAGTTTATATATTGCACGAATAGCTCTTTTCTGCAGAATAAAAATTGCATTTACATCAGCTGCATGTCCCCAAAGTAAAATTCCATATGACATAAGACTATGAAAATAACTAAAATATACTAATCTCGCAGTATTTTCATCAGTAAGTTGTCGAATTTTTTTAACAGCATATGCTGCAGAGCTGAGTCTTTTTGCCAAACTAGTGATATGAGGACCCCACTGAAGTTTAGTATCCAATGTAATGCCTAAGAATTTGGTTGTGTCCACAGGTTTCATTTCTTCATTCTTAACTACTATGTTAGTGTCAACCTGTCTAACATTAGGCAATGAAAATTTAATACATTTTGTTTTTTTCTCATTAAGTAGAAGATTATTAGTAGTAAACCATTCTACAACTTTAGATATGGCATTGTTTATGTCATCGAAATTAGTTTGCTGTCTAGATAACTTAAAAAGCAATGAAGTATCATCAGCAAACAATACAATTTCATGTTTATCCTTTACAAAGTATGGCAAATCGTTAATATAGACTAGAAATAGAAATGGCCCGAGAATAGAGCCTTGTGGCACTCCCATGCTAACAACAGACCCGGATGATCTCTTACTATTAACTTCAACCCTCTGAACCCTGCCGCCCAAATAAGAATTCAGAAGGCTGAGTGCTCCATCCCTGACACCATAATGGCGTAATTTCCTGATCAAGATGTCGTGTTGGACGCAGTCAAATGCCTTGGATAAGTCACAGAAGACCCCAATGGCATCCTGTGAAACCTCCCAGGCTCTGAAAATTTGCTGAACAAGCTCAACACCAGCATCTGTTGTTGAGCGACCCCTTGAAAAACCAAACTGATTTACATTCATTAAGTTATTACAGTAAAAATGATGCATTAATTGTTGCAAAATAAGTTTTTCAAAAATCTTACTAAGCACTGGTAGAATTGATATGGGTCTAAAGTTAGTGGGGTCGGACGGACTACCGGCTTTGAATAACGGAATAACTTTACTGTTCTTCATAAGATCAGGAAACACACCAGTATCAATACATTTATTAAAAATTACAACCAAGTATGGAGCAATACAATCAACTATAGAATTAATTATTTTTACAGAGAAGCCATGGATATCAGTAGCATTTTTTCTCTCTAAAGCTTGAAAAGCTTTGACTATATCATTACAAGTAACATAAGCAAAGTTAAATTTTATTTTACATTCATTCACATTAGACTTAATTATTGATTCAGCAAATGTGGGAGATGAATTAAGGCAATTAGTAGTTGAAACTGGAATATCAGAAAAGAATTTTTCAAATGCATCAGCAACACTTTGGTCAGTATTCAATGCTTGATTATTGATTTTTAAACTAAAATTTAAATTGCGAGGTTTCTCTTTTCCAGTTTCACTATTGATCATTTGCCAGGTAGATTTTATTTTATTAGAGCTATTTTTTATTTTATTGCTAATGTACATGGATTTTGCTAATGCACAGGTATGTTTAAATATTTTAGAATATTTTTTTACATATTTAGAAAAATTGTCTGTACAGTTATACAACCTTTCCTCGTAAAGTGAATATAATCTAGTTCTACTAATATGTATTCCCTTTGTTGCCCAATCACTAAACACAAGGGTTTTATTAATTTCTATACTTTTTGATTTAAATACACAATCATATTCATTTTTAATTAAGTTAAAAACAGAATTATAAAGTTCATTGGGGTCCTCACAATAGGATAAATTGGGTAACTTAATTAAAGTGTTAATTCTGAACCGATCAAGTCGACAAGCATTCACAGGTACATATTTAATATTATATTTCTCACATTTATTCCTCTTAAAATTAAAAATAAGTTGCTGACCACAGTGGTCTGCATCTAATTTGTTTATAATTGAACTGGACTGTGGAACAACATTAGTGAAAATGTTGTCAAGACAGGTTGACGTTGTAGCTGTGATCCTAGTCGGCTCCAGAAATAAATTGACTAAATTGTAACTCCGAAATAAGGTTATTAGCCTATTGCTTAAACTGGATTCTTCTAACAAGTTAATATTAAAGTCTCCACACACAATTATATTCTTACTATTATTGTTACTAATTTTAAACAAAGCTTGATCCATTACTTTTTCAAAAAGATCAAATGATGATGCTGGGGGTCTGTATACGCTTACTACAACAAGCCGCTCAAGCTCTATGCATGCCATTTCTATAGTTCGCTCCACAGACAGGCTCACAATATCAGACCGATCCTTGTATTTTAATGTACTAAGAATAATTATCAAAGAGCCTCCATGTATTGATTTTTGTCTGCTGAACGAACTTGCAACCTGATGCTTGCTAAAATTAATCATAAACTGGTGGCTCTTAAGCCAATGTTCTGTAATACACAAAATATCAATGTTATTACTATTCAAGAACAACTCAATTTCCAAAGTTTTACTTGATATGCCCTGAATATTTTGGTGCACCAGGTTGAGAAGACTATTCTTGTTATTATATTTACACAGTGATAAAGGGCTTTTATTCATTTTTAAATTATTATATTTCATATTATTCAAGCTTAAAGTACTGCCGGAGTTGTTCTCAGTTGTCTTACAAACTAGTTTAAACTAACTGGAAAATATTCCACAGTTGTGATACTGGACAAGTTAATAATAGTGTAATTTAGCACATGTGCTAATTGTCGAATAATATACCGAGAAAGATAATAATTATCTTTCGTCAAATAAAAATATTTACCAATAAATATATTGGTGTCCATAAATTGAAAACAAGAATGACGACATGTCAAAGTATGCATATATAAGTTATAATAAAACAACTGTAATTTAAAATAAAAGAGTAAACTATAAAAAGACGATGGTTATGTGCCAAAAAGGCGCCCGCTCAGCATATGTTATGGCCTGCCTGATACACAGGCCGGCCATAACGCTGATTTTCAGCGGATGCCCTTCCCGCACCGCGCATCTGCACCGCAGCAGCTGCTCTAACCAGAGGTTTAAAGCATACAAAACAGATGCGCAGTGCCGCAGAGTGCGGCGGCTTTGTTGCTACATAATTATGATATAAATTATCAAGCAATATTTTATTAAATAAATAAAATTCTATAAATAATAAGCATACCTAATTAAATAAATGATAATTAATAACAATGGCACACATTAAAAATAATCATAAACTTGGTAAACCTACTGGGAACGGATGGAAGAATGTTATGAGAGCTAAGGAAGCAGTGTGTGTCAGGATCATAAGAAATCGGAAGCGGTCTCTGCCAAACCTTACGTGAAGCGGAAGTGCTATATAAACATACATACATATAATCACGACTATTATCCCCGAAGGGTCAGTCAGAGACTAGGCAATGAGGACAGCAAAAGCAGTACTCTACCATAGTCCACTTTTCACCAAATAGCGACTGCACAGTGCTCAGCGTTACAGATGGTGAGCCCATCGCCGCTATATGCTTTTGGAGGTATGTGCATTCTTTAGTCCGTAAGTCGCCTTTTACGACACCCAAGGGAAGAAAGGAGGTAGTAGTATTCTTTCACTGCTACACGACACGGTTATGTACATACATTACTATGTGCTATTTATAGAACATAATAATGTATAGGCCGTTGATGATGATGATGATAATGATGAATGTAGGTATATAAGTTAAAAATAACTTTCTTTTCACTTGAATGTTCCAAAAGATTAATGTTGATTCTCTCAAACGAAATTTCTTGAAGCCCTCTAATCGTTTTAAAGCTAACAAAGAGAAGCCATCGCACTCCCACTTAAATGAAGAAATGGCTAAACTTTAATTGCGCTGTTAAACAAATTCAATATCTGACGGGCTGTTAAATGGCTCGCTGTGAATTTCTCGGATAATGAATGTTATATTCTTATGCTACTTTTTATACTACTAGTCTGATGGGCTGTTAAATGCGTCGTCATACTTCAGCCATTTTGTGCCAATTATAAAAACCATCGTCCTTTATCGATGTTATATCAGTGAAAACTTCGTAAAAATCCATTGCGTTTTCATTCATTCTAGGCCTCTTACATCTGTAAAAGATGATTTAAACAGCGTCCAATTGCGAGGTTTGGCATTTCATGGCTTGTAAGGCCAATACGGGAGCGATAGCAGCGGCCGCATACTTGGCAGACGAATTGAGTACCTGGTGACGTTGGAGGAAGTGCAGTGACGTCTATCACGCTTTTTAGGCAGTTTCTCAAACCAAATGATGTCGTGAACGACAACTCCATCGGCTGTGGTTTTCCTCCACCGATCACGGTTGTCTGCGACTGTTTTCCAGTTGTTAGGGTTGATGTTAAAGGACAGCATGTCACGTTTAGTGCTGTCTTAAAACGTAACATTGGCCGCCCAGCCGGACGCTTAGCGTCTGCGATTTGTCCAAGGTGGGTTTGTCTCGGCAACCGAAAAGGCTCCATCCGCTGCACATGCCCAAGCCAACGGAGCCGCCTCTGCTTCACAGCTGCAGCTATGCTGGGCAGTTGAGCGATACTAAGCATCGCTTCGCTTGTAACTCAATTCCTCCTCGAGATGTCCAAAATACGTCGAAGACAGCGCATATGGAAGCTGTTCAATCTTCGCTCCTGTTTAGCTTACGTCGTCCAGGTCTCAGCCCCGTACAACAGTATGGATATAATACAAGTCTGGTAGACGATCATTTTCGTTTTTAAAGTAAGATATTTGTTTTTCCATACTCTTGTACAAAGCCTCCCGAACATCGTAGATGCTTTGCCGATGCGGATGTTTATCTCTACATCAAGTGAAAGATTGCTCGACACCGTGGAACCAAGGTAGCAGAAACCATCAACAACCTCCAAAGGTGTATCATCCAACAGAATAGTTGGTTTCTGATTGACACCTTGCGCCATTATGACCGTCTTCTTCGCGTTTATGGACATATAGAACAGCTTACAACCTTCAACCATTTTGTGCAAATTATAAAAACCTGCTTGATGATGATCTGATGTTTATATCAGTAAAAACCGCGTAAAAATCCATTGCGTTGTTAAGAAGAGAGAAACATAGCGGAGACAAAGACACAAGAAAAACCGGCGACTTAACTTTATAATAAGTATTGGCTAGCTTTTGCCCGCGGCTTTGCTTGCGTTATTTTTTCGCAGTAAAAAGTGGCGATTAACCGATACGATCGTCTCAAATAGGATAACTTGGAGGAGGCCTATGGAGGCCTAGCAGTGAGATCGGGCTGAAAGTGTAATGTTTCTTTCCAGTGAGTGTCCCATAAAAAAAGTTTAGTATGAACTACTATGTCATGCCGTCCCGTCGACTTTAAGGTCTTCATTATGAAACCCAATACGTAACCACATGAGTAAAGAAACGGAACAGAGACAAAGCTTCATACAACCGCGCCGTCGCGAGTCAACTACTACAAGCATACGGCACATGTGTGCGTGTCCACTAGCCGCTGCGTCGCGTCAGGGGGGTGACACTCCGTAATTCGGTCGACTTATTCACCTACACGCTCGTTCCCCCAGGGTGGACATTTCACAGGGCGCACGCAGTACGCAGGACGCAGAATAATCGGTCGTTATTTTATTTTCGCAAGTGGAAAGTTCACAGGATGGTGATGCAAAAGCGTTACTGTTCTGCATTCGGATGCACTAACACGAAATTTAAAGATAATGATTAATTTTAAATTTAACCTTTCACAGACTTCCCAAGGATCGTGTAAGGTAAGTAAACAAGTTGGTACTTGTAGTAGATATGATAGTGATTTAACTAGTTTGATGAGAGAAGTAGACAAATTCAACGCAGTTATCGTTGTTGGTTAGGTAATATAAGGTACCTACCAACTGCGTATAAAAAAAGTCAATTTACTCAATTTGTCAGCTATCAGGCATGAATACATTTTAAGTTCGTAAATAGTTTATTGATTACTGATTGCGGTCGACCTTTACACAAAACGCGGTCCAAAGTTAGACTAGGTTTAGTAGACAGGTACTGTGGTTAAGCATTAATAACGCCCCTCTACGAAACCAAACCTAGCGGTGGTCCTTGGTAAAATTACACCATGAATTATCATCGGACTAGCGCTAAAGGCTTCGCAAAAAAGTTTATTTTAATACTTTACTGCAGTACCAAACCTGGTCCAAACCCAGATCGCGACCCGTGGCAAGGCCGTAAAATTTCATAAATCCTAGGCCAGGAGCTGGACCAATATTTGAGACTTCTGATTAATATTTTAATTTACTTAAAGTACATTTACACATTGCCAACCCAGTGTCAAGTTTTATAATTACATACATCATAGACCAGGAGCTGAGAGCAAAAGTTACTTCTGTTGCAAGTTGTACTTTCTGTAAGGCTAAATATGTATTTACCAATGGATTGATGGATTCAGGCATTTCAAAAATTTTATCTATACGTACGGTTGTTATAGGTATTTATATGAAAAGAAAATGATCTTGTATTTTATACTAGTGGCCCGGGGACGACTTCGTCCGCGTAAATGTTGATATTCGCGCAATGTGAATGTAATTTAAAAGTAGCTTATGTCCGTCGATTTTGTACCTACTTACTTTAGTAGGCATTTCCTCAGTAGACTTGTCATCATCTTTAATATGTTAGTCAAGTTGGTCGAGTGTAATATTAGTTAGTTTGTAATTGGCATCACGTCTCCTGGTCTATAAGTAAGTGTGCGAGTTCGAAAAATGGATTGTACGCTAGTTGGTCTACGTGAGTTCTTCTGACCGCCCAAGTCAACTAATATCTAAGTATTTATGTTCTGTTAATTTGTTTATATAGCGTTTAAAATATCTTCCTACCTACATAAATATATTTTGAGATTGTAGGCTAGGTAGGTTGATCTGTTGCCGCCCTTTACATATGCACATAGTAAGACATAGTATCATAAGAACTTACTACAGAGTATTAATACGTAGGTACGCATAACCACCTACTTCAATGTTTGGTGGTTAATGTTACTTACTTAATAATATTGTATTTTATTGATTATTAACAAACAAATCACGAAAAAGCGTATGTATTTTTTGTTATAGGTAAGTACGTGGCGCAAGCGCTTTATATTTGCAGTATTTGCATTCAACCAACCCTATGAGCAACACGCGGCCGGGTTACGTCAAGCTTGCCAAGCAGGATTTTGTGAATGCAGCGGCTCGCGCTCGTACCGCCTTAGATTTAAGATTTACTTTCGATTGTCCCGGCCGTTGAAAGAGTTAGGTATGAGTACACAGGTACAGAGTTATTTTGGACCGTATTGGCGTGCACCGTAGGTTGATATTGTTTTGCAATTGTGTCGATAGTGTCGTTTCTGCTAGTAATATTATTCTGTGGTCGCGTATGTCCCGCCACTGGATAAAACTGGTTTACCACAGTATTTATGCTCACTCCGCGAGTGGACAAACGGAGAGACTCGCGACGGCGCGTTGTATTAAGCTTTGTCTCTGTTGCGTTTTTTTACTCATGTGACGCAACCATTAAAATGTAAAGTTCTATACAAGAAGTCGTAACAGAACACCAAAATCTAAATTTATGACTTTAAAATTTTCAAACCCTATAAATTCTCATATAAACACATAAGTTATGTTGCCACTGACAAATTCAAGAAGTTAGGTAAGCTGCAGATCTCTTTACATATGCACAGAACAAATATCACAACTCAGGGAGCTCTTAAAATTTCCAGCAGAATTTAGAAACTCGAAACTCGGTCTGCCTCGTGCCCTCCCGTTATTGTGGGTGGGTTAGACGCTTTAATATTTTTAAAAGCCGAAACATATTATATTATAAGAAAAGACTATGTCTTCGCTAACGTAACAGGATTATCTATATTCATATGTAATAATACGGAAGATTCTCCCTCATATAATTTTGCCACCCATCTACCGACACGGCATAGCGAAAGTTTGCTTGCGTTGTGTAAACAAAGGCCTTATTTGTAACTAGGTAAAATACTGTTTTAAGCATTAACCGAAGCCAGAGGGACCTTGGGTAATATGTTACTTCTTCCCATCCCCCGCCCAGCTAGAAATGCTCGACGGGGTAAGGGGTGACCTATATACCCTCCAAAACATTTAGTACCATCCCTTTGATACCACTAGGATAGCTCAGAACCAAAAAGAGCAAACACCGTAATGGCGCACCAGAGGGGAGAAGCTCGGGATAGTTTACCATAAACGTAGTCATATATTTATTTATTTACAGCCTCGTGTTGTTCATAGATTTTACAAAAAATGAAAACCTTTAGGCGTCTCCTAGACTCCTGAGATGCTGTGCAATACAGCTAGAGATGCCCCACCTTTTCATCTCTGCCACACTTGCTTGCACAACCCTCTAGCCGCTGCACTATTATAAGCTGCATTCTATTAAAAATATTGGTTGGAGATCTTAATTTACTACAACATTATGTTGAATCTACCGTCAGCAGCAAGAATTACAAAACTATACCACTGAAGCTCTTTAGATGCAGATTGCGAATTATTTCTGGAGGATTCTCGAAGTCACTGGGGGCCCAACTTTGCTGCCTTTTTCGTATATCATTGAACATGGTTTGTGCAACGAAACCGTATCATCAACTTATAAACGTCCCACTACTGGGCATAGGTCTCCCCACGTCAACAACAACACATGGTGAGATTGAGTTATAACCCACCACGGAACACATGGTGAGATTGGCAAAAACTAAACCACAATTTTACCAAAATCTGAACTCAAACGAAGTTCTAATCTTCCAACCGTATCGGTAAAAGTTTTATTTATATTTATTATGCAGACAAGAACAAACACACAATTTGTTCTGCCAACATTCCATATTTGCCGAACACGAAAACAACGGGCGTATAAAAGTTGTACAAGAGTAATAAGTATAAGCGTGGTCAAAAATGAAAATAGCACCTATAAGACAGATAAACGACTGCTTCCTCAACACCTCAACGGTGAAGAACCCACGATCTTTCTCAATCAGGGCAACAGCTTTTCCATTTGAGCTATTGAAGCTTACGAAGCGTAATGTTTAAAAAAAAAGATTATTGCCCGCGTGTTCGTTAATAGACCACTTTTCTCAGAACCAAACCCAATATATTTTTTTAATCCATCATCATTGTAGGTGTACGAATTTATGTGTCGTTGGTCGTACATATAAAATTAGAATAAGTGCATTATTATATAGCTATTAGGTAATCAAACGGAATCGCCACGTTTTGCTAGCGTGTGCAAATTGTATCATTCGATTTATGCTATTAATAAATTAGTGACAAATCTACAATCTTACTGCGGTTTCATTTATCATTCCCGTTCTGCCTCATCAATTTATAATCAGTTATCAATATCAATCATATTTTTAGTGTAAGGAGAAATCAACCCTTACAGTATAGGTAATAAGGATATAAGCAAATAAATGATATTCATTTTCTTAATTTTCATTTTCATAACCCCTTTCCAAAACGCGGACTAAAGTTAATCCTGGTTTAAAAATAATGCTGTCTCTATCCGCCTTTATTAAGAAAAATGAAACAGCATCGTCCATGTTTCCTAATAACAGGAAGATCGTACGATTTCCAGCTTATAATACATAGGTACCTACCGTACATTCGGTGTGTAACCTTACGCGTAGCGGTGAAAGAATTCTACCACCCCCTCTCTTTCCTTGGGTGTCGTAAAAGGCGACTAACGAACTACAGACTGTACATACATCCAACAGCTTAAAGCGGCGATGGGCTCACCACCTGTCACGCTGAGCACATGTGCAGTCGCTATTTGGTGAAAAGTGGACTATGTCAGAGGACTGCTTTTGCGGTCCTCATTGCCAAGTCTCTGACTAACCCTTTGGGGATTTTTTTATTTTTATTTTGTTCAGGATAACTAACAATTCCATAATAAAGCTTAATACTACTACAAAAGTAAATTCTAAAACAATTATTGTAATTACGCAACCAACACCATTATCCTCATAATAATATTAGAAATAAAGAAATTAAATACAAGCAAACTGAAGCAAACAATGTTTTTAAATTTTCTATAAATGAATAAACTGCAACTAAATTATAAAGGAATACTTACAAGCTAATTTTTCAAGGATACATTTTTTAAACTGTGTATGTGACAAAACAAATAGACCTAGTAACAAAGTTTTCATTGTAACTTTTCATCAATCGACATAAAGGAGCTCTTTCACCAGCGTTGGTTCTACATCGCTTAGGGGCAAATAGACTGTGAGCACTCTCTCACTCGGTATGCGCAGGTAAATTTGGTTTGTTAGTTTATTGCAATCAAAACCATTATGACATATTTTGTAAAGAATAGATTGGTCAAAATACAGTTTCCGATGTTTGAAAGTTGATAGTGAGAATTTTTCTAGAAGAGTAACATTGATGACCGTGTCCTTTCGAATCTATCGTTTAATAGTCGTGACTGTACGTATGTACACACGCCTGCACGTTAACCTATCCAAAACTGTCAAATTTCTCTAATCGATATTGATCCTTATGCCAAAACTTTTATCCTCAAAATGGATTAAAGAAATTTGACATTTTGGCGTAGGTTGATCTGCTGTAATCTGTACAGTACAGAATCCTGTAGAATAGTGTTATTTGTAGTCTTTGCGAACGAAGTTTCGGACTCGCAGGTCGCAGCTAGTTATTGTCACTGTTACAATTTTTTTTAACCCTGTTGCGTAGCGGTAAAAGATTACTACCACCCTCTCTCTTCCCTTGGGTGTCGTAAAAGGCGACTAATGGACTAAAGACGAACGAGCGGCGATTGGCTCACCACCTGTCACGCTGAGCACATGTGCAGTCGCTATTTAGTAAAAAGTGGACTACGGTAGTGGACTGCTTTTGCTGTCCGCATCTGACTAACCCTTCGGGGATAAAAGTCGTGATTATATTTATGTCAATAACAAATTTTTTTATGCTGTATGGACTTTTATTTTTACATAATTGTACCTACATAAAAGTGTGTTCCAAACAAAAAAACCTTTCATTTCATTTCAAAATTATAAATCAGCTCACAACACACACCGGCTTATGTGAACATACCCTTAACGCGACGAAAATTTAATAATAACTCCATCTCTAAAAAGGAATTCATTCGAAACCGTTGCCTCGTGAAACGAGAGATTCCAAATAATATATAATATAAACGACGGTTTGACAAATCCTCGAATATTCACCTTGTGATGGTAGCTGAGAACGTATCGAGTTATTATATTCCGAAGATTAATTAAATAATGAAATAGGTATACTGAAGGGCTCTCTGCTTCCTCGGTGGTATTATTAATTTGTATTTGCAAAGTGAAATTAATTTTACATCAAAATATGTTTTTGAGATTGAAAACTTAAATAAAATCCTTAAACTATCTTGGTCACTCGCGTCGCGTTACAGTAACTAATTCTTAGATAAATTATTACTTTGTGTTGTGTTGTTTTAAGTGAAATGATATAATATAATTAGTTAACTGTAATCTAAAATCGACGATCTTTGGGGCAAAACGGTTCTTCAGTGACAAGCGTGCCCCGGAAAATACTAGGCTGGCTCCAACAAGGTGAACTTACGATCGGTAAAGGTAGCCGCTTCTTACTTGAGGCTTTTGTCCAGCAGTGGACGTCTTTCTGCTAAATAGTTTTTAAAAAAACTGCGCTAGTTTAAGTATAAAATGTATCATTTAAAGAAGTTGTGTACCTACCTATAGAATGTCATTGAATTAAGCTAGCTAGCTTTTAGAATCTAATCCGAAGGTCAACCTCGTTTTTACCCAAGAAGGTAAGGCTCGGTCGCAATCTTTATATAATAACTTCATAGTACTCGTAGTACATCCATTGTGTGCTAGGCAAATGGGGTCCTGTGTGATTTACGACGTAATATCCTGCAGTATGCCCGAAGACGTCGGAAGGGTTGGAGCTGGAGGGATCCGTAATGTGGTTAATAAAAAACGCTTCAAAAATCCAACCCTTTCGCCTCCAAATATGGGAACAAATGGACGTTCAAATGGGGCATTATTATAAGAGAGTTGGGGCACAGAATAAATAATACTGTGGTTGGGGCTTAACGGTTATTGGTTTTGGGGACACATGATATCTCGTTAATGGTAACTTGGTGCCACGTCTTCATCATCCTCATTACAGCCTTTGTTCTGTACTGTACGTACTTACACAAGGCGAATGGAAATCTACCAGCACATGTTTTCTCTCCTTGCTATAATATGAGGTCCTTCAACCGAGCCGTGAAGAGGCAATTTGTGGGCCGGCATGGTAGGGTGACTGATGCTTCGTCTTCTAACTCTAACGCTGCACCAATTGGTGTCTTCACGCCTGGACTCCATATCCACTTAACATCAGGTGGAGGGGAGTCATTTGGCTGCTACGTATAAAAAATAGGTGAGCCCATCTATGCCACTAGTGAGGTTTCCCAACAATCTTACAACAACCGGGACTTGAACTTCACCAGCAGAGATGTGCAGTTGCGATACGCAGTTTGTTCAATGCGCAATACCACTCTGGTCTGCATCGATACAAGTGTATAAAGCTTCGATCAACAATACAACTAGATAACGCGTCACGTACAAAATCAAAGCTTAATTCTGTCCACGTGAATAATAGTTATTTGTTATACAAGAGTGCAAACTTGCTTTTTAACCGCGTGCTCAATTTTGATGACCGAGCAAGCGAAGGATTCTAAAATTAGAATCCTGAGCGTTACCGAGGGAATCAAAAGAGCACGAGGTGAAAAATCTTTGCACTCGAGTGCAACACGTAACTTTTCATCCCACCTCAACGAGGAAATTACCAACCAAATTAAAAAAGTAGGTACACCAAAAAGGTTCCGAGTCTGAGTTTTTAACAATTTAAAAAGGTCGTATGATAAATCGGCACCATGGAGGAAGAAGAAAATAGGTTTAATGATGTTTTGAATACACATACTAAGTGCACACGATGTTCTAAATTCAATTTACTTTATTCTCTAGCGGATAAAAACGGCTTTGGAAACGTGGTTGCTGCCGGAGGATATACCAATCCTAAGCACAATTGATAGCGGTTTTGGATACGTGGGCACGTCGGCCGTTGACACATCCGCCGGTATACTCGTAGGGAGACCTTATGGAGGCGTTGCCTTGTTATGGAAAAGTAGTGTTTTTCAGCAAGTGTCAGTTTTGAGATGTGACAACCCTCGAATTTGTGCTATAAAGATAATGACAAATGATCGTCCAGTGATTGTAGTGAGTGTTTATATGCCCACGAATTCGAATGACAACCTGCCGGATTTTATAGACTGCTTAAGTTCGGTGAGTGCACTTATTGATGAATATGGCATTAAGTCAGTTTTTATGTTAGGTGATTTCAATGCCGACCTATCGGGTTTGTTTTATAGTGAGCTTTCAAGTTACTGTACGGAGCAATGTGGGACTTGCATCGATGTAAATTTATTGGGCGCGGATTCCGGTACTTTTACCTTTGTTAGTGAGGTAACCGGGTCCTGTAGCTGGTTGAATCACTGTGTAGTGACTCGATCGGCACAACGATCTGTTCTAAATGCCTGTGTTGAGTATGACACTTTGTGGTCAGACCATTTTCCCCTCATTATTGAATGTAATTTAAATCTATTAACACCAACGCTATCTCAAAAAAATATGGCCGGTTACGGGAACGTTATGTAGGGCTTTCGTAATGAGGAACAGATTACTAAATTTACCACCAGTGTCATAAACGGTTTAAATGTATTGATTTTCCGTCTGAATGTGTAAATTGTGCTGATTATTATTGTAACGATCCAAATCACCGGTATGTTCTTGATCGGCTGTACTCCGACGTTGTGACCGCCCTTAGTGATGCATCTCTGCTGAGTCGAGGGGGCACGAGGCTATGTGGGCGTGGGGCGCGTATTGTGGGGTGGAACAAACACGTTAGTGGGGCTCATAGGGATGCTAGGACGTCTTTTTGTGAGTGGGTTGCGAGTGGTAGGCCTAAATGCGGGATCATGTATGATGAAATGTGTAAGCACAGAAAGGTATTTAAATCGCGACTTCAATGGTGTCAAAATCATCAAGATCAAATTAGGATGGATGCCTTGGCTGAGAAACATTCTAAGGGCAATTTTCGTGATTTCTGGCAAAGTACCAATAAACTAAACCCAAAACCTGGTCTCCCTGTGAGCGTCGATGGCGTGAGTGACCACAAAAGTATTGCGGAGGTTTTTAGGTGTCACTTTTCTATTAATTCGCCTTTAGGTCCGCTGAGGGAGGGGCCTAGTGCTGGGCCACCGAATGGGAAAGTAGGGGTTTCTCTGCTAACGTTTCTCTGCTAAAGAGGTAGCTAAAATCATTAAAGGGATGACAAGGGGTAAGTCCCCTGGCCACGACGGGCTGAGTATAGAACATCTTCAGCACGCGGGACCGCATGTATATAGGGTCCTCTCTATGTTCTATTCGCTGTGCGTGAGTCACTCCTACCTGCCTGTGGACCTCATGAGAACTGTCGTAGTACCTATAGTAAAAAATAAAACCGGTGACCTTGCTGATAAGGGTAATTACAGGCCTATCTCGCTAGCCACTATTATAGCAAAAGTATTTGACAGTTTGCTTAACACTCAGCTAGACAAATATATGAACTTGCATGGTAACCAATTTGGGTTTAGACCTAAATTATCTACCGAAAGTGCAATACTATGTCTAAAGCACACTATCAGATATCATACGAGACGAAAAACACCCGTTTATGCCTGTTTCCTCGACTTGTCGAGGGCCTTCGATCTGGTATCATATGACATCTTGTGGAAAAAGCTTGAGAACATTAATTTACCCTGTGAAATTGTGTCTATCTTTAAGTATTGGTATAAACACCAGATCAATAGCGTTCGATGGGCGGGGACAATGTCGGAGCCTTACAGGCTGGACTGCGGGGTCCGGCAAGGTGGATTAACCTCACCCTCGCTGTTTAATATATATATGGATGCATTGATTGTCGCGCTCAGCAGCCAATATATAGGATGTCATGTGGATGGCGTGTGTCAACAATTTGAGTTACGCCGATGATATGGTCCTGCTGAGCGCATCAATCTGTGGCTTGAGAAAGCTCTTAAAGATTTGTGAGGATTATGCTGGTATCCACGGGCTTAAATATAATGTCACAAAAGTAGGTAGTTATTGGGCATTCTACCCCACCTTCATTCGTTCGGGCTCGTGCCGAGCCCTCACTCACTGCGGCGGGGTAGAATACCCAATAACTCATATTGGTGATCCCTTTCTTATATACAGGACTGTTTAAATATTGTAGAAATATACTTTAAGCTCATTTTATTGAAACACACTAAACACTGCGGTCGGTTTCATACTTTGTAATGAAATTTGTGAAACAAAAGGAATCATTAAAATTAGAGTGTATATGTCCTCCGGTTTCAAATAAGCCAAAGCGTCATGGTAATTTATTACCAAACACTATACGTTGTATTGTTTGTGGTCCATCAAACTGTGGGAAGACCAACTTAGTTATAAGTTTGCTATTACATGAAGATGGTCCACGCTTTCGTAACCTTTACGTGTATTCAAAATCTTTATATCAACCTAAATACATATACCTAGAAAAGGTGTTGGGTATGGTTGCAGGCACATCTTATAACAAATACAGTAATAACAACGACATTTTGAGTCCACACGAAGCTATGCCAAATTCAATTATTTTATTCGACGATGTTGCTTGTGAAAATCAAAATAATATTAGAGATTATTTTGCGATGGGACGTCACCAGAACATTGATTGTTTCTATATTAACCAAACTTATACCAAAATACCGAAGCAACTGGTAAGAGACAATTCTAACCTAATAATATTATTTAAACAAGACGATATTAACTTAAAACATGTTTATGATGAACATGTAGGGTCAGACATGACATGGTCTCAATTCCGTAAAATGTGCTCAACTGTTTGGAATAAACCTTTCAGTTATCTTGTAATCAATAAGGACTGCGTACGAAATAATGGATGTTACAGAATGGCTTTTGATACATTTATTGTGCCAGATTAAAATACATAAATGGCTGTTGTACTGATATTGCACCACTTTCATTCATGATTTGGAACCGAGTGGAATCCTACTAAAATGGAAAGAGATCTTAAACAAAAAATTGTAAAATCTGCAAAGGCTGTAAAAAGAAAGGTTAAAATGATAAAGGATTTAAAAAATACAAGTGACATGACCTTGAAAACAATATTGAAACCCATCGTTGAACCGCTTAACCTGTTAGCAAACAAAAACAATGAGCAGCATCATGAAGAAGGTTTGAATAATGAAATTGTTCCAAAAAAAAGTAAAAGTAATGAAAGCGAGGCATTACACTATTCTAGCGATGATTTTAATGAAATTAGCACTGAAGAAGAAGATGATACTGATAATGAATTGTATCAAAAATCTAACAAAACCCTAAGTGTACCTTGTGATGAACACAATGTAAGCGAAGGATCGTTTAAATCTCTTCAGTCATCACCCAACGATAAAAATCAATCGCTGTCATGGTCTACATCATCTGAAGTAATGAAAGACGTACCTTATGGGATTAAAAACGATCGAGGAAAACTGATGCTTGGAAAAAATCGCGTTTACGACGATGGTGACATTTTGAAAATTGGGAACCAAAGCTTTAAGAAAACTCCTGGCTTAAAAGAATTATTGTACAAAAAGAAACCTAATTTAGATGTTATCACAGACAATGACTTACAAAATTACAAAATGCTACTAATCGATACCAATGCACACAGACGTAATTTTGATCCATCAAAACAATTAATTAGCAACAAAGGATTTAAATACATGAATATTATTAAGCCAATGTTTAAATTCTCACGAAATGCAGCTACTAGTCTCGAAAGTCTTTCACAGGGAAAAGGTATTAAGCTTTTAAAAAAAGTTATGAAAGACACTGATTATGTTTATTGGGATGATCCAAATGAGCTAGTTGACCGGTTAAAACTATTATTTGCATCACGAAATGCAGGTAACACTGGTTTGGATAATGAAGTTATTGCAATAATCGAAGAGCTTTATGAAGCTGGCATCATTAACAAAAAAAAAAAAATATAAGTAGCATGCAACTTTAAATTTCAGCAGTTGAATTACAGTACACAGCGTATAAACACGGTAATGAATTTAGACAAATTTGGCCATCACGTTCACAAGCGTTTACGACTAACAGAATACATTGATACTTTGAATGATGTGTTAAAAAAATCAGAAACGGGTCATTACGATTTGAAATCTTCAAAATTGAAAGGTCTGACGTCACCAGAGAAGGACGATGAAGCCGTAAATAAAGCATATATGGATAAAACTGTTCAAGAGCTCAGAAATGAAATAAATAAGGTTCATAGTCTTGTTCAAGTCTACATAAAGAACTTAGAAACAGCAAGTTCAGAACGTTTGTTTACTACGTTTTATACAAAGTCTGAAATAGATTACATGATTAAGACAAAACAAAGTAAAAATGAGTAAAAAGGATATAGTCGACGAACTCCACAGAGCGGCAAGAAAGAATTTTAGTCGTCGATGTACAATAATAAAAGGAATAGATGATTTATGGCAAGCTGATCTTATAGATTTCCAAAAATATTCACATTTCAATAAAGGATACAAGTACATTTTAGTAGTAATTGATGCATTGTCAAAGTATGTGTGGGTGTATCCTCTGAAATCAAAAGCGATGAATTGTGTTTCGAATGCAATGCAAAATATATTAACTAATTCATCTCGAAAACCTAAAAATTTACAAACAGATCAAGGCAAAGAGTTTTACAATGTTATCTTTGAACAATTAATGAGAAATTATAATATTAATCACTATTCCAGTTATTCTACAAAAAAAGCATCTATAGTAGAACGAGTAATAAGGACATTGAAATGTAACATTTACAAACTATTCAGTTTATGTGGTCGATATCAATGGATTGAAAAAAATTTGAATCATGTGGTGCAATGTTATAATAATACTATTCATCGTATCACAAAATTTAAACCTATTGATGTTAATAGAGCAAACCAGATGGTTGTTAAATCTAATATTATTAAATCACAAAGACATAAGATAAATAAGAAACCGAAATTTCAAATTGGTGATCATGTGCGTGTTAGTAAATACAAAGGAGATTTTTACAAAGGTTACACTCCTAACTGGTCCACAGAAATATTTAGGATAGTGAGAGTGAATCATACGAACCCATCGACTTATCATTTAGAAGATACACATAAACAGAAAATCTTGGGATCTTTTTACGAATATGAATTACAGAGAACAAATTTTCCAGATCTTTATTTGATCGAAAAAGTAATAAAGAGAAAAGGAAATAAGCTTTTTGTGAAATGGTTGGGTCTTAGTGACAAAGAGAATAGTTGGATTAACAAGAATGAATTGGTTTTATGATATAAATTATGCATTCTATCTGTATGCAATCAGTTTGAAAAAATCGATGAAGGAAGGAAGTGGTATTATTAATAACCTCATAAATAATCTACCGTTTGAGTTACATCTACCGGGATACCAATTTTGTGGTCCTGGCACAAAACTTCAGAAACGCTTACTGAGAGGTGATCGGGGTGTAAATAAGTTGGATCAAGCTTGTATGCACCACGACATTGCCTACAATAACAACGATTTGAATATTCGACATAAAGCAGATTTAGAACTTTTAAATATGGCTAAGAAAAGATTGAAATCAAAGAATGCTGGAAAAGGAGAAAAAGTTGCATCATGGATTGTAAAAAATGCGATGAAAGCAAAACTTAAAGCTGGTTCTGGAGTACGGTCGTTTATGTCAAAGGTGAAAAAAATAAAAAATCAGTTAAAAAAAATCAAATCTAAAGACAACCATATCGCTATAAACTTCGCATATGCTGCTGCAAAAAAACTATTCACTAATAAAAAAAGTACACGCTTGCCGCGATGTATTCCTATTCCGAAAAGGGGAGGCATTTTGCCTCTTATTCCAATTTTCGCTGGATTATCAGCCCTTGGTTCACTTGCTGGAGGTGCGGCAGGTATAGCAAAAGCTGTCAATGATTACAAGGTTGCTCAAAAAAACCTTCAAGAATCTGAACGACATAACAAGATGATGGAAGCTGTTGCTCTCGGAAAAGGACTGTATATCAAGTCTCATAAAAAAGGAGCTGGTTTATACCTTAATCCTTCAAAAAACTAATTCATCGGCTACCTAAACGAGCTCTCACTAATTTAGATATTTTAGAACATGCTACCGACATTCCATACTTTCGAGGAGTTTTTATGAGAGATAAATTACCTTTGAAACCAAGAAAAATAGAGTGTGCTATAATAAATTTAGATAGATCTGATAATCCTGGAACTCATTGGGTAGCCTACGTTAAACAAAATGACTATTGTGAATATTATGATAGTTTTGGTAATTTAAAGCCACCATTAGAATTGATAAATTACTTAAGAAACATGTCTATGAACTATAATTATGTACAGTATCAAACATTTGATACAGTAAACTGTGGTCACCTTTGTTTAAAATTTTTAAGAAACTTTTGGAAAAATCATTTATAATAAGTATGAAATAAAAAACTTTGTCAGTACAAAAATGTCTTTCACTGTGTCAATAACTGGTAGAGGAGAATCCTTGATAACAAACTACTCCCCTACTTTACAATTACAAGGAGAATATGAGTGTGGACTCTTGTATTTTTCTACTTTTAACTCCATTCCTAATATTGATGAAAGAAATAATAAATTTTATTATGGTAAAGATGGAGTTATTGAAATACCTGAAGGATCATATGAACTTCAAGATATTTGTGATTTTCTTAAAAGTAACATCAAGAATGCTGTATTAAAATTAACTTGCAATAACAATACATTAAAAACAAGAATTTATTGTACTGAAGATGTTCGCTTCGATAAAAATGACTCCCTAAGCAAAATTTTGGGATTTGGTATGGAAACAGTAAAGGCTAATATAAGTACTGATTCTCGGTATCCTGTCAGCATTTTATCAACAACTATCGTGCGCATCGAATGCGATGTAATCAGTGGATCATTTGTGAACGGAAAAGCAAGTCATATAATTTATGAATTTATACCAAACGTACCACCAGGTTATAGAATTATTGAAATACCTAAAAACTTAATTTATTTTCCAGTCAACCAAAGTACAATAAGTGCAATTAATATAAGGTTGTTAGACGCTGAAAATAAGCCAATCAATTTGCGTGGTGAAGAAGTACAGTTGTATTTACATTTTAAAAAAAAATGATAAATTTTAATATAAACTTACCTCCATCTACTGTTCAAGTCAGTTCTAAGAGGTCATCTCCTAAAGGAACAACGCTCCGTATAAAAAAGAAGCTAACTAAAAGTAATAAGGAATTCCTTAAATTAATAGGCTTGTTAAAATGAATATTTTAAATATTTGTCAACCAGCGTCATATGATAACCGTATTGAAAGTTTTGAGTACCATTCGTACAAACCATACGTGACAAGTTTCAACAAGAACGATGAAATACGAATACCCATTAATCAGCAAGATTTATACGTTCTGCCTGCACTCAGCAGTTTGTATATTGAGGGCAGAGCGGATGTTTACAAATACAACAGCACTACTAAAGAAAAAGAAAGTGCGACGAATGTGCATTTTGTGAATAACCCAGCGTTATTTCTTTTTCAAGACATCCGATATGAACTCAACGGAGTAGAAATAGATAAAGTTAAAAATGCAGGAATTACTACAACTATCAAGTCTTATCTTTCGCTGAATGAAAATGAGTCCAAATGTGCAAAAGTTTGGGGATGGTCTACTACAGGTACAAACACTGACAACAATGGAGTATTTTCCACATCTATACCATTGAATAAAATATTAGGTTTTGCAGAAGATTATGACAAAATTGTAATGAACTGTAAACATGAGTTAGTACTTTTGAGAAGCAATACAAATCTTAATGTTTTAAAATTAAATGCAGGTGAAGTTGTGGAGGATATTGTAATAAGTAAAATCGTTTGGCGAGTTCCTCACATTAAGGTGTCAGATCGTGAAAGAATAAATCTATTAAAGTATTTAGAAAAAGATCGTCCTATAACCGTAGCATTTCGTAATTGGGACTTGTATGAGTATCCATTACTTCCCAAAACCCGTAAACACACTTGGTCTATTAAAACTTCGTCACAAATAGAGAAACCACGATTTGTTATTATCGCTTTACAAACGAACCGTAAACATAATGCGGTAATGTCGTTGGCAGAGTTTGATCATTGCTTAATACGTGATGTAAGAGTATTTTTAAATTCATCATATTACCCTTATGAAGGACTGAATATCAATTTTGCAGACAATAAGTTTTCATTAATATATGAACAGTATGCTAGATTCCAGCATTCTTATCACGGACGTCGACCAGAACCGTTGATGAGCCCAAAAGAATTCAAAGATATTGCACCCTTATTTGTTGTTGACTGTTCTCGCCAACACGAAACGCTAAAAGGATCAATTGATGTGAGAGTTGAAATCGAAGCAGATCAAGAGATTCCTGATCAGACCGCAGCATATTGTCTGATATTGAACGATTGTATATTTGAATACAAACCTTTAAGCAATATTGTGAAGAAGATATCATGAACGGTAATACGATAATCGTGGATTTGCAAGGATTTAAAGATTTTAAAAATAAATTTATTATTAAAGAGTTAGCAATAGCAACTAAAGATCATACACAGACATTCTTAATCAAACCTCCCTATACTTTTAAAAAACTCATAGTTGAAGAAAAAAAGCAAGTAAGATGGTTGGAAAAAAATCGTGGACTCACTTGGAGGGAAGGATTCATCGATTATTATGAATTTCGAAGGCTAATTGTTCCGTATTTAAGTGGAAAAAAAGTGTTAATCAAAGGATTGGAAAAAATTGAGTGGATTCGAGAGCTATGTCAAGATTGTGAAATAATAGAACTAGGAGAAAAAGGTTGTCCCAAGTTTTTAACGTTATTTAATGATTATTGTGAAAAGGAAAATAAAACTTTGAATTGTGTCCATCATAAAAAAATTTGTGCATTAAAAAATGTGTTGTGTCTAAAAATGTGGTATTCTCATAACTATAATGTTCTTTAAAATGTAATTATAAGTTTAAATAAAATTTGCTTTTATAAAATAAAAAAGTATTTTTTAAATCATAGGATAAGACTAATTTAATTTTAAAATGCAAAATGTACCTTTTCACAGTTATCGTTTGAAAAATTGTAATAAATAATAATTTAAATAAAAAATACTAATTTTGTTTTTGTGTTTTTATTTTTAAACTTAAATAGGTAATCATTAATGAAACAGTACAATCTTATTTAATTAGATTTATTCCTGAAAAATAAGAAATACATGAAAACTTACTAAACTAATACATTAAACATAATTATATCCGACTTTTATTATCTATTTTGTGATATATCATAACTCTATTAATAAAATGTATCTCTGTAGACTTATACGTAACAAAATTGTTACGCATAACGTTTACTTGAGAAATTTAATTTACAAATAATTGTCTAGTGATAGTTTTAAAAACTATAGCTATACCCACACAACTTTTTTGAGATATTGTTTATAACACTCTCCGTTTGGTCCATAATTTGGTCCACGTCATCGGTTACCACATATTGAGCACTAAGGAGAGTATTATTATCGTCCGACTCACTAGACACTTGTGATTCTAAGTCTATTATTTGGATCTTTATCAGCCGCCGTCCTTTAGTTTTATCACTTTTTAAAACAAACGATTGCTGCTGCCCATGAAAATTCTTCAAAAAGCTTCTTTTCTTCGGTTGCCTTTTGGAAGCCGTTTGTTGTTTGCGAATCTTATGAAGTAACGGTGAATCCGGTCGTTCTACCAACCAAGGCGGGAACATTTGGCTGAATCCCTCTAGCGGGTCTTGCGCATCTTGCAAAACCGGAGAAGGTGATCGTTCAAGGCCTTTGCTTGTCACATGGAGCAAGCTTTGGCTTGGCACGATGTCTTGGGTACTATTGCCTTGGGAATTCTGAAAAAATAAAAAATAAAAATGAGTTATTTACTGTAAATCTACTATAGAGAAGAATAACATTTTAATCATCACGTTGAACTTTTTAAAATAACTTACCATGTTATTGAAACGCTGCTTTGTTGCTGTTTACTCCGATGTTTTTATGTAAATAAATTTGTATTTCAATATGATGCTATTTTATACTCTAAGTAAGTACTTATATAGGCATTGACTTAGGTGTGAGTGTGTATGTAAAATAACTCCTATTGCTGAGGCAGCAGCAAACGCATGCCATGAAACACAAACTTGTCAGGACTCGAACTCGTTACCTATTTTCAACTACAGAGTGAATTATTGATATCGTAATTTAATTGCACAATATGCAGTTTTGTTAGCTATTGACTCACACATCATTACAGATTTATTGGTGTGGTTCTTATTACAATGATGCATGTTTGTGTCGCTGTGCAGTTCACGTTCGCACTTGTCTTTATAGCATTCTTGATATCATGAAAAAACAATAATTGTGTAGATGATGATTAGAACCTAAATTTTATAAGGTAAGTAGAAAGGTTAAGCAACTTTGCAAAGTAGGTCGTCTGATGGGTGACCAAAAACTTATAATCTCGAGCTCCGGCGTGCTTCGGAAGGCTTGTTAAGCCGCTGGTCCCAGCTGCATTAGCAATAATCAGCAACCACCAATCCACAATTGACCCGCGTGGTGGTTTGACCCGTTTTCCCTATCCATCCATAGGGAAGAATCATGTCCCAGCAGTGGGGACATAAATGAGCTGATGATGATGAAGTATTAAGGTTTTATAAAGAAAACAAATATTAATATTACATGAATTTTATTAGGTACGTAATATTGATGTAGCACAATTACATTATATTTTATACAAGGCAAACTTAAATTTAATTAATATAAAAAAACATAGGTACAGATTTACATAAAACACTAATAAAAGTATACATAGAGAAAACTAACAGACAATCAAAACAACCATTGGCAGAATGTACCAGATTCCTTAACCTATATGAACTGTAGTTTGAAAAATACTGTTATGTCATTTTGTTTTCTTGTCCATGGACTCTAAGCTTAACATTTATTACGTAATGTAATGATTACCTACATCCTCACAATTAGTGGTCAGAAATCAATGCGTTCCATACACAAGCCAAAAATAACAATTCTACATAATTGCTCACTCGTTCCTTGGTTTTATGTTGTTAAAAACTTGATGAAGCTAGCAACAACAATGATATTATATTAAATTGTAACATCATTGAGCAACAACGTGTTACGAAACGGTGGACATTTCCAGTAAGTGAAACACATAAATACCCTTAAAATTACTTGAAATAGGTCTAAACAGTACAGATAAGTACACATATGAAAAACTATTATGCCGTTAAACAATCATTAAACAGCGCTTGTCTATTTCCAGGTTTCACCACTCGGGGAAAGCGATATTTACCATACAAGACAAACTTATGTTCTATTAATATTTTATGAACTTTAGTAGGTACGTATGATGTAGCATAATTACATTATATTTTAAGCAAGACAAACATTATTATTCTATTAATAATTTATAAACTTTATTAAAGCATGTAGCACATATTAACATATCATTGAAGATATACTCGCACTTTGAATTTACTAATCTAAGACATAACATATCTTTTTTAAATTTACAAATATTAAATATAACTCAACAATTAAAAAATTTATAACAAGAAAAATGTTAAAAATTCAATATACTTGTATGTCCCCATGCTTTAGTAGAAACTTTGTCATTTGATATTAACCGCTTATCATCATCGCTAGATAGGGCAATTTTATTCACAGCACATGTAAAAATTTCGTGTTTAATTGTTTTAAACAGAATATTTGTTCTACGAACAATGTCTCCATTAAAAAGTGTTTTTTCATAATCCGTGACATTGAACTTACGTACGATGTTTTTTTTAATACCCTTTGCTTTCTTAATTGTGCTGTCTGTAGTTTTAATGCAGTATAGCTTTGAGCGAAGCCCTACAAATTCAGATATAATTTTTCCTCCCATTTCATCTTTAAATAAACCTGGAACTTTTTTATTTTGAATTGGTAAGGCAAATTGATTCGTTTTACAATAATTACTTGTATCAAAGTAAGGTAAAAAATTATTTTTTAAATCTTTATAAAAATCATCTGTTTGTATGTGGTAAACAAAACTGTCGGTGTCCGTGTAACACATCCGCACATTGGTGTTGTAAAAAGGTTTAATAATAGAATAATGAAAATTATACATAAGGCTTTTTGATAATTCTAAAACAGTGAAGCCAATGTATATTGGTTTATTCATAAATATTTGCTCGGGTTTTAACTGCACTGCTACTAAATTTTCTGTAAATACCGAGGAGCTATGAAAATTTGGACGTGCAATAAGCTGTTGTGCACTTTTTCGTTTTTTAGTTACATTGTCCTGATCTAACCACTGATTAACTAAATGAACTTTGACACGTTTTTCAGTATTTTCTAATGTTTTTCCAAACACACTATTATTCAAAAGTTTGAAAAAATCTTGTTCAAAAGTTGATGAACTATTTTGCCTTAGTGTTGTATTTAAATCAATGTATTGTTTCAGATACGGACTTTGTCTGAAAGTGATAACCCGATGAATTTTCTTCAGTATCAATCCATGTTTTAAACAAGTTTTTAAATGAATATAATGTATAACATATAAAAATTTGTCATATAAATTAGGAACGAGTTTATGATTTTTTCCTCCTGGTGGAATGCATTTTTCTGGACAAAATGGTAAATCGTTATGTAAATTATGTAAATGCTTTGGATATTCTAAATCCACTTCAAGTATAAAACCATACTCTGCCTCTGTTGAAATTTGACAAACATCTAAATTATCAATCTCATGTTGATCTAGAAACCGAAAACTGTTCAATGGTAAGTATTGAGACATACTATGACCATACAAATTATTGCAATCAATATATGTTATATAAGAACTAGGTACAGAATTGTCATAATCTGGTAAAAATACATTATTTGCTTTAGCATATCTATGAGAGCATAAACAAACACCACCTCTGATACCACTCTGTAACATTCGGACCATAGCTAAATTATCAATAAGTTCGAGCTGTATCCCTGTCTTTAATAACATCGCGTCAAAGGATAAACTCGGCGCGGTTAAGTAGAAAGCTGGATCTAATTGATAGTGACGTTTGCAAGTCCGTCTAAACTTTTCGAAAATATCTGCTAATAAAAGCACATCAGTTTTCAAATATAAATCCGTGTAACTTCCTAAATCTGAAATATTAAATGTTGACCAAATTAAATGTGCATGACGGTAATCATCTTCAGAAATATCTTGATCAATGAGTGAACTATAAAAATATTTTTTTTCTGGAAGTGACTGTTCTTGATATCGTTCCCAAGAGTTCATATATTCATATGGATATATGCCCTTACGAGTGAGCAGCTTTAATTTAAGTTCACAAGGAAAGTTTTTTTTTAAATATTTGAAGTCTTCTGGTTCCAAAGTATCTGCTAATTTGCTTAAGCTGGTTCCCAAAAACTTGAATGAATCTACAAAACGAAGTTGAAAAAACTCGTTATTTGAAACTGGCACAAACTTTGTAAATGAAATATAATTTTCTTTAGTTTTTGGAATTATTTTTATGCTTCCAGGAGCCTCACCTAACGCTTTAATAAATAAATGGCAGTCGTATCCAGCTAAATTGTGAAAAAATATAGGAACAAATGAAGGTCGTTTATATTGCAAATTGCAAAAAGGATGGGCTGCTCCGCGAAATCGACCAGTCACGTGGCAGTGATCGCGAACTTTATCAGAAAACACAAAATTTTGACAAATGTGGCATCGTGTTGCTTCATTAAAATCGGATTGGTCCTTGTCGGTAAATATCATCGGAGCGTTTGAACTTACTATTTCATATATTTTTTTAACATCTTTTAGTACTAACTCTACAAATCGCATAACACAATCAGGTCCTCGATGTGATACGTAACGATTATAACTCGAATCATCACAACAAACAATATAATATGCAAACGCTACAGGTACATGGTGATGTAACGTTGTCGTGTTACTAGTAGAACAAGTGGTATCAGAATTAGTTTGCAACATTGATTCAAAATCAGCATAGATACAAAATGGTATATTTTGTTTACGGTTATAGTTTTTAAATTTAATAACCGAACCTTTATCGGGTAATACTGTCACTACACCGCTACACAAATGGCTATCGACTTCTTCTGAAGTATTGAAAAATATAAGACACAAATCACAGAAGTATAACTTGTTGTGGTGGGAAGTGATTTGACTTCTAAAAAGTCTGGAACGGTCTTTAATCAAACAGTAATGAGTGTTACTACCATCTTCGAGAAACAATAAATGTATAATTTTGTTTTTGCATTTCATATCAATGTCTGATTTATATAGAGGACCTATAATTGTTTTATTATTTTTTAAGCCATAAATTATAAACTTTATATTTGGATTATTATTTTCAAAGATCTTTATATCGCGAAAAGTAACCGGAAAACACATTCCAGAAATATTAAACAACTCACGATAATGAGGATAAGATGAAACTCTTTCTGCATGTGTCCTAGCTGGGTGGAGAGCAGCTGTCACGCACCATAAAAAACAACACTGATCTTTATTAGCAATATTAAGACATGCCTTTTTTAATTGAATTGATTTAGGCAATGGAATGTAACTTGAGCCTCCAAGTGGCTGATATTTGTTAAGATTGACCTCAATATGCAAATTGTTTAAAAATGTCCATCCACTATCACGATCTTCAAATTCTTCAATGCGTTTTTTTAGGTAATTAACTGCCTCAGAGTACATATTTTCAAAGTCGTAATTGTAGTATAATATTTTATTTTTCGTTCCGAACGATTTAATTGATTGTGAATTATCTTTAAATTGTAAAAATGTTGCAAATAATTCAAAATTTATTTTCGCACATGTATGTTTTATAAGAAATTCATCTAAGAGCGACTTTAATTTGTTACGTATTCCATCTAAAAACCTATCCACTGACGTTAACTGAAAATCTTGTATGGCTACTATTTTATATGTTACGATACGATTGCGAAATGCGGATGTAACTATTTCAATACCTTCACTATGTTTTATTGACTCACAATTTTGCTTATGCAAATTACTTCTCAAATGACCCACCCACGATTTACTATGGATTGACGTGTTACATGTCGTACAGAAAGGCATTTTAATTACGATTAAAATATATTTTAACCGATGAGTTAAATGATCAATCAATGTCTTAACCAAATGAATATATTACTTAAATATAGTATGTGCTACATTCAGAGTTCGGACCTAATAATAATAATAAAATAAGTACCTATAACCTATAAAAATTATAATATTATTTAAAATTAATTTTATCGGAATAGTAAACCGGTTCCGAATTCTCAAATACCTCCCAGGCTTGTGCCAGGAAGCCCTGCAGTGCTTCCCAAGACGGAGAGGTGTCGTCACACTGCAACCTTACCGACGCTAGCGCTGTCTTGTATCGAACCTCGACGGGGTTTGACACGTAGTCATTCGTTTTGTAGACCTTCAGGTCTACAAAAAATTCACCGCTGCTCACTGCGGTGCGACGAGAAGTTCCTGTCGAGACCCGGCTGGCAAACGATGATGTCGCTGTTCCAGCACTCGGCTTCGGTCGGCTGCTAGCAGTTTCCTCCGACCGCAAAATATTGAAGAGGTCACGCTTCGGCTGTTTTCTGTAAATTATTATATGAGTATATTAGATATAAGTAAAGTATTGTTCAGCCCGGTGTCAGACAGCGACGACAAGGACATGTACTTGAAGAGGTCTATGACCCACTGCTAGGCAAAGGCAAAAAAAATCCGAAACACACTTTGTCCGACCTGGGAATTGAACCCGGAACATTCAGGTATCGAACCGAGCGCTTTGCCACTCAACCACTGATGTGTTGACGAAAGCATTGTTCTAGAAACATTTAATTTCATAACACTGTACTGTGGCAAGGTACTAAATATATATAAATATATATATATATATATATATATATATAATTTGGACTTATTAAAGTTGTATTATTTTTTATTTTTATGAATTCTTTTGAATGTAGCTAATGTTATTTTTTTTGTTAATTAAAGTAATTGGTTTTTACTGTTTTAATTAAATAAATAAATAAATTATAAAGAACACAGTTGAGTTGTTTTCATAAGTTACTACTAAACCAGACTTGGAGTTAATAATGATAAGTAATAACAAATTTACCTGCGGGAGCCAGAGACAGTCTCATGAGGCGAAGTCTCACAGGTTTTAACAGTTTTGCGTTTGGTTGTGGCTGGTGAAGACTTGCTCTTGCTCTTCTTTTTAGGAGGAGGTACCTCCGAAATCACAGAAGATGCTTCGTACTCGGAGTCAGACCTATGAAATAAATAAATTATGTTTTAGACTACACTCGAACCTGTAAGCTTATTTCGCGTGGTACACCTATTCAAACGGATAAACGTAACAACAAAGTGTTTTCGTTGGCTAACTGGTTGGTATACAAGTTTTCGTATTTGATAATTAATGCAAATTGACTATCGAAAACACAAACTTATACGCAAACACAACTCGCTGTAAAAATATAAATATTTAAAGGTTTTATTTTACTTACGCACATTGTTAAATTGATGAAGATATTCGCAGAATAACACTTAAACACACTGTTGAACCGTTTAAAAAATAGACTTTATATTTATCACTAAAATCGAATTAAAATTATAACTGTGTAACAAGCACACCCAAATTCATGAAAATTATAATGATTTTTTTTCGATGCCAGTGGTTTTATGCAGAAAAAAGTCCATTGTCAGCAAAAAGTGGTCAAGCGTGAGTTCTAATGACGTAAAAATAATATTTATTGTATTTTTAAAATGTGTATTTTTATCCTAAGAAATAAGACAGCACTTAGTCATTATTATAAATTAAAAATATATTTATGACTTGTTGTTGACTGTGACTTCGTTCGCGTAGAAACTATGTGACTATGTAGGTACTACATAAAACTTTCTAAAAATGTAATCTAGAATAAGCCTTATAATATAATATCAGCTATCTGCTAGTCAAAGTATCATCAAAATCAGTCCAACCGTTTCAGAGATTAGCTGAAACTAATAGACAAGAGAAGCAAACCCTGGAAAATTATTATATTGAAATGAAATATACATAATTAACATTTTAAATGCTTCACATTATTCTATTAAACTTAATTATATTTATGACTTGCTGTTGACTGTGACTTCGTTCGCGTAGACATTAAGTAACTATGTAGGTACCTACTACATAAAACTTTCTAAAAATGTAGTCTAGATTAAGCCTTATAATATAATATCAGCTATCTGCTAGTTAAAGTATCATCAAAATCAGTCCAACCGTTTCAGAGATTAGCTGGAACAAATAGACAAGAGAAGCAAACCTTGGAAATATTATTATATTGAAATTAAAATATACATAATTGACATTTTAAATGCTTCACATTATTTTTTACTACTTTGCAATATTATTCGATCAAACAATCGTCTTTGTAATATTATCGCAGCCGCTGTTTGTGTAATTGCTGTCTTTGCAGTATAACTAGTAGAGACGTGTTCCTACGAGTTTTCGATAATAAACATCGATTTGTATGTAGGTCATACCTATTTACTTTTCATACTAATACTTGTTTTTAATTGAGTTATATATCGGAGTTAACTTCAAAATATAGCGCCGATAATTTTGTATACTTACATATTATTATGTGTTATTTATTATTAAACAGTTCTATAAGTTCATGAAATTGTGTTCTTTTTTAGGTAAGGTAAGTATCTATCATTTTATCTTATCTAAACGAAATAGAAATAACAAGAAAGATACTATATTTTGATAGGTACTGATTCTCCTTTTTATGTAGACTAGTTTTGTTATTATTTTTAAATTTCATACTAATTGATTGATACTTCAAATTTGAAATATAGATTACACAACATCGATTTATGTTTGAGCATCGATTACTCGGATGTGATCTAAGCAAGAAGCAGCTCTAGTGCAATGCGTGGGGTTCATATTCGTTTCATTCGCTTCCCACGTTTTGAACCATTATGCGACGCGCAAGGCACCGACACGCTACGCTACGTAACGTGTGTTTCATCATCATCATCATCAGCCTATACTAGTCCACTGCGGGACATATGCCTCTCCAAGTGCATGTGTTTATAAATCTATAATTAATATAGAAAGTGTCTTAATTCAACTAGAACTATATGAATTGTAAAAAGAAGAAAATCATGTAAGTACATACATAATAAGATAATTTTTTTCGTCTTAAAAAATGTTTAACATATCAAAAATATTGTTTAAACACTTTTGTTTATTCATTGAATCTAGAAAAATCTCACAGAATAAATGCTTCGAGTCGCAGTATTATGCAAAGCTAATAATTTTCGTTGCCTTGTTAGTAATTTTAATATAAAAATGGTTTTTACTTTTCACTTTTACTCGATGTTTCAATGATTGAAGTATCTATAATGTACAAGAATAATTTCTCATAATAAAATTCTCATCTAAGGAGAAAATTCACTGGCATTGATAGTATTTTCCTACCAAGCTTTTTGAAGTTAAATTGTTGTAAAACCCATAAAATGTATTTAAATCTTTTAGGAAGTTTAATTTTACAGTACTTACCATATTTTTGTGTCCGTCACAAATGATTTTAATGTCCATGTTTTATTTTAAGGTCCTGGAGAGTGGAATCTTTTCAACCTATGTGCAAATATTTCAACCAAGTGGAAGCTCATCTTATAATTTGTAAGTTTTTGAATAAATAAATATTGAACAATATCAGACATATTTAATTACATAATTAAACATGTTTTTTTTTTTTTTTTTCAGATGTTGATGGATGAACCTGCTATCGGCGTGTCTCGTTGAAGAAAAGATAAAAATTTATATTTTATGAATGTTTGTATGACTAATATTTATATAAAATAATTAATAAATACAATACAACCCATCCCAAATCCTTTAAAGGTAGGCTATCACATACTAAGTTTACATACAAGTATGTGGTAGCTGAGGTAATGGTAAAGTTATACTTGGTACGGTTGGTAAGGTTGGTATTTGGTAAGGTTATGCTAAAGGTAAAGTTTTTTTTTTTTTTTTCTGACCATGTATTGCTGTCTATAGACAGAAGTAGATTCGTTTAAGCAAGTAGCAGTTTAGCTTTGTCTCATTAGGTAGGTTGGTGTTCGGTGTGTGATCTTACCACGGGCTCGCACCGTCGCCTGATAGGAATCTGTTCGGTGCGTGATCTTACCCACGGGCCGCAGGGAGTTACTTACCATGGTTTCCCCCAACCGAACAGTTAGGAGGTGTTCGGTGTGTGATCTTACCACGGGCTCACACCGTCGCCTGATAGGAATCTGTTTGGTGCGTGATCTTACCCACGGGCCGCAGGGAGTTACTTACCATGGTTTCCCCCAACCAAACAGTTAGGAGGTGTTCGGTGTGTGATCTTACCACGGGCTCGCACCGTCACCTGATAGGAATCTGTTCGGTGCGTGATCTTACCCACGGGCCGCAGGGAGTTACTTACCATGGTTTCCCCCAACCGAACAGTTAGGAGGTGTTCGGTGTGTGATCTTACCACGGGCTCACACCGTCGCCTGATAGGAATCTGTTTGGTGCGTGATCTTACCCACGGGCCGCAGGGAGTTACTTACCATGGTTTCCCCCAACCAAACAGTTAGGAGGTGTTCGGTGTGTGATCTTACCACGGGCTCGCACCGTCACCTGATAGGAATCTGTTCGGTGCGTGATCTTACCCACGGGCCGCAGGGAGTTACTTACCATGGTTTCCCCCAACCGAACAGTTAGGAGGTGTTCGGTGTGTGATCTTACCACGGGCTCACACCGTCGCCTGATAGGAATCTGTTTGGTGCGTGATCTTACCCACGGGCCGCAGGGAGTTACTTACCATGGTTTCCTCCAACCAAACAGTTAGGAGGTGTTCGGTGTGTGATCTTACCACGGGCTCGCACCGTCACCTGATAGGAATCTGTTCGGTGCGTGATCTTACCCACGGGCCGCAGGGAGTTACTTACCATGGTTTCCCCCAACCGAACAGTTAGGAGGTGTTCGGTGTATGATCTTACCACGGGCTCGCACCGTCGCCTGATAGGAATCTGTTTGGTGCGTGATCTCACCCACGGGCCGCAGGGAGTTACTTACCATGGTTTCCCCCAACCGAACAGTTAGGAGGTGTTCGGTGTGTGATCTTACCACGGGCTCACACCGTCGCCTGATAGGAATCTGTTTGGTGCGTGATCTTACCCACGGGCCGCAGGCAGTTACTTACCATGGTTTCCCCCAACCGAACAGTTAGGAGGTGTTCGGTGTGTGATCTTACCACGGGCTCGCACCGTCACCTGATAGGAATCTGTTCGGTGCGTGATCTTACCCACGGGCCGCAGGGAGTTACTTACCATGGTTTCCTCCAACCGAACAGTTAGGAGGTGTTCGGTGTGTGATCTTACCACAGGCTTGCACCGTCACCTGATAGGAATCTGAAAGGGATCACCAATATGAGTTATTGGGTATTCTACCCCACCGCAGTGAGTGAGGGCTCGGCACGAGCCCGAACGAATGAAGGTGGGGTAGAATGCCCAATAACTACCTACTCACAAAGAGCCAATACATGGTGTTTGAGGACGCCGGTGCTAAGTGTCCGCAGACCTTACCACCTGTTCGACTTAATTATGTTCCTCTTAAGAGAGTGAATCAGTTCACTTATCTGGAGCATATAGTTACCGTCGATTTCAAGGACCATTCTGACATGGAACGGGAACAGAGGGCATTGTCTAGGAGAGCCAATATGCTGGCCCGTCGATTTGCACGATGTTCCCCCGCTGTAAAGATTGCGCTTTTCCGGGCATATTGCACGTCCCTGTATACGTGCAGCTTGTGGGCAAAATATTCGCAGAAAGTATATAATTCCCTCCGTGTCCAATTTAACAACGCGTTTAGAGCGGTTTTGGGGTTGTCTCGTTTTTGTAGCGCATCGGGCATGTTTGCAGCAGCGAACACCGACTGCTTTCACGCAAGCATGCGCAAAAGAGGGGCCTCCCTAGTGCGCAGGGTTCAGGCCAGCTCCAACGCCGTTCTAGCAATGATTGCCAGTAGACTGGACTGTCCCTACATCCGACATTGCTGTGAAAGACACATTCCACAATGTCGGATGGAGAGATTATTATAAATGATTATTTTGTATGTACCTTATTTAATTTGTTATTTAATTTGATTTTTTTTCTCTTTTATGATGATTTTTTATGATAACTATGTAATTCTAATTTTAATAATTGTCACAATATGGGTTTTAATCACCTGAAATATTTTTTATTTTTATTTTTTATTTTATTTAACAGTTTTAATCTTTTTTAACTTAAAATAAAACATAAAAAGTGAGCTTAATGTTTCCATTTTGTGACTAAAAACTCCGGACTTTTATCGAAATGTCAGGCTTTTTGTCAGGACTTTTCAAATTCGTAAATGGTAAGCACTATGCGCGTACGAACATTTCGCCAATTGATTTTAAATAAGTGATATAGATATGGATAACATAATCTGTCAAACAATAAAAAGAAGACATTGAAGTGAGTTCATAATCGCCTAAGAGCCACTATTAAGTACAGCTATATTCACACACATATCATATATAGTTACTTACCTCAACCAGCAATAAAGTTCCTAAGTTCCGAGTGATTTTCCCTGTTTGCCCCATCTCGCCAAGTTGTTTTCCCACTTGGCCCGGCATTCCTTAAGTTCCCATGGCAATAAAACAAGAAGCGGATGGAGTCAATATATCGGTTATTGGTTTATCCAGACACTTTTGTATTAGTTCTTGCCAATGTTTATTCGTTGTATGACCGACGAATCACAAATTAATTGGGAATCGTCGCGAGAATGATATAGTTATAGATAAGTATAGTACATTGCTGGTTTGACGAGAAGTATTTGGAAGGTTAGAATGTGTATGACGACCTCCTTGGTCGAGTGGTTTGTATACCGGTTTTCATGGTGTCACCATCCCTGAGGTCCCGGGTTCGATCCCCGGTCGGGTCAATTTAGAAATTATAGTTTTTCTAAATTGTCTCGGGTCTGGGTGTTTTCTATGTATAATAAGTATTATTTAAGTATGTTTATCCGCTTTCTAGTAACCATTTAACGAGTTTCTTCGAAGCTTCTCTTAGGCTAGATAATTGGTGTGAGTGTAGGAAAGTTTTAATTTTAGTTTATAAAAAATATATAGAGTATTATATTTTTATTCTAAAGGATGAGAGATTAGCTTTTATGAATCACCTTATGTAGTTCTGGATCCTGAAGTAATTAAACAAACTTATCTCTAACTACACTTTCAAACTTTTATTAACCTTTCGCCGACAACCGCGTCGCGTAGCGGTGAAAGAATACTACCACCCCCTCTCTTCCCTTGAGTGTCATAAAAGGCGACTAATGGACTAATTACTGCACATACATCCAACAGCTTAAAGCGGAGGCTCACCACCTGTCACGCTGAGCACATGTGCAGTAGAGGACTGCTTTAGCTGTCCTGATTGCCTAGTCTCTTACTAACCCTTCGCGACACGACTAATAGTCGTGATTATATGTACGAGTATGTACCTATATACACTGAGCATGAAATATAAAAGTTTGATCTTAACTGATCAACCGAATAATTCTTTATAGTCAACCATTATTTTCGTATCATCGATCATAATCTACTTGTATATCGCGGTCATGCTTAGTCAGCATGTCTGTAAAAGATAGCTATTTTGAGAATTCGTTGCCCTTTTAATCTTAGACACGATTTATTTATTTTTTAACTTATTTTAAAAGTCGGTATCGATACATTAAAAAACAATCATAATGTTACAGCTAAACATTAATCTTACTTTACGTAGTCACAACATGTACCGATCTTAAGGGGGTCCTGCACGAAATTTTTAAAATATACGTATTTTTAAGTCGTTTGTATTTTTTTTATTTTTTTTTTTTATTTTACAATTTTTTGGAAAACTTACAGCTATATGTTAAATATAAATTAATGTATGAACACAATATGGCCAATTACAAGTTTTCACCTATAAATAAAGTATGTTGATACATTTAGCAAGTGGTTTTTAACAATAATATATTATTAAGAGCCGTGCGTGATGTTTAACAGATCATTACCTTTCATGAGCTAACAGACAAAAAAGGTATCATTGTATAATTTTTTGAACCTAGATACGTTGGTGTTGAATAAGTCTAAGTCTATAATTCGACATACGGAGTTGAAAAGCTCGGGCGCCCTGTTAATAAACGCGTTAGATTGATAATTTGTTCTCGATAAAGGTATATGCAGTAAATTTGTGTGTCGCGTTGTTGCGCTGAATTAGTTTAATAGATTAAAAGAACTTACGTAAGTTAGCCTGATCATTGCACAAGTTCATGGACTTGTTGAAATTTGAAACAAATTCTTTAAACAATAACAATAAATACATAAATCTAAAAACTCCTAAAAACATATACTTTCGACAACTTTCTTAATTTTATGCATGAAACAATAATTCTTTTATGAAAATATTTGTATTGATATACCGCAGGGCACCCCCTTCATAAAAAAGTAAATTTTAATTTTTAACACAAGCGCGTGATGGTTTTGCACATTTCGCAGAATAAATATATTGCTCTAATTTAATTACTAAGTCTGAAACTTCAAAGTAGAATTGTTCTAATTATAAATAAATATCAATAGGATTGATTTAGCTTTGAAATTCATTAAGAGATTTATGTCAGTTTTTGCGATCGCGCGGTACCCCCATAAGATATTGATAAAAATCAAATGCCGAAATGTTTGTACGCGCATCACTTGAGAACGGCTCGAATGGATTGACTGATTCTTTTTTATTGTGTTTGTAATGGATAGTACAAGGATTGTGTGAAATAATTTTATTATGGAATTTATTCACGAGATACGCGGACGAAGTCGCAAGCGGGCCGCTAGTAACTTAAGACATACATTATATAAAATCACGACTATTATCCCCGAAGGGTTAGTCAGAGACTAGGCAATGAGGACCGCAAAAGTAGTCCTCTACCATAGTCCACTTTTCACCAAATAGCGACTGTACATGTGCTCAGCGTGAAAGGTGGTGAGCCATTCGCCGCTCTATGCATAAAATGTATGTGCCGTCTTTAGTCCATTAGTCGCCTTTTATGACACCCAAGGGAAAAGAGGGGTGGTATTCTTTCACTGCTACGCGACACAGTTATTATAGTAACATGATAAATACAAATTAACATGAAATAGAAATGAGAACTACATTGAAGGTAAATTGTTTGTTAGAAGAAGAATAGTTTTAGTCTAACGGGGTTTTTGTAAGTGTTTAGTCCCACATACATCCTTTATTAGATCCGCATACATCCTAGACCACAGCTAGGGTTGGCTGGAAGAGATCACTTCTAGAGAAAGCTCACCTTTGTACATGTCTTGTGTAATGTTTGTTCCGGTTTTCATGGTGTCGCCATCTCTGAGGTCCCGGGTTCGATCCCCGGTCGATTTAGAAATTATAGTTTTTCTAAATTGTCGGGTTGGGTGTTTTCTATGTATAATAAGTATGTATTTAAGTTTTTTAAGTATGTTTATCCGTTGTCTAGTAACCATTTAACGAGTTTCATAACGAAACTTCTCTTGGGCTAGATAATTGGTGTGAATGTAGGAATAGTAGATTATTAACCAAGGGGATAAAGTAGTGTCTTCTGTCGCAGGTGACGATTTAGATCGCGAGCGTAACGAAGGACTCGATTTTTACTCCCGAGCGTAGCGAGGGTGTAAAAATCAGAGGAAGACAGCTTTATCACCGAGGAAAATACTCTACTTTTCGTACCATTTGCGAAAAAATTAACACAATAATAATATGAGATAAGCATTTATTAAAAATAATGACAATTAAAAGTAAAAGTTAACATTCGAAACATTGGTCCAATTATTAATAGAGAGAGTTACATTTTTGTTTGGTACATTTATTGTTGATGAGTTGATCTGTAATTTTTTTTAATTTCTTTTATTAAAAAAAAAATTTTTTTTTTTTATTTGACCTATTTCCTTTTTCAAAAAGATGTATAATGCTTTATTTACAAACTCAATGGTGTAAACACAGATGTAGTTCAGTATAAATTTCGGTAAGTATTCCAAATTTAAATCACATTCTCCCCCTAGACTAGAGGATGAATGAAATTCAGTACAATTTTCTTTCCCTGTTTTTAACAGATTAAAAATGACTACTGTTGTGTTGTCGCTTTTTGTGGCATAGAATATCACTTTTTTGAGCAAGTGGTACGAAAAGTTTATTTATTTATTTATTTAATGTCTTTTAAATGAGTTTTCTATGTACCATGAAGGACTAATTGGGGTTATTATTATTATAAGCCTATATTTTCACACTGCTACGCAAAAGCCTTCCACTTCCATCTTCCCACTTTTTGCGGTCTGTTGCTTGTGCTGGCCAATACTTTGCATAGACATCAAGCTCGTCCCTCCACCTGCGTCTATGTCGGCTTCGCTGCCGTTTCACTCCACGTGGGGTTACGAAAGAGTATAAAATTAAAAATATCATAATTCTGTTACACGAAGACTATTTTAATTTATTATAAACCTTGAGTATTTCGTCTAATTCGAACAACAAACACGAACTTTGAGTTTGTACCGTGTTACATTGCAGTCAACATAAATAAAAATTTGATCATTTATACTTTTTATTGTAGGCCGTGGCATTCGTCTGGGGATTCTTGATTTATTACCGTCCCCGTTCGGGCAAGATGAGTTACGCGAAAGTGGATTTAAGGGAAACAATTTGTGTAGGTGGACTTGTAATAACATTGCTTACCATTGGCTGTTTAAATAAAATAGATCAATGTTATTAAAATAGGCGAATACCAGTGCATAGAAACATACATACATGAAATTACGACAATTGTCCCCGAAGAGTGAGTCAGAGACAAGCAATGAGGACAGCAAAAGCTGTCCTGTACTATAGTCCACTTTTCACAAAATAGCGACTGCACATATGCTCAGCGTGGCAGGTGTTGAGCCCATCGCCGCTCTATGCTGTTGGAGGTATGTGCAATGTTTAGTCCATTAGTCGCCTTTTACGACACTTCCGGGAAGAGAGGGGGTGGTAGTATTCTTTCACCGTCACGCGACGCGGTTAGAGACATACAAAATATGCAACAAATAAAACACATTTTTTGATAGTTAATGTCTTATCCACCGACCCGACCCGATCCATACGACATTGGACGACCTCCTTGGTCGAGTGGTTTGTACACCGGTTTTCATGGTGTCGCCATCTCTGAGGTCCCGGGTTCGATCCCCGGTCGGGTACAATTTAGAAAAAAACTGTTTTTCTAAATTGATTTCGGGTCTGGGTGTTTTTTCTATGTTTATGTATATTTATCCGTTATCTTACCATATAAACGAGTTTCACAAGAATACTCATCTTGGTCTAGATAATTGGTGTGAGCGTAAACAAAATTTATTTATTTATTTATTTATTTATTTATTATACTTATTTTAAAAATTTTGACATTTTGCGACTAAGACAATTTGCGATGTGTACGAAGTGAGAAACTGGTAATTTAAACATTTTGCGACTATGACGATTTGCGATGTGTACGAAGTGAGGAACTGGTCGAATTGTGATTTAGGGAATCCGCTACCGACCCGAATACTACCACCCCCTCTCTTCCCTTGGGTGTCGTAAAAGGCGACTAAAGGAATAAAGACTGCACATACATACAACAGCATAGAGCAGCGATGGGCTCACCACCAGTCACGCTGAGCACATGTGCAGTCGCTATTTGGTGAAAAGTGGACTATGGTAGAGGACTGCTTTTGCTGTCTTCATTGCCTAGTCTCTGACTAACCCTTCGGGGATAATAGCCGTGATTGTATAATGAATGAATTTTACTTACTAATACGATTCCTAGCATGAGGAGTCCGGCAGCCACCATCAGGACAATGGTCACGAGTGTGAAGACAAGGCCGAAGCTCCGCAACGCATCTTTATCTGAGAAGATATTCTCTGCCGTCATGATTTTCACTACTGCCCACATCTGTAAAGGATGCTATTAAAACCAGGTATTCATCGAAGTAAGTATAACCACCTCTGTGGTCTAGTGGCTAAGCCACCGATCTTAGACCCAGAGGTTCCCGGGTCGATTTCCAGCGGGGGATACATAAAAAAAAAACTTCCCTACACTCACACCAATTGTCTAGCCCAAGAGAAGCTTCGTTATGAAACTCGTTAAATGGTTACTAGACAACGGATAAACATACTTAAAATACTTAAATACATAGAAACACCCAGACCCGAAATAATTTATAAAAACTATAATTTCTAAATTGACCCGACCGGGGATCGCACCCGGGACCTCAAAGAAGGCGACACCATGAAAACCGGTGTACAAACCACTCGACCAAAGAGACCATCATCGTGCATTATTGTGTATTCAGTTTGTTTGGTGGTAGGGTTTGTTAATTCCGCCTGGCTAACTAGCTACCACCAACTTATCTAAAGTCTGGCGCCATAACAACACTGTTATTGTTGTGTTTCGACATCTTAGAGATAAGATAGCTAGTTCCTCGGTGGTTGAGAATTACGGGTGAAGTGAGATTACACCTTCGGCCCTTATCCGTATCCGCCTTACTAACAAAACATTGTATTTTATTTGTATATATGTTAGTCTGTAAGGTATATATTATATGGGCCAATGTAATTTACCATCTGTACATTTTGTTGCCTGAATTAAATGATTATTATTATTATTATTATTATTATCATCACTTGTCATCAGTTGAAATTAAGGCCAAGTGTTTTTCCAAAAGCGGTGAAAGAATACTACCACCCCATCTCTTCCCTTGGGTGTCGTAAAAGGCGACTAACGGACTAAAGACTGCACAAACTTCCAACAGCATAGAGCGGCGATGGGCTCACCACCTGTCACGCTGAGTACATGTGCAGTCGCTATTTGGTGAAAAGAGGACTATGGTAGAGGACAGCTTTTGCGGTCCTCATTTCCTAGTCTCTGACTAACCCTTCGGGGATAACAGTCGTATATGTACATGTAAATAAAAGTATAGACAGGCCTTTATCAAGCTGGACTGACGATCTAGCAAAGGTCGCGGGTAGCCGCTGGATTCGAGCAGCACAAGACCGGACGTGGTGTTCGTAATTTTCAGAACAAGGTTAGTGTCAAAAAACTTTCCAAGAAAATTGTCATGCGATAAGGTGTATAATACGCCGCAGACCGCAAGTACTATAAAAAATATACATACGTAGGTATACATGTGTATGTCGCAGTCATATGATAAAAACAGAGAGTTGGTCAATTCCCTAAGTGATTTGATCAATTAACGGAGGATGTTAAAATAACAACACTATTTTATCATTTCCCTAAACAAATCTAGGGATATAAACACCACTAGAACATAAGTTGCCCTACTCCTGTAGGTCACGTGATAGGTAGCGTAGCGATTGTCTAAAATTTCGAGGTTATTGTTTTTATTAGACAACAGAAATACTAGCTGCCCTACTCGTGTAGGTCACATGTTTTTGGTCATTTCACGGGACCGGTTCTAGTACTTGTCTGTTCTAGTCTTCGATCAACAATACAACTAGATGTCAGATCGGCGCTAAAAATGTATCTCGGTAAAAAAGAGCGCACTTGAGAAGTGAGCTCTTATTTTCTCGCAAGGCATAACAGGAAAAAGTACTTTATTTGTTGCCCCGTAAGGTTGATTTCATCACTAAATGTTATTGACGTCTTTTGTTTTTTAAGTGACAGGAGTAATTAATAATAAATAAATAATTATAAATAACTCGCGAACTATTACTACAAGTCGATCGCCCAGAAACCTTAAAACCATGGATCACCCCTGGTTTAATACGTTGCCAAAAAACGCGATAGGCTGCATTTGCAAGCCCGAAAAAATCCATCTGATCCTATAAAACAAACAATATACAAACGTTACAGAAATTTTCTTAACGAACTCCAATATAGAATAAAAAATAAGTACTATGAGGATCAGATCACCATTAACAAAAACAACTCTAAAAAGTTATGGACAACCGTAAAAGATATTTGTAATATTTCGAGCAAACAAAATGGTGCGTCTAACCTCACCAAGGTTAGTTCTGATCCTACTCAATCACTTAACATTGCAAATCAGTTCTTCACAAGCATTGGTAAAAATCTAGCTGATAAAACCCTAACAAAACTCAACACCACAGAGGCAGAACTAGCTCCAAAAGTGAATCCACCGTTTTCCCCGTTAACGTTCTATATGGCTCCAACCGACGTATATGTAATAGACTCATTTATAATGGGCTGGAAGGACGAGAGTGCTGCTGGTCCAGATGGTTATATCCCAGTACTAATAAAAAAGATACGACATACTATTGTGAACCCACTGGTACACATATTCAATCTAAGTATATCTCAAGGATAGTTCCCTAAACGTTGGAAACATGCCGTAGTAACTCCAGTCCATAAAGACGGTAATAAAGACACTCCATCTAACTATAGACCAATTACTCTGCTTAGTATTTTTTTAAACTGCTCGAAAAGTCATCAATAGACGGCTTCTGAATTATCTGGAAAGCAATAACTTCATCTCGAACAGACAATTCGGATTTAGACGGAAACTCTCCACGGAGCATGCCGTCTCTCTACTAACACTCACACCTCTGAATATCAGAATGTCCACCAGTCGGTATGCTTTCAAAACTAAGTTACGCAGATTTCCCACAGATCAAGGTGATCAGTAATCGTCTTATAGACATATGATATTTATGTAAGTATTTAATTATTATTTATATATCAGTATGTATATATATTTATAACACTGTACATATCCATATATTATGTTTATGTATATATTTTGTATACTTATTTGTTTGTATTTTCATTTTAGTGTGCACCCTACCTTATGTTTGTCTCTGCACCACCCAACGGTTGACTGGTAGAAAATGCCTAAGGCATTAAGTCCGCCTTTGTACAAACGTGCATAAAGTGATAAATAAATAAATAAATAAATAACAGACACTGCTTCTGCCTCCTTAGATCGGAGGGAGCGCTGCATCGTAGTCTTAGTCGATCTCGCAAAGGCTTTTGATACAGTCTCCAAGTTAATACTCTTGAAGAAGCTGGAAAGTCTTGGGATCAGGGGAACTCGATTAAACTGGTTCAGCAGCTATCTTTCTGGTCGCTATCAGTACGTACGAGTTGGAAACGTTCATAGTGACACATCACCTATAAGTTTCGGAGTTCCACAGGGCAATATCCTCGGACCTACTTTGTTCATAGTGTACGTAAACGATCTTCTAGTTCTGTCCATACCTGGTGCTACCATAATATGCTACGCTCATGATACGGTTGTACTCTTCCGGGACTCATCCTGGAAAGATGTAGTGAAGCTGACAGAAAAGGCATGTCCCTCATCAACAACTTTCTTGACCATAATCTACTGACGCTTAACACAAAGAAAACAACGTTTGTGGCTTTTCACAAAACCAGTGCTTCTTCACCTGGATCGATGTCTCGATTGATTCTGCACACAAGTGACATATTAAGAAGAACTATTTGTACCAATGCAACACAAACGTTTGCCTGCGACTGTGAAACTGTAGAAAGGTCTAGCTGGGTAAAATATATAGGATTACACATAGATGAAAATCTGTCCTTCAAAAAGCAAGTATCTTACGTCCCGTCTCGACTCAAGAAGATGTTACATATTGTCAAGTCTCTGAGAAGGTCAGCCCCACATGACATATTTAAAATGGTTTATGTCTCACTGTGTCAATCTATTCTGATTTATTGTATAGGTGTTTGGGGTGGCTCATGTAACACTAGTTTCATTGAACTAGAGAGAGCTCAACGTGCTGTTTTGAGATTTAAGCTCAAGAAACCATTCCGATATCCTACGGACTCTCTTTACAAAGAAGGCGAAATACTTCGAGTCCGACAGCTATAAGTGTGGCGGGTCGGCTGTGATCAACATAGGAAGGTTATGAACTTGCCGGATTACGAATCTTTGATAAAAAGGCGCATCTTTAAGGTTCCTCTGCCTGCCGTCCGCACTTCGTTTGCGTTTGCCCCTTTTTCCTTACCCGTATGTCTACAATAGTATTAACAGGAAATGTCCCTTAAATAACATCTCCTTATGTAAGGCCAAATCATTAATTAAACCCTGGTTGATGGACCTAAACTACATACAAACAGAAAAACTTCTTCCGTCTGCTGGGTGACATGCTGTTGACACTCATCACGACACACATTTTCACACACCTAACACTACTCATTCACACTATCATACCCACTTTTTTAATGTAATTTTAAATTGATTTGGCTTGTTCGTTTGTTTTTTTTATATTATTTTTAAATGCTTAATCGAAGATTCTTTATAACTTTATTATTTTTTTTTTTTATTTTACAAATTGTTTGTATCAGAACCGGAGCTCCATACAAAGTTTAAATCAAGTAAATTCGGCAGATCGCTCTCTGGTTACAGCGTTTCAGGCCTGCGAGCCTTGTGCGGTGACCACTGAAATTACCTGATACACTCTAGCTCTTTTATAAATATGCTAATTCCCTAAATAAGGTCTACTGTATAACTACTGTTTACTAAATAAGGGCCGTGTGTATATGTTTTGTTCTTTGTCAAAATAAACGATATTATTATTATAATTTATTGCTTTGAAAAAGTATTTATCCACGTGGACAGAATTTAGCTTTGATTTTGTACGTGACGCGTTATCTAGTTGGTATTGTTGATCGAAGGTTCTAGTATACAAAATCTCAGTTTTTATTATATCCTTGCGACATATACATATACATCACGGCCGCTTGCCAGAGGCGTAGGCAGATACCACAGACTTCCATCTAGGTACTACTATCCTGACACATCCTTTGCTTCACTTACTCTCATAACATCCTTCATACATGCTCATCGGTTTAGAGTACTCTACTCGGACCAATTATGATATTTGGTCCGAGGTACTCTATGTACAAAATACTCTGTGATTTATACCCTAACATTATAGATAGTAAAACTAATAATACGCACGCAAAGCCAATAGTGACTAAACTAAGTATATAATACATATATACATACATATAATCACGACTGTTATCCCCGAAGGGTTAGTCAGAGACTAGGCAATGAGGACTGCTTTTGCTGTAAAAGCAGTCCTCTAAATAGCGACTGCACATGTGCTCAGCGTGACAGGTGGTGAGCCCGTCGCCGCTCTATGCTGTTGGATGATTGTGCAGTCTTTAGTCCGCTAGTCGCCTTTTGGACCCCCAAGGGAAGAGAATATTCAAGGGGTACTTAGTAGTATTATTTCACCGCTAAAAGTATACTTATAAGTACCTAAAGTTATTAAAGGTCAGACTTGTCGTAAAATAAATCGATAAAATCCTACCGTACCGTAACACGTATTAAAAAATACGAGGCGCAATATTTTTTTTCTATTTGTTTATTTTAAACTCCGATATCGATGCAGTTGGTGCGTGTAACGAAAATACCAATAAAGTGGAATGTTCCAGTACGCGGGCTGTGTACCAATGTACACAGTATATCTAACGGCGCAGTAAGAAATAGTAATTCTTTGTAAAAACGAGTTCTGTTCGAACTATTCGAACAATCTTTAGTCCGGTAGTCGACTTTTACGACACCAAAAAGAAGAGAGGTTTGGTAGTATTCTTTTAGCGAGCCGCTGTTCCACACGACTAAGCCGCTATTCCACACGACTAAGCCGCTATTCCACACGAATACATAATTCATTTATTATGATTATTTGAATTTTAAGAAATGTTATTTTAAAACGAAACTACAACTTTTAACCGCCTTTGTGGTCTAGTGCTAAGCCACCGGTGTCAATCCCAGAGGTTCCGGATTTGATTCGCAGCGGAGGGTACATCTTATGAAATTCAATTATGTATACAAATAGGTACGAAATAGTTGTGATGTTACCTTGTGGAAATGAGTTGTGTCTTTTTAACATTATTGTTAAATACCCATATGAATCCAAAAAGCTTCCGATTTTTTACTGTTTCTTTTAGAATTTGTAATAAAGCAAGCTGGTCTAGTCCTCAGAAGTCATAGTCATAGTCATAGTCATAAACATTTATTGCATCATGTTGGTATGGTGCATAGATCTTTCAATATAAATAGTCCCTTAACGTGACCCTGTAACAATTTGGCATTAACATGCAACAACATTTTAATTACTTAACGATAAATCTCTTAATTAATAAAAACATTGCTTTATTCGGTACATGCAACCAAATTTTAACTAATAACTAACTAAAAAAGTATTTTAATGAGGAAGGAAAGAATGAGAAGAAGAAGGTTCCGGGTTTGATTATCTGTTGGACTCCACTTGGTTTGGTTGGGCTGTGAAGTCCGATGTTAGCACCACCCAGGGGTCACGTGTAGAGTCTTAAGAGTAAACCTACGGACGCGAGTAACTTTAACCCCCAACTTAACAAAACCGAGATACTGTCAATACCTATATTCTTGTTGCCTTTTACTTTCTCTCGGGATGTGTCGTTACTGTACGCGCTGCATTCACGTATCTCATTGGCTGATAGGAATAAAATAGATAGGGACACGGGAAAACCCCATGTGGAAATAGGAGATTGTGCCAAGCCATTTCCCAAGAAAACGCCACCGATTTATTTACATTGAAAAACTTATTGTGACATTGTAAATGCAGCCTTCTGCCGGTGATTCATGGTTCTTGTTTCGTGTTAGGGAAAACGTTAATATACCTTAGAATAGAATTTTATATTTGTTGTTTTTAAGGGTTTGCCGTAGAATTAATTTGATTTAATAAAACTGTTACCTGAAGGTTAACTTATTTATTGAGTTAATTGATTTTTGCATTTTAAGTTAGAAGCATTTGGAAGTTTTGAAGAAATCTTAAAATCGTTTAATTTAATATGTTTTTTTACGTAGTTAACTCCGAAACTATGCTACTGTCAATAAATTAATCTTTATAATAAATAAAAATGAACTAATGTATATGAGGAGCTCGATGGCGCAGCGGCTAGCGCGTTCGGCTTGCGATCTTGCCCGCTAAGCAAGTTTCGCAATGCCGGGTCGCCTGATGAGTGACCACCTTTTGGGCGCCACGCCATAAATGAATTCCTGTGTCCTGCACGCCAGAGCATAAAATAGACAAAAATACCTACGAAAAATATAGTGCTGCCAAGAGTCGATAAATTGGTAACACACGGCGACCTGTTTTTGTTGTTTTTATATGCAATAAATGACTACTTATAATCTGGGATGTTTAATTTATACTTGTGCCATCTTCCACTCTTTGTACATATGTACTTAGTACATAAATAAAAGCATAGCATTGAAAATAAAATGGTGGTAAACCACAGCACTATTCTCTATAGTGATGTCTTCATTGTCACGACTGGACGACAACGGCGCAGCTGGCTATCCTATAATGCCTCTTCCGTAGAGACGTACCCGAGTCGCGCGTAATGTATCAATTTCGAAATCGATACCTAGAAAGACATCGATTAACTTTTTTACCGCCCAACTATCCGTATTAATACTCTGTTGTATTTACTTATGTTACTATGTCTTACTATGTGCTTTACTTATATTAAGTAAGTGCAGACGGCAACAGATTTTGTGAAAGGTTAAATTCTTATCTTTAAATTTCGTGTTAGTGCATCCGAATGCAGAACAGTAACGCTTTTGTTTCATCATCCTGTGAAGTATCCTCTTGCGAAAATAAAGTAAACGTGAAACAAACTACCGCGGCGGTCGCTTTCTGCGTACTGCGTGCGTGACACTCTACTAACTAAATTGTCTCCGCGCGCGGACCGAGCGTGTAGGTATATAAATCGACCGAATTACGTAGTGACACGGGCCTGCTGATACGCTATTTTAGATCTTAAATCCGTATCAATATATCGTTTTTAGTCTACTCACAATACTTTTCGGAACGAGCGCACAGAATAATATTACTAGACGAGCGTAATGCCGAAAGTTAGCAAGTCGATATACCTACTTACCCGCTATTTTAGACCCTAATGCTTACTCACGGTTACTTACCTATTTTTTTTAAGGATTGATTATGTTGAACTATGGTTTTTGAGATTTATTTCTGTAAAGAATATTACGCTATTATATTATACCTATATGTACTTTAACTATCTTTGAATTATAAAAATACACCAAACACTTTGAGAATTATCCGCTCGCGTGATCTCGAGATGATACCTGAACATCTTTATAGTGATTTCGTCCTTTTTTTCGCAACCGTTACGAACTAAAATTGCGGCTCGCCTTAGAAAAACCTTTGTTATGATTTTTAAGTTGATATTGGTTATTTTAAACTCGAAAACAAAAACTTTTAAAATGTATGTAATTAGCGGAGTGTAATACGTAATTTCGAAACACACTATCTCGATGCACGTTAGCGCGACAAATTGCGACAAACCAAATCTCGATGCCATCTATCTAAACATGGTGATATCTATTTATAAAAACAAAACTGAGAAGGTACCTACTTGGTATTAACCATGGGATATAAAAAAAACATACATAGAAAGTGTCAATTTTAACCGGTGCTAAACAGTACAAAAATATTTTTATAAATAAAAACAAACATATTTTAGTAAACTGTATAATATAATATAGGATATAATATAATATAATATAATATAATATAATATAACATAATATAATATAATTTAATAGGTATATTAATATAATATTATTGTGATTAATTTTTTATTTATTTTTAAATTACAAAGCTAACTTTCTAGTTAGCTTTGTTTAAACTACAATTAAATTATATCACCGTGCACACGTGTTGTATGCATAGTAGATACCTACCGCTACCCTTAGTAAAAATAAAATTAATCTACCCGCAATAGTTATCTTGCCGCAAAATAGCTAATGACGCAGTGGATGACGTTCTGTTTACAGTCACAAAAGTTAAGCAAATTTGCGCAGGTCGAGTAATTGATGGGTGACCAGTAAGCGACCTCGGCGAACATTGCTTAACTTTCGCAATCGAAAACCTTGAGATTTTATAAACCTACGGTCACCCATCCCTTTGGTGACCTCGGCGAACATTACTTAACTTTCGCGATCGAAAACCTCGAGATTTTATGAACTTACGGTCACCCATCCCCTTGACGACCTCCGCGAACATTGCTTAACTTTCGCGATCGAAAACCTCGTGATTTTATAAACCTACGGTCACCCATCCTCTTGGCGACCTCGGTGAACATTACTTAATTTTCACGATCGAAAACTCGAGATTTCTATGTACCTACGTTTTAATAACAGAAATAAACTTTAATTTATTAAGAATTTGCATACATTTACTTACCTCTAAATCTTCTTCAATAATTGAAAAATTCATCGTCATCATCGACGCCTTCCAAAATGCGAAGAAGTTCAATTGAATCGCTCATGTTGCACTACACTACTTTCCTCACTATGCGCTTATAACGTCATCAGGCTATCGTCTATTCGTGACCACGGCGCCCAGAGAACTGATTATTGATGACGCGCTAGCGATGCGCCAGAGTTGCCATATTGGATGTATTAGGTGAAGTTGATTTGACGATTCTTTATTCGTGTAGCTGAGCTACGATACGCTATGGTAGTGTTATTTTTCTTACATTTCATTTTATTAAAATAGCAATAATAATAAAATAAAATGTTTTAGTTGAATTTTGAATAGGTTATTTACATTAAAACTACCTTCCGCAGTACAGCACTAGCGGTCAAGAGTAGACGACTTTGGCGTGTTAAACATAGTATTTGGTTAGATAAAAATCCATGTTATATAGTTCAATATTTCTCAGTACTTATGGCTCTAAGAGACTTGTTTTTATACTCATATGTCGCAAGGATATTCTTCATTGCCGAATGTAGAAAAAAAAATACCAGTAATAGATTTTCAACACATTTATTTAATATTTTTGTAAGCCGGGTTTTTTGTCAACTATAGATGTCGTTGGCGCACAGGGCCCGCCAGTGCTGGTCAAGTATAGACGACTTTGGCGCTCAAAAGGTTAAAAACAACATTCTCGAGCTCCTCCGTGCTTCGCAAGGCACGCTGAGCCGTTGGTCCCGGATGTTGTCGTAAGATGGCAGTCGTTAAAACCCACCAACCCGCATTGGGCCAGCGTAGAGGGTTATGGCCCAATATCCCCACGTGCTATTGTTCACGTGGGAGGCCTTTGCCCAATAGTGGGACGTTTATAGGCTGATGATGATGATAATGATGAATGCATATGTTCGCGCATCACTTCAGAATTATCCTATATTTTGTTTTTGTAATTGTCAGGACAATAATACATACACCAACCCTCTTCCCTTGCGTATCGTAAAAGGCGACTAACGGACTGCACATACGTCCAAAAGCATAGAGCAGTGATGGGCTCACGCTGAGCAATGTGCAGTTGTAATTTGGTGAAACGCGAACTATAGCTGTATAGCAGTGGACTGCTTCAACGATCCTCATTGCTTAGTCTCTTGACTAACCCTTTGGAGATAATAGTCTCGATTATATGTATGTACGTATGTATAATATACAACATACAAATGTGACGACACATATGAGGATCGCCGCCACCTTCAGGGAAATACACCAGCAGCACTTGGTCCTGAACCCGAGCTGGTCCAGAGGTGATTTATTTAGAGGGTCCACCTTGAACTCTTTCTCATCGAACAATGGTAAGCATAGACAGTTGTTCCTGGAAACAAGAAAGAAATAAATGAATAGATATCTCAGAATAATTACTAAAGCCTTCCATCAACAATATAACTAGATGTCAGGTCGGCGCTAAAAATGTGTCTCGGTAAATAAGAGCGCACTAGAGAAGTGAGCTCTTATTTTCTCGCAAGGCAATTACAGGAAAAAGTACTTTATTTGTTGCCCCTTAAGGTTGATTTTACCACTAAATGTTATTGACGTCTCTTCTTTTTTAAGTGACAAGAGTAATTTATTGCTTTGAAAAAGTATTTATTCACGTGGATAGAATTTAGCTTTGATTTTGTACGTGACGCGTTATCTAGTTGGTATTGTTGATCGAAGACTAAAGCATAGAAGGAGTGCTATGACATTTGAGTGTGCACTCCGTTTGGTCACCATTCGAATAACATTTGTATAAGGTCGCTTTTGAATTCGGTATCATAAATGGTGACCGGTTTTTTTTTTCGCTTTACATTTGAAGTTTTTAGCAACTTATTTTATCTCTTTTCTTACAATATTTATGGCCCATTTGAACAACTATAGGAGTCTCATTTGAACTCCTTCTATGCTTTAGTTATTATTATATGTTTGATATGTTCTTTAGTACACTAGCGGCGTGCCCGCGACTCCTTCCGTGTCAACACTCCGTATCCCGTGACGAATAAATTAGCCAACTTTTTTTCATATAAACCTCTTCCTGATATGAAAATTAGTAAATTATTAATTTTTTTTTTAACTTAATAAGTTATATACACTTTTAAACTTTCGCGTTCCATTATAAATACACATTTAGACGGGGATTAACGCTTACTACATATTATAGGCATACTACGCATACTTTTTATACCCGACGTTTCGACCGAGTTGCACCGGTCGTGGTCTGGTGTCGCGATGTGCTGCCTCCGTATGCGCGGCTGAGTCTTCGTCCACCGTCACATTTTTTATCCAGCTACCGTCACACACAACACTAACGGTGTCCCTATTACGTACACAGGCCTTATTCTGGTGGTAAGTCGATTGCGAAGTAAAACGAAGTTGCGTTTTTGCAAATACTGGATTCCACGCTGTAGATAGTTTGTGACCGTCTTCCCGATTGACCACGACCGGTGCAACTCGGTCGAAACGTCGGGTATAAAAAGGTATGCGTAGTATGCCTATAATATGTAGTTAGCGTTAATCCCCGTCTAAATGTGTATTAATAAGTTATATTGGTGAAGGAAAAGAAAATTTTGTAAATATGAAAATTAAAAACTGGATATCAACAATAGAAAAACTTTCACTTATCTGTAAAGACTCACCCCAAGCTGCCTACACTGCTCTTACTAAAGCAGCTCAATTCCAATGGTCATTCCTATTACGAGTCTTAGACAATGCAAACCAATTCTTCGAACCACTAACAAACACACTGCGTACAAATTTTTTACCAACTCTACTAGGAGGTGATATCTCACCCTTGGAAGCTGACTTATTCTCTCTACCCGTTCAGAAAAGTGGTCTAGCAATTTCCGCTCTATCAAAAATGACAAATATAAACTATACATATTCAAAAAAAGGTTGTTCAGTCCTCTCAAGTGCTTTGATAGATAATACACATATAGACCTCACTCAACATCATAAATCCCTTAAAGATGCACAGAAAGAAAGCCGCAAAGAGAAAGACACTCTCGATGACGAACTCTTGGATACCATCTTGCTCAAACTCTCCCCAATCAAGAAAAGAGCGATCGAACGATCAATTTCGACAAAAATGAAAACAAAATCTTCTAACTGGCTATCTATCATACCAACTAAGAAAAACCATTTCGATCTATCCCCATCAGAGTTCAGAGACGCACTTGCATTACGTTATCACAGATTACCAGTCTCAATGCCAAAACCATGTGATGGCTGTGGCTGCGATGAATTCAACGTTGATCATGCTCTATGTTGTAAAAAGGGTGGTCTGATAACACGTCGTCATAATGAAATTAGAGATTTATTCTGTGACTTATGTCAACACGCATGGGGAAACGTAGTTAAAGAACCCATCATCTCTGAAGGTGACTGCGGACTACGTGGAGATCTTTCTTGCCGTGGCGTTTGGGATGCTCAGAGGGAGGCGTTATTTGATATCCGTGTCGTTGACACTGACGCTCCTTCTTATATTGTACGCCCTGTCGCCTCTGTATTAAAATCTGCCGAAGAAGAAAAAATAAGGAAATATTCAAACGCTTGTGAAATGCGACATGCGACATTCACCCCCCTTGTTACATCTGTTGACGGAGTCTTCGCCCCACAAATGTCTTCCTTCGTAAATCATCTAGGAGCTGCAATCGCTGACCGCTGCAATAGATCTTTTAGCGTAGTGATGGGTTAGCTAAGATCAAGAATAATCATCTGTATAATACGTGCCACTAGCATGTGCATTCGCGGCACAAGGCATAACTTTAAACCAATAGCCAAGTCATTCGGCTTCGATGATGGAGCAGCCCTACCGAGACAAGACTGATGTGGATGCGTCCAACGAACTGAGAAGATGTCGATTACAATATATGTTCGTTATTTCGGTTATAGCTTTATTAATAAGTTATGTAATAACTTTATTTCAAACGAAATAAATAATAATGAACCTCTTCCTGACCATTACTAACACAACAACAAAGAATCAGTCAAATCGGTCTAGCCATATGAGTTTTGTGCTTAACAACACATTTGTCGATCATTTTTTATATAAATAAAAATAAATCATTTTTAATCAAATAATAATTTGTACTTGTATTGATCACAGACACGTCAACAGGACAATACAACACATCTATACTAATATTATAAAGCTGAAGAGTTTGTTTGCTTGAACGCGCTAATCTCAGTAATTATTGGTCTGATTTTCAAAATTCTTTCAGTGTTAGATAGCTCATTAATCGAGGAAGGCTGTAGGCTATAATTTTTTAGGTACGGGTACAGGTAGTAACCCGTGCGAAGCCGGGGCGGGTCGCTAGTATGTTATACAATTAGCGGAAGAAATGTATTATTAGTATTATTTAATACATACATACACACATGTAATCACGACTATTATCCCCGAAGGGTTGGTCAGAGACTAGGCAATGAGGACCGCAAAAGCAGTCCTCTACCATACTCCACTCCTCACCAAATAGCGACTGTACATGTGGTCAGCGTGACAGGTGGTGAGCCCATCGCCGCTCGATACCGTTGGATGTATGTGCAGTCTTTGGTCCGTTAGTCACCTTTTAAACGCCCAATGGAAGAAAGAGGGTGGTAGTATTCTTTCACCGCTACGCGACTTTAATTATTTTTATTAAAAGAAAATATTGTACGTATATAAGAAAAACTCATTTCCACGAGGTACATCGCAACAATTCCGTACCAACATGCATAATTGAATTTCATAAGCCGCAAGCCTTTATTAAATAACGCTAATTACTTATTTTATGGAGCAAACATACTCCTGAAGATATTACTTTGTAAACGTAATTATTTCTCATTAGATTCGAGAGGCATTTCTCGTAGCGCCGCGTAGCAGGTTTCGTAGCATTAGTGATACTTTGTAGCGGTTCGTAGCACTCATATCGAGTAAATAATAATATATGGATCGTAAGCGGAGTTGTAACAAGTTTTATAAGGCTTTTTGTAAATGTCGTTGCTTCTGTGCGCTGTGGTTTCTTGCGCCCGTTCTTTGCTAGAGTTAAAAAATGATGTCCTGAATGGGTGGTTGGTTAAAAGAGATTTAGACGATTCAAAGTACTTATTAATTGAGTTTATTTAATAAATATATTTTTGACTTTGACTTTGTGTGTTTTCGGATTTATCGATGCATAGCCCGGGTTTGTGTTCATCGACCCGCATTTGGCAAACGTAGTGATTAAGCCAACCAATACTCATTGATTGAAGCGAAGACATAATTTTAGTGATGAAGGCTTTTGTTCAGCAGTAGGACAAAATATAGCGTTTAACTTTTAGTTTAGGATTCCAGGAGAAGCGCGCTTACACCTTCGGTCTTATCGTCACTTACCATCACGTGAGATGAAGGCCATTGCAGAATAAAAAAAAATTGCATTCTATATGCATAACGAAAATACAGTGATCTAGCTTTGAAATTATATATATATAATTAAATTTGAAAACATTTTTGTAAAAACGTTTATACAACTGAATTAATGGAGACGTGTAACTTTCTAATATAGTAGTTTAAATAGGTATAAAATGTTCTCAAGGCTTAAACTGAAAAACGTTAGAAGTAACGTGATCGAAATAGTAAAAATAGAACAAGCGGCTATCGATCTAAATTGGACAGCCGTTTAAGGTGAATCATGTCATTATACGTCATATTATACACACACTCACGTCTAACCCCGAAAGCTTAGTCAGAGACTATTATGTATAGGCGATGAGGACCGCAAAAGTAGTCCACTGCCATAGTCCACGTTTCGCTAAGTTACAACTGCACATGTGCTCAGCATGACAGGTGGTGAGCTCATCGCCGCTCTATGTTATTGGATGTATGTGTGGTCTTTAGTAAGTTAGTCGCCTTTTACGACCCCTAAGTGATGAGAGGGGGTGGTAGGTATTCTTTTACCGCTACGCTACACGGTTGATGTAAGTGGATTGTCTAAATTCTATATACCTAGCGTCATATAATAATAACGCATAGAACGATAGTCTCGTATTAGAAAACTGTCATGGCGTGAGGCAAGAAAAAAATGGATGTAGGAATAAGTTACGCGTACTATCTCGGCGACACGCACACAAGTGTACAAGTAATGTTGCTAGAGGAATCAGATTTGCCCCAAAAGTAAGGAATTGGAACTGTTGATTTGACAGATAAGTTTAGATTATTAGTACTGACGCGGGCCGTTTCGGTACCAAGCCAAGGCTTGGTTTTACTGGCTCATTTATCGTGCGCGTTTTCGCTTTCTATGCTTATTCTAAGCCTAGCTTAGATAATGTAATAGTACCCACAGGTAAGAGTCAAAGATCGGGTTTAGAAGCTCATAGCCAGCGATGACTGTTATTAAAAGGGTTAATTATTGAACTTTTAACAAAACTATTACATATTGTTTTCTGAGGTTTAAGCGAGCACTACACATTGAAATGAAACACTTTTTTACGGATTAACTCGCGTTTAATTTACTATTTACATAGTTTTTATATTATCCTGACGTTTCGAACCCTTTACAGGGTCCGTGGTCACAGGGAGACTGAGGTGTTGGTCGTCTCATTGTCAGAAGTTATTTGCCTACCGTCAATAATTTTTATATTTTACCGGGTGCGTTCAAGTTTACACAATACGAGCTAACAATATTTTTAGGTCTGGCAATGTGTTGCTGTTGTCCTGTGGTCCCTCCATGCTCTCGAGGGACCCAACCATTACATCAGATTTGACAAACCTGAAATACTCGCCAAGGAACAACGATTCATCCCTAGGATGATACGCGAGGCTATTGAAATTAAAAAACATCGTAATTTCAATAGAGAGGATGGTTGGAATTTACCACCTGCCTGGGACCCCATCATACAGGTCATCAAATCCCAGCCCCAACAGCAACACATTGCCAGACCTAAAAATATTGTTAGCTCGTATTGTGTAAACTTGAACGCACCCGGTAAAATATAAAAATTATTGACGGTAGGCAAATAACTTCTGACAATGAGACGACCAACACCTCAGTCTCCCTGTGACCACGGACCCTGTAAAGGGTTCGAAACGTCAGGATAATATAAAAACTATGTAAAAACTATTACAATAGTTTATCGGCAAGTTCATGGAAAAAATGACCGAAGTTTTGGAATTATATCGACCTCGTTATTTTCAGATTACCATTGTCATAAAGAAAGTTGATACTCACCGACCTTTACACATAGTGTTTGAAAGCTACATCCTAAAGTATACTTATTTATAAAATTATTCAATAGCATTACTTTGCCACCATTTGTTTAGCCTACAGAAGTTGTGACAGACATTTGACAATGATTTGACCACTTCAGTTTACGCACAGACATATTACGTAATATTATTCTATGGTTTACGTAGTATTAAATTCTCTTTGGTTGTGTGATGTCATAATGGACGTCATCACAGCAACGTAGCAAGGCACAATGATAATATAGTAACCACTTTTTATTATTTTATCATTGGCAATTCCTTGATATCACAGACGTATATACGAGTATACAGGGCGTCCCACGGATATGTCACATGGAGGGAAAGTACCTTGAATATTGTAGATGGAACATTTTACTGCAAGAAGACATTATTTGAATTATAAAACCAATTTAAACTGCATTCATAGATATTTAAATAATTACATGGTTGAACCGGGAATCGAACCCGTTACATGAGAAAAATAATCATCCTGTAGCTTTATCATACCGATCGAAAGGCATAAGGATTATTTTTTGCAAAAAACATAGTGTCACAAATAAAAGGAAGATTATGAATTTTAACATTTTTAATACAAAATAATTCAATTAATGTATGTATTTATTTCAATGTCCGTTGTATGTCCTAACGGCAATGTCAGCTTTTCATTTTTCTGAACAAAATTTCACATCAAATGTTAAAATTTATGGTCTTCCTTTTATTTGACACTATGCTATTTAGCAAAAAAAAATCCTTATGATGAAGCCTTTCGATCGGTATGATAAAGCTACAGGGTGATTATTTTTCTTATGTAACGGGTTCGATTCCCGGTTCAATAATGTAGTTATTTAAATATCTATGAATGCAGTTTAAATTGTTTTTTAAATTCTAATAATGTCTTCTTTCAGTCAAATGTTACATCTACAATATTCAAGGTACTTTCTCTTCATGTGGCATATCCGTGGGACGCCCTGTATACGTCTATGCTTGAGATACATTCATTTTATCAGTTTCTTGATGGTTTGAAAATAATGTTATAATAATATAAGATTGAATCGCTCTATGCTGTTGGATGTATGTGCAGTCTTTAGTCCGTTAGTCGCCATTTACGACACACAGGGGAAGAGAGGGGCAGATAGTATTCTTTTAGCGAGTCACCACACATAGGTACGGCTCTATGTACCTACGAAACATATACTATACGGTGCCTGTTAAAACTGGCTTTGTACATATATTAAGTGCAGTCGAGATAGAGGGATGTCACTTGCATCTTGCGGCCACTCCAGGGGAGTACTCTTGACCCGTATCTCGCTTGCTGGAGGTAGGGCTGTCGACTGTCAGAAAAAATACATAAAAAAGCACTATAATCCTATAACGAGCACTGCATGTTAAAACTTTTCATTGGTTTTCGACCTTGTCTTAATTGTTGACACTGCCCTGTAAGGGATTCAGAGGTCAGCTGCCGGAAAACTAGACACAATTGAAATTCAATTGCGAGTGACCTAGTGTCTTTGACAGACACTGGGTTTTTTCCTCTCTTCATTTATTTTGGGGCTTTTGTCCACATGGATATGCCAGCCCCATTGAATTTTTCCAATTACAATCTTAAACTAATAAAATACATGATTAAGTGTTACAGGAATCACTGTTCAGCTATTTTTACTAACACACAAATTTTTTTAGCCCGAACTGATAGGTTTTGATAAAATTTTCTGAATTAATCCAACGTCTTCAATATTTAATTTAAATTCATTGAACGGTGATTCCCTATCGACTTTTTCCTAACACAGTCCATCAGCATACGGCTTCATTTTATGTGGGATGCTTCCCAACACGACCACGAATGATAACCTTAATTTCAATGTGGTACATATTCATGAAAAAATGAGTACCTTTTTGTACCATAGTATTAAAAAAAATTACTTTCATATTTTTGCTGTTATAACATACAGGCCGTGGTCGTGCTAGGTAGTACCTTTCTGGCACGACCACAATAGATTTTAGGTATTTTTAGCAACTTTAAGATGAAAAATTATATAAATCTATTGTAATCAATTGTACTGCATATTTTAAATAATTTTCATCATTCTTTTCCCCGTTATAAGCCATTTCGGGTCCACTGTAAATAATCGAATAAGTGGAACGCATACGACGATTTACACAAAAAAATCGTAATATTTGATTATTTTTTTGCGTTAAAAAACGCTCAAATAGACTCAAAAACAACGAAACGTTGAAAAAAAATGTCTACCTCAGGCGGGAATCAAATCCGCGATCGTCCTCTGTAATCCGGGCAGCTGCGTTGACCACTCCGCCACCGAGGTATTGGGTAGACTGACGAAATTTTTCAACGCTTTTGACTTTGTTTTATAGCTATTTTTTTATCAATGATTAATGATCATTCACATCACATGATCAAGATTACGCTATTCTAGTGTCAAATAGAAGGATTGTTTATTTTTTTCCCTAAAAATGTTAAAGGAATTGTATCTGTGTTTTTCAATTAAGTTTTTGAATTTTGTGTTTTTAATTCAATGATTATTATCTGTATATTTAAATTATAAAATTAAACTACTATGAATAGACCTCAAAAATGTATTTTTTTTTATTTTACCTTCTTAGAAATAGTAATGTAGTGACATTGTGTGATTGATGTCCCGCAAAAAAAACCGCTTTAAAACGATTTAAAAAATGATTAAAATTATTAAAATATGCAGTACATTTGAGTACAATAGATTTATATAATTTTTCATCTTAAAGTTGCTAAAAATACCTAAAATCTATTGTGGTCGTGCCAGAAAGGTACTACCTAGCACGACCACGGCCTGTATGTTATAACAGCAAAAATATTAGAGTACATTTTTTAAACACTATAGTACAAAAAGGTCCACTTTTTTTCATGTACTACATTGAAATTAAGGTAATCATCCGTGGTCGTGTTGGGAAGCATCACACCAATTTTATTACAAGAACTGCATTTAGGAAAGTCAGCTTTTCATTAAATATGCAAACTTTGCAGATGGATAGTTAGACATTGGGTTTGTGATTGCTATATCGTAGCAAATGGAATTCTGTGGGCTCTATCTACCCCTCCGGACTAACGGATGTGACGTACATACGTCACTTACCATGACTTACATCTCAGTAGTTATTGTTCTGAGACTTACATACACTAGGTAAGTCATGTTGTAGTTATTATTATATTCTACTAGCGGCCTGGTGAAGGTCGCGGGTAGCCGCTGGATGCGAGCAGCGCAACACCTTCTGGCTGGCTGATGATGATGTAAATATAAAGTAAAGTCGCCGTTTCCCTGTAGCTGTAGTGTGGCTCCGCTATCTCTTTCTAACCTATGCTGATGATTTTTACGCGGTTTTCACTGATAAAAAGATCGATAAAGGACGGTAGTTTTTTTAATAAAATTTGTATGTGTTTATTTATATTTATATATGCGTGTGAGCATGTAAAATAATACATCATTTTTCTTATATCCTAAAAATAGCCACTGCAAGATTTAGTGCGACTACTCAGCGCGAGTGCGCGAGAGTGGTAGAGCCACGCTGCGTTGCAGCACGCATTGGGCCGGCTCACCCGGCGTGAAATAACGGCACTTGGTGCTGTTGTGTTTCATCCGGCCAGTGAGGGTTCCGGAGGCCCATCCCCCCCCCCTCCTCACAATTCCTATTCCTTCCTTTACCCTATTCCTTCCTTAAAGGTCGGTAACGCGCCTGCGATTCCTTTGGTTTTGCGGGTGTCCATGGGCGGCGGTGATTACTTTCCATCAGGTGACCCGCCTGCTTGTTTGCCTCCTTTTACTATAAAAAAAAAAAAAGAGACTACAGCGACTGGCCATTTACATCAATCAGGGAGCGCCATTCGATGTACCGAAAAGAGTTTGTATCGAACCACTTGAAATAAAAAGAATGTGTGGAAGACCCACTAAAGCCCGAGCTGCGTTAATAATCTAATAATGTTTTTTTATTATTTTGATTGATGATGATGCTTCTATTAATTACTTGTAAAATGATAGTATTCCTAAACACAAATTGATTTTTTAAAAATAAAGTCTTTTATTTTGCATCCCATCAATAGTTTCTAGCTAGGTAATATTAGTGGCCATCATTTACTATAAGATATCATTGACTATCAATGGTTGTGGGATAAGTTACATTTAAACGTACTGAGTTAAAAAATTTAAAGCTTAGTAGAATATCTTTTTATCTCTTTTTCTATTTTAGAAGTTTACTGCTTGAATGCATGTTACAAAGTATGATGCTAAAAATAACCACCATGCTGAGTTGTATTTAGAGTGGCTTACATAGAATATTACTAGAGTCTGACTAACGAAAGCTGAACCAGGAAAAACGCGGCAAATTCAAAAAAATCATGACTGGGTAACACAGGGTCACTCATACAGTAGCAATTTTCTCAGAAAATGTTCAATTTGACATACGACATTGGCTAAGATAGTAAAATTCAGACGCTCGTTAATTGTGACTGACCTTATTATTTAGAAGGCAATGTGGATTTTTTTAAAAGGCGAAAAATACTATTAAAAATGAATCTGTCTAATTCTAATTAACCCTTTTAAAATTTTCTACTATTTAATTTTTTATTATCCAAAAAAATTACTTTTATCGTAACGATGGTCGCCAACCCTGGATTGCATAGTCGCTAGTCAACGTGTGAAGAGCTATGGTTGCCCCCTCTTTGTTTTTCTTTGGTTTCGTACGCCTTTGAAAATTCAAAAACAGAAATAGAAATCGTTTGATATTGGTCCTATTACGTTGAGATTTCATTTGTCTTATTAAACGAGCGGAAATTTCCGGCCGTAATTCGTTCTTGAGTAGTGACGTCAGTAAGTGAAAAAGTATGGCCTATAGTGTCTCACTGCTGGCAAAGGTTTCCATCATTGAAAACAAGTCATATCTACAATTGACGGGTTTGTCTTAATCGGTTTAGTAGACTTAATTCACCTGGCTGATATCACCTGGGTGCGTCAAGCCGCCGCCGCTACGGAACCTGAGCGGCGACCGCCTCAAGAGAGGAAGAAAAGTAGCCAGGGAGTCATCCATGGAGCTACTCCTGCGGCACCGCAGGTGAACGAGGAGGGCTTTACCACAGTGGAAAGGAAGAAGAGGAAGCCCGCCTGTCGCAACCTATGCGGTGTTGCACCAACCGGGCCGAACCACCTGCTGCGTCCAGCTATACCGACGATGCTGCTGTACGTGTCCTGACTCCATTACTCTACGAATGCAGAGGAGATCGTAGAGTACATACGGATCAAGAGAAAACTTACTCTAAGGGTCGAGCGGTTGGGGTCACGCCACAATGTGAATTTTAATTCATTTGTGGTGAGAGTACCGACCGACCATTTAACGGCCTTTTTAAAAGAGGAGTTTTGGCCGAAGGGTGTCATGTTCCGGCGGTCCAGTGGTCGGCTACCGGACACCGCGCTGCCTCACACGTCGCCGTGTCTACGTGTAAAATGGTGATAAGGTTTTATATTATATGTATGTTAGTATGTAAGGTAGGGCCTGCGTTGCCATAATAAAAAAAATTAAGTCTACCAAATAGTATATTTTCCTTTAGTAGACTTAATTCACCACTCTTTTCTCTTTTAATAGACTTATTCCACTAAGTTCAAGCATACTATTTTTTTCTAATTTTAATAAAAAAACAAATGTATGTGAATTTCGGAAAAACCAATGAATATCGGGAAAATAAGTGGAGGAAGGAAAACGTTTTTTGTGATCTGCCCCCTTACTCTAGAAACCGATTCCGATCGATCGAGATTAGTATTGTGAAGTTTCGTACTCCTAAGTTACGACACCAGAACTAATATGGATTCATATCGCGCGAATATTGAGTGAAAAAAATACAAAACTCAATGCTATTTAGCTCATGAGGAAGGGGGCTGTAGGTAACAAAAATAAGTGAATGTTAATTTCGACCTTATTGACATTTGAAATTTTGTTGTATTTTTCCATATTCCCGTTCACTAACTTTACTGTTTCATTAAAACCGTTATTTCTTGGGACCTCTGAATATCTGATAAAATAATTTACCACCTCTGGGAATCAAACCCGGGACTTGCAGTTTTGACCTGTGGTCTAACCACTACGCTATAGGGGCTAAACATTAATTATTCTTTACAAAGACATAAACATCATGTTGATTTTTTATTAACTCAATACACTCTTTCTTTCAACACTGCGAGTCTCCACTCGATATATACAGGGTGTTGACTTTTGATTTGATACTGAATGGAAATATAGATACCTCCTGTAGGTTGACGTTTGATTTATCCATTATTCAGTGTTGCCAGCGTTGTCGGTGTTTATTATTTGAGGCGAGTTGTTTTTCGATATGGCGTCGAATACCGATTGCCGATTAAACTGATTTACCGCTGCGCTGACAATATTTATGATCTGTAGGTATGTTTAATCTGTAGACCTTCATTTTAAATTTCTGCAATATTAGCGGTACATTTGTGATGAATATAATTTTTATTTAGACGTATGTTATATTTAAAGATTTTACTAAGTTTTATACAGAAAATGTCTATAATGTTATTCTTTTATATAATACTAGCGGCCGCTAGCGGTTTCACCCGCGTGGTTCCCGTTTCCGTGGGAATATCGGGATAAAAAGTATCTTATGTGTTAATCCAGGTTATAAACTATCTGTGCGTATGCCGAATTTCATCTAAATCTATTCAGTAGTTTTTACGTAAAAGAGTAACAAACATCCATCCATACTTACAAACTTTCGCGTTTATAATATTAGTAGGATGCATTTTTTCAGCAGAATATTATACCTAGTATACAATTATGTGATGATACCGATTGCGATGGTGTAGTTATTTACAATGTACTGTAATAGAAGCTAATAGATTCGCATCCCGGTGTTGCGATCAGCTCTGTCTGTGACCCATCAGGGGCCCAAGTCTGCTAATTTACGAATGGCATAATTGAATCGCAATTGTATCGCAATGGTAATGGTAATTGTTTGACACAAATGTGTCAAACAATTACAATGCGTTCCAATTGCGATTCAATTATGCCATTCGTAAATTAGCAGACTTGGGCCCCTGGTCGGTGGTGGTATGCCAGCGCTTTGCTGGATTATTCGTCTTAGGACAGATTCTGGTTTGGACAGATTCTGTTTCGGACAGATACTGGGTTGGCTCGATGGCGCAGCGGCTAGCGCGTTCGGGTTGCGATCTTGCCCGCTAAGCAACTTTCGCGGTGCCGGGTGACCATTAAAAAACATCTTGAGCTCCTCCGCGCTTCGGAAGACACGTGAAGCCGTTGGTCCCGGTTATTGTCGTAAGATGGCAGTCGTTAAAACCCACCAACCCGCATTGGGCCAGCGTGGTGGGTTATGGCCCAATATCCACGTGGGAGGCCTGTGCCCAGCAGTGGGACGTTTATAGGCTGATGATGATGATGACTGGGTTGGCAATCCATCAGGGCTCTCTTATACCACCGCGTCTCGTTGCGTGTCTTGTAAGGTTAAGGGTATAGCATCAATAAAAATGATCATAAATAAAAAAGATGGGACATTTGAAGGAGGGGGGGAGGAGCTGGTTCTTTTTTTTGCCTCTTAAATTATGGCGTCGTGCGGTCAGCACATTTAGCCAGTGTCAAGTAAGATATATTAGTTAAGATTTTCTTTGCATAAAGTAGATGATAATGAGTGATAATAAACTTTTAATGGTTGATGATATTCCTCCAAACCCCTCGAGACTCAATGAAGCTGTGGAACTTTATTGAGATTCCACACGGACTTCTTGAGAGAATTTGAAAAGTGACGTTGCACTGTTTTGTTTTATTTGCCAACACTTATCCACGTTTACGTACACTTAACAGTAAATAATCCACCATTATTTCTCATTAATATTCGACAAAACACAAACTAGAGAAAATAAAACAAAACTGCAGACATGACGCTTCACTTTCCCGCCAAGAAGTCGAGCTAGTTCAGGAGCTAAGTTAGCCAAATAATTCAACTTGTCTGGCCTTTTTATTAAATCGTCTATAATATCTGTGTTCAATTTACTATACACAATAATGACAAGTCTGATAGCAGTTCCTGTCTCATGAAGTCCTAAGATTTTTTTTAACACACACGATACGGCTAGTACTGCGGTAGCTACGCCCCTGGATTTAGGTCACTTTTCGACTTAACGTTGTAAATCATGTTATTTTTGACGAACAAGTAAAGTTTTATGTAATTCTATGTGATGAATAAATAAATTTTACATGTTTTCTATGTAAGTCACAAATCCGATCGTAATCCCGCTGTAGTGGCGGTATTACATGAGGTGGTAGCGAAACTTTTAATATTGTTTATCTTGGAGTTTTTATTTAAGTACGTGGAATTGTTACTTATTAATAGCAGCGAACGAAAAAAACAGAGAGATCAAACCGAACAACTATATTGGCCCCACCCACCAAAAAAGTATACAATCACGACTATTATTCCCAAAGGGTTAGTCAGAGACTAGGCGATGAGGACCGCATAGCAGTCCACTGCCATAGACCACGTTTCACCAAATCACAACTGCACATGTGCTCAGCGTGATACGTGGTGAGCACATCGCCGCTCTATGCTGTTGGATGTATGTGCAGTCTTTAGTCCGTTAGTCGCCTTTTACGACACCCAAGGGAAGAGAGGGGGTGGTAATATTCTTTTAATGAGACGCGACACGGCTCTATAAAAAAAGTATAAAAAAATTGCATAGTAAGATTAAAGTAATACTGCTTTAAGAAGTGACATTAGGCCCCAGGGTCACACTGAGGCATGACAGTAGACGTTTTAAAATAGCAGTATCGTGGCCCTGGCCCGTCAGACCTAGACTACTTAACTTGCTCGACCTAGGTCAATTCGTGTTCGTGATAAAAATAAAGAGGTAGGTAGATACACGACTATTATCCCCGAAGAGTTAGTCAGAGACTTGGCAATGAGGACCGCAGAAGGAGTCCTCTGCCATAGTCCACTTTTACAGCACTATTGTGCTCACCGTAATAGGTGGTGAGTTCATCGCCGCTATAAGCTGTTGTATGTACCTATGTGCACTTAGTCCTCCGTCGTTAGTCGCCTTTTAGGACACCTAAGGGATTACGGATTGGTATATAGTATTATTTTAGTGAGCTGCTATATCGCACGGTTCAACGGTCCGTGATAAACCAAATAGAAAACTGAAGTAGTTTTTTATTTTAATAAAAAAAACTACTCCTCTTTTATTTAATTGCGTTTCCCAAACAGTGTCCAAAATTATTATCTTATTTATTACATACATACATAGGGTTAATCAGAGACTAGGCAATGAGGACAGCAAAAGCAGTCCTCTAACATAGTCCGCTTTTCACTAAATAACAACAGCACTATTGTGCTTAGCGTAATAGGTGATGAGGTCCGCTCTACGCTGTTGGAAGTATGTGCAGTTTTTAGTCCATTAGTCGCCTTTTACGACACCCAAGGGAAGAGAGGGGGTGGTAGTAATCTTTCACCGCTACGCGACACTGTTAATTACGGTTAATATGATATTTCATTATTTTATTCTGAGATTATTTGAAACTAGCGGCCCGCCCGCGCGTGTGAATAGCTCGTACCACGTGACCAATTTCCAAAAATTTACCTTCTTACCAACTTTGTCATAACAATTTCGACGACCTCCGTGGTGGAGTGGTTAGCACGCCGGGTCTGGCGTCGCGCCATCTCTGAGGTCCCGGGTACAATTCCCTGTCGGGTCAATTTATTGAAAAATTGTTTTTCTAAATTGATGTTTATGTAAGTATATTTGTCCGTTATCTTACCTTACTAATGAGTTTTAAAAGAATACTCTAGGTAATTGGTGCAAGCGTGAACAAATTTAATTTAAAAAAAATAATTTAATTTGATTACAAAAAACAAAAAAGAATTAGCGAAATAGGTGCAACCGTTCTGCATTGATGCGCACAGACATACATTCGTGACAATTGATTTTTATATACATAGATAGATGAGACGAACACCTCAATTCCCCTACGACCCGGTAAAGGGTTCGAAACGTCAGTATTAAAATAATCCAATAATTTAAAAATTAAACTAGAGTTAAAATTCCCTTTATCTTTCTCTTTTATTTTTAAAGGCTTTTGTATAATAATTACATGTCAGCCCCATTGTAACTATTACACTTAAAAAAAAAATAAGCAATAAACCAATTAATAATAATAAACTATCTTACATCGATTAATCATTATCTTGCCGAATTTAATATTTATTTATTTACTAGCTGACCCGACAGACGTAGTCCTGTCGTAATTATGAATATTGCAAAAAATATTTAAAAAAAAAGAATTTATTTTAATTTTTTCTTTCATAAAAACCTTCTCCTGACAATAACAAACACAACAAAAAAAAATCAGCCAAATCGGTCAAGCCGTTTTCATGTTATGTCGTGACAACGGAAAACGGGTTTCATTTTTATATATATAGATTTAATTATTAAGGACTTCCAACAAGACTTGTATCAATACATTAGAAATAGAAATAGAAATAGAAAAGATTTATTTAACACACACACATACACCAAAAAATAATAATAACATGCAATACAGTAAAATTAAAACAACAAGTTCGATATAATTAAAAAAAATAATAAAATAAAATAAAGAAATACACATTAATCAAGTACACAATAACCGGTGTGGTGTTAAAAAGGCCAAGGCTCGACATAATGCTGCAGTTGACTACAGCGTCGATTTTCAGCCCAAGCCTCAAATTTTCAGCCCAAGCCTCAAATTCATTATAAGAACAAATAACAATCAAAACTTATAGCTAAACCCATGTACTAATCTAAAGCTAATAACAGCTAATAAATCTAATAACCTAATATATGAAAACAATTTAAATTTAGCTACAATTGAAAAATAAATTAAAAATTAAATTAATATCGTTAAAAATTAAATTAAAAAAAAAAATTGAACATAGAAAATTAAATTTAAAAGAACATATAATGAAATAAAAAAAAATCAAATTGAGAATTAAAATTGAAATACAATAAAACATTCAAATACATTATTAAAATATTACAATATAAAAAACATTACAATATGAAAATAATAATATTTTTTAATTAAATTTAAATCCAAATTCACTTTGTATCTATTACATCATCATCATCAGCCTATAAACGTCCCACTGCTGGGCACAGGCCTCCCACGTCGACAATAGCACGTGGGGATATTGGGCCATAACCCACCACGCTGGCCCAATGCGGGTTGGTAGGTCTTAACGACTGTCATCTTACGACAACAACCGGGACCAACGGCTTAACGTGCCTTCCGAAGCACGGAGGAGCCCGAGATGTTTTTTAATTGGTCACCCATCCAGCGACCCGCCATTGCGAAAGTGGCTTAGCGAGCAAGATCGCAAGCCGAACGCGCTAGCCGCTGCGCCATCGAGCTCCTCTCAGAAAGAGATTTTCTATGTCTGTATGTTTGATTTTATTCTAAACCAGCTACTTAATATTTCTGAAGACGCCTTAAAATGGAGTGATTTCGCTTAATTTTGAAGGCTCCTGGTTATTAAATAAATGACTTAATGCAAAAATATCAAACATACTGACATAGAAAATCTCTTACTTTATCCGATGCTGAAAAAGTAATAAAAATTGGTCCAGTTCTGAAGGAGGAAACAGGGGACTACGACACGTCGTTTTTCTGTGATTTGTATGAGAATTTTGCATGCCACTTTTACGTAGTGTTTCCTCCTAAGTCCGTTAGTCGCCTTTTACGACACCCAAGGGAAGAGATGGGTTAGTAGTATTATTTTATTGAGCCATCACCTTAAAGTATAGTAAATAACCTATTATTGATACTCCAAGGCCGTCATACACACAGCTCTGTCTATTAATGTTTACTAATTTCATACTTATCGTACTTCTAAATTGCGTCAACTTAAAAAAAAAAACAATAAATCGAATGTTAGTAGAACTAGTGCTTATAATAAAATGAAACCGGAGCAGGTCAGGTAGTCAGTTATATGCAACGTCGGGGCCTGCGCTAAGCTAGCTTACATGTCACTGCAGCGATGCCAGTGCTTATGGGACGCTCGCGGCGGCCGCACGCTCGCAACCCCTCTGCCTCGCTAAAACTTGGAGAGAAAAAAAACTGAAGTGATTGATATTTATATTCTCTGTGGAGTTTTTAGTGAGTGTGTGAAAAAAGTTTCGTCAGCTTTTTCGAAGAGTGTGTTTGTCGAATTATGCCGAATTTGTTTTTTGAGGTGAGTCTTTCGTGTTTTTTGAAGTTTAAGTTGATTTTAAAATATTTAATAATAAAAGTCACGGTAAAGTCTCGTTTTATGTAATTCAACCTTAATAAAATCTTTTTTTAAGATGTGGCAGGTAAGTAATCTATTTTTTATAAAATAATTTTATATAATGAAATTGAAAGACCCTGAAACGAAGAAAATATAAAAAAAACTACAATTACATAAACACTTAAATTAAAAAAAAGTTTATAATATTTTTATTTTACTGTTATGTTGTTAAGTAGAAATTAGTAAAAAAACCTACACTAAAAAGCAATTCATCTCAGTTCCTTTCTAGTGCCGACATCAATTAATTTTTCCACAAATATTTACACAAAGGATTGTAATAACAATTAATTAACTTATCTTAATTATAACCGAGTGGGAGTTCAAAGTAATCACAATACCGAAGTTCAAAGTCGTCTATGCTATTTATAAAATGAATCTGAAAATGTTAAACGGTCGAATCAAAAGAAAAGTTTGCTTTCCGCCGAAACAAAAAGGCGAAGAATTTTAATTAGAGTAAGTGCCTAATGCCCGGGGGTTAGTTGGCGCCATTTGCCCAAAAACAAAAACTCACCTTGAGAATTTAACTTCTCACTCGGGAGTGCAAAGCGAAATGTTAATTTTGAGTGTTTCTAAGAGAGTGATACATTTTTTAAGATTGTTATTTAATATGCGTTCAACTAAAATTACTGTGTAAGTGTGGGTTCACGTCAGTAGTGTAACGGAGCTGTGGGGATTGAAGCATGATTTCTCGCATTCAACCCGACCATCTATCCGCACAGCCACCGACCGACGACGCCGACGCCTCAAACACTTACGGACCGATGACAAAATTAAATGGCGTAACGACATTTATATGTACTCAATTATTGTATTCTAACTGAATAAATTAATCTTGAATCTTGAACCTATTAAACTATAATTGCCCCATATTTTTGTGTGTTTCTAACAAAGTAAAAGAAATAGATAGGCTATACTTTTAACCACGATACATCATAGCCTATAATATATAGGCCTGCATGGGCTGCATGGCAAAGACCTTCATGATTGAAATCGACTCATACATACATACATAATCACGACTATTATCCCGAAAGGTTAGTCAGAGACTAGGCAATGAGGACAGCAAAAACAGTCCTCTGCCATTAGTCTACTTTTCACAAAATAGCGACTAATCGACTCATCACTACAATTAATGGGTATTGGTTTTATCAACAGCATTGCCAAATGTGGTTGGTGATTACAAACCCGGGCTGTTCACCGAAAAATACGAAATACGCTGCCTGACCCGATATCGGACCGCGCGCTTTAGATGTGCGAGGAGATTCATAAATCCTTTAAAATATGTTTGAATCGTCGTAAGTTTGTGTATGTATATATTTATGTGATTCTTTTACTCCAAATTCGGAATGCTTATATACTCGTACTTTAACATTCTCTCAAACAAAGTTTCGGGAACGGATGATTTGTTAATGATTCCATATTCAAATTTTTGTTTTATTGGCAAAACTGTTATCCATTTTGTCGCGGAGTTTGAGTTGCATCTGTTATTTAGATTAAATACAGTGCTGTTTTTAGTTATTTTATATCTAGTGTGTATTGCGAATTTCATAATGGATAAAAACATCGAACAGAGAATTTGTCTTAAATTTTGCGTCGCCAATGGAATTTCGTGTTCGGAGTCACTGAAAATGTTACAGAAGGCTTACGGTGAATCGACTTTATCAAAAACACGTGCTTATGAGTGGTACAAAGCGTTCAAAAGCGGTTGAGATGTGATGAAAGAGTTGCTTCGCCCTGGTAGGCCATCAACGTCTTTAACTGAAGTTAACATCGCAAAAGTGAAGGAAATGGTGACTGAAAATCCTCATTCAACTTTGAGAGAGATAGCCGCTGATCTTTCTGTGTCTCACGAGTCGATCCGTACCATTTTAAATAATCACTTGGGTATGAAACATGTTGCCGCTCGGCTAGTCCCAAAAGACCTGTACTTTCTCCAAAAACTCAATCGCATAAGAGTCGCTGAGGACATGCTAGAACTGGTCAATTCCTACCCAACATTCATGCAACGCATTGTTACTAGTGACTAGACGAGGGTTTACGAGTTTGACACGCAAACTAGTCAACAAGCTTCGGAGTGGCGCCTTCCGACTGAACCGACACCGAAAAAACCACGCCAAAGTCGATCAAAAGTCAAAGTCATGTTGACTGATCTCTTTGACTATCGTGGTGTTGTGCTTGGATTTTGCACCACGATAATGCGCCTTCGCACAAGGCCATCATTGTAAACGAATTTTTGATTAAAAACTCAACAAATACCATAGAGCAACCACCTTATTCACCAGCTATGGCTCCAGCCAGCTTCTTTCTTTTTCCTAGACTCAAATTACCACTTCGTGGCACCCGTTTTCATTCGATAGAAGACATAAAGGAGAATTCGCGGCGAGAACTGAACTCAATTCCGGAAAAAGCGTTTAAAAAATGTTTTGATGATTGGATTATTCGATGGCATAAGTGTATATTGAAGGAGCATACTTTGAAGGCGATAAAATTGGATGAATAGCTAACATTTTGTGTATTATTGATTTTTTCCCGGTACTTTCTTGACAGAGTAGTACCTATAATCACGACTATTATCCCCGAAAGGTTAGTCAGAGACTAGGCAATGAAGACAGCAAAAGCAGCTACCATAGTCCACTTTTCACCAAATAGCACCTGCACATGTGTTCAGCGTGACAGGTTGTGAGCCCGTCGCCGCTCAATGCTTAAGCATGAATGTGCAGCCTTTAGTCCGTCAGTCGCCTTTTACGACACCCAAGGAAAGAGACGGGCTGGTAGTATTCTTTCATCGCTACGCGACGCGGTTGTCAGAATGCAGCTACCTAACAATAATTGACATCAACGCGCTAGTCATTGCACAAACAAAGTCCACACTAATAGTAATAAGTTAGTAATCTACTAATAAACTAATCTTTCCCCTTAGACTTCTAAACTTCTAATTGAATATTCAATTTGGATGTGACAGAACAATTACTTACTTATCCTCTACCGTAGTAACGTAATACATTAATAAGCACTATCCGGGATCGAACTCCGACCCTCACGGTTAATGGCAGGCAGCTGAGGCTTTTACCAAGCTGTTTTGGCTACTAAAATATTTACAGGCTTACAGGTAACATTTCGTATAAATGAGTTAAACAACAATTTTGATATAGCGCAGAGGCCGCGTTTGCTTAGGTAAGTATATGAAGGCATAAGGCTTTTACATACATTTATAAATACACTCACAATTTTTTTTTTATTGGCAACGGATAAGCGCTTGGCCTTCATCTCACCTGATGGTAAGTGACGATAAGGCCGAAGGTGGAAGCGCGCTTCACCCGGAATCCTCAACCACTGAGGAACTGGCTATCTTATCTCAAGCCGTCGGAACACAACAATGCTATAAACATCGTTGTTATGGCGACAGACTTAGATAAGATGGTAGTAGCTAGCCAGGCGGACTTAACAGCCCTACCACCAACCAAACCGAGCACACAAAGATGTACCCCCCGCTGAGAATCGAACCCGGGACCACTGGGTCTGAAACAGGTAGCTTAGCCACTAGACCACAGAGGCGGTTAAAATTTGTTTTCCATAAAGGGTTAGTCGGAGACTTTTTTATATAAGAAGGAGGCAAACGAGCAGGCGGGTCACCTGATAGTGACGCCGCCAACGGACACCCGCAAAATCAGAGGAGTCGCAGATGCGTTGCCGACCTTTAAGAAAGGAATAGGGTTAAGGAAGGAATAGGAATTGTGAGGGGGGGGGGGGGGGCCTTCGGAACTCTCACTGGCCGGACGAAACACAACAGCACCAAGTGTAATAATTTACGCCGGATATTCGTGAGCTGCCCCCCAATATCTTGGGCGAGTAGACGACAATCATGTGTTGCCATATGAAGGACCGAAGCCGAACTGGTAGCTGCCAGTGAAGCTGCTAGAGAGATTGTCTGGGTCAAAAGACTTTAGCGAAATATCCGAATTGAAGGAGATACCCAAACTAAAGGTCGATAATGATGCAGCCATAAAGATCTCACATAACCCAGAACTCCACAAAAGGACCAAGCATATTGCTATTAGACATTTTTATGTACGAGAACTCGTAGCTAATGGTGAAATATGCGTAGAATATGTTCCCAGTGAGTTCCAACTGGCGGATTTTCCGCCCCCTCTGGAGATTAAACAATACGTAATTAAATATTATTAGAAAATAATGATGCCCTACTCTGAAACCTTAGGCACGCCTCGTACAGTGAAGAGGTCGTGGAGTTTACACATTGGGACTTTGTACTGTTCTTATTACAATCGCCTCCTTCATTTATATCGGCTTGCCCCCTGGGCCGTCGGCTGGCGACGGTAATACGGACGCCCTAAGTAATAATATAATATATTTTTAAGTGTGTGTTATTGCGAAAACGAGGCAAACGAGCAGGCGGGTCACCCGATGAAAAGTACCTAATTACCGCAAAACCAGAGGCGTCGCAGGTGTGTGATGAAAATCGTATAGTCTTCACCTTAGTCTAGTATTACCTTATACTCTTTAGCTACCTTACCGGGGTATGCATGTATGATAAAAAAAAACTTTAAATTGGCTCAAGAAGGCAACTAGAAGAAAATCTGCTTTCTCAAACTTACTTTTGATTAACTCAATAATTACGTGAAGCAATAGAGTTTTCCCGATTTAGTTATTTGATCCGGCAATTCGGCAGCCTGTCGATACGTCTAGTACCGAATTGGATATTAGCCTCAATCCCTCTGTGTGATTAAGGAGAGCGAACTTAATATAGGAGCTGGAACATTTCTTATTCTTATTCTCACTTAGCTAAAGAAAGTAGAGATCCGATTGTTCTTTAAAAAAGCATAGCCTTATACGGTTTTATTAGTGGCAAAGGCATCTATCATTTAAATCAAGTTATCGCTACAATTAATGATTGGCTTAATGCCATCATCATCAGCCTATAAACGTCCCACTTCTGGGCACAGGCCTCCCACGTGGACAACCGTGACCAACGGCTTAACGTGCCTTCCGAAGCACGGAGGTGCTCGAGATGTTTTTAATTTGGTCACCTATCGAGCGGCATTGCGAAAGTTGCTTACCGAGCGGGATCGCAAGCCGAACGTTCTAGCCGCTGCGCCATCCAGCTCCTCGAGCTTAATGTATGTTAAAAAAAATAAAGTATAGGTAAAGTAAAGTGTAGCTTGGATACTGTCCCACTGCAGCACAAAGTCCTCCATCATCAGGTATTGGCACAGTGTTATTGGCTTATCACCACGCTGGCTGGTGTGATCACAAACCCAGCAATTCATCGAAAAGTCCGAAACAGACTTTACCCGACTTTGGAATTAACTACCGACCTCTGGTTATCAAGATAATAATATGCGATTATCATGCTTTAAAATGGACTCGATCGTCGACTCTCAAAAATCTTCGTACGGTTTTAGATTTATTGTTTCTTCTTGAGAATTTTAATTCTCAATAAGATAACATGCCCTGACCTACTGCTTTCTGCGATCAATCTGACTGTTCCTCGCAAATTGCCTCGTAAACCAATCACAAAAACCTTCAGCTTGCCATCGCACATAACTAATCTTGGTCTCCTTAGCAAGAATCTGTAATACTTCTAAAAAATTTAATTCAAAATCACCTGACTACTTGGATGTTTTCAGTCTCTCGCAAAACAATTTTAAAAGCGAATTACATAAATTACTAAATTTTTAGTCTGTAACATTTTTGTATTCTTTGATTTTTAATTTAGTTTTACATGTTTGTTCGATTTTTAAATTTAATTTTAATTTTAGTTGAAAAAAAAAAAACTTTCCTGCTACCACACCAATTATCTAGCCCAAGAGAAGCTTAAAAGAAACTCGTAAAATGGTTACTAGACAATGGATAAACATACTTAATATACATAGAAAACACCCAGACCCGAGACAATTTAGAAAAACAATAATTTCTAAATTGACCCGACCGGGGATCGAACCCGGGATATAATCAGCTACGAGCTATGTCGTACCTGGCATAGTAGAACATAAATCCCTTAGACTATGCCGCAAAGAAAAAAGGTAGTTTTTCCCATTATGACCAAAAACTCCGTTATGTATAGTTGATTGTTTAAAAGCTTATCACAGCTATATTTTGTATTCCTACTGCAGAAAAGACGAAATTATGTCTTCCTTTGTTTGTTTGTTCCACTACTAAGTACCATAAATGTTTGTCATGTCATATCTTTTTAGGATAAAATGTTTACTCTTGTACTTGTACTTACTCTACTGTCTATATAGCATTGTGAATACAAATTTTCAACAGTAAAAATCATATCTTTTTTTCAATTAAAAGTCTGATCTTTGATTTTATCATGTGTTTTTTGCTAATGCCATTTAAAATCCGACCTTACCTGTAGTGCCAATAAATAATTTTTTGTATAGGAGGCCCAACAAAATCTATGAATATATTTGTAGTCGGCACCATGCTAAAGTCCTGCACTACAAGTTATCTCGTAGCGGGCACGCAAAGAGTTAAACATAATTGACTGTAGTATCTACACTACAAAAAAATCATCTCTGTGACTACCACAGACAAGTCTGTGGTGACTACGGACAGTAAAGGGTCAAGTCACGAAACATCAATTAATTTATGGTTAAGCGAAGCGAGGGCTGGTTCACATGGCATACTCGTGAACGGGTGCCACCAGTGGAGGCGAGTCTGCTCTTGCAATGTCTTACTTTTTCTTTTTATGATACTATAAGACATGGTCTATTTTATTTATATTGATACGTGTTTGAATACATACGTATAAATACATGTTTTTTATATTTTTTCGTATGTGGTTGTGTTTGTCTTGTAATCTTGCTTTAAGTGTTTTATCTTGTAATGGAAAATGTCCTTCTATGATGGGGAGGCCATTTTCCAATTTTATTTGACGCTGCAAAAGAAAGAGAAAAAAGAAATGATCTTGCTGACTTTTTTGCCGGTTCTTCCCAGTAAAAGGTCTCGAGAACTAACGAACCGAATGATGGCGTAGCGACATTCATAAATTATAAATAAATATATTATTATTATTCAACTATTATAGCCTAAACTAAATAAATGATGTTGAATTGAATTGAATATGTAAAATAATAATAATGGTGGAAAAAGCTACTTCTTATATTTAACTGAAAGACGGTATAATATGTACTACCACAGTAACAGACAATTTACAGACCTATTCAGATTTCGACGTAAGTACAACTACGGCAACTCGTTTGATGCAGAGGCAGTGAGTTATGTCTTTTGCGATCCGTTTCTTTAGTAATTTGCCGCTGTTCACACGTCACAGCTGATGAATTATCTGTGGTTAGTCGTTGGAAGGTTGTGTAGGCGCAACGGATTGCAATCTTGCAAGTTAAGTAACATTTGCAATGCCAGGTGTCGGATGGGTGACAAAGGGCAAACAAGTTATGCTTTAAGTCTTTCCGATTTCCACACAACTGTGTCAAAAATTCAATCAGTATTTGTAGCTGATTTTATAATTATTATTAGCAAAGTGAAATAAATAGTCTTCTTTGAGTGATAACTAAAGCAGTTTCCCTTAGCGTTCTTGAACATTATTTTTTCCTTTTTCACCCTTATTTAACCTGAAATTCTAATATTAAGTAGCGAGCAAGGGGAAAGTGGTAAAATAAATATTATGTAACGATATTATCCGATATTACCACACGAGCGAGATTGCCTCCAATCTTATTAGCGGTCAGGGGCGAATCTAATGGTGATCGATTATCTCACCCAACACCAAGGGTTAGCTGTCAAAACTTCCAAATAATATTATCCGATATTAGTTTAAAGAAAAAGAGTTTGTAGGAACATTGTGTACTTGACAAGCACTAAGATATATAAAGATAATGGAGAGCGTTGAAGCTGGGAATCCATGTCTTTATTAACAGCCGGAAAGTATGGAATAGAAAATGTTTAAGTTTATTAGTATGACACAGAATTTACATTTTAATTTTTTTATTTACTTATTTATTAACAGAAACAGAATTAAACATTTAATTTTTACAGTGAAGTACTACCTAAACCTCTTGAGTTTTCGTGTTACTACATTACTTAAGTTCCTTACTACTTTCAAGTCTCACAAAAAAAAAAAGTATTTTATTTAAACTCATTCAAGAAGTACTTTTTTAATTTATATTTTATGTTATTTTTCGTAATAGCATTACGCGTGGAGGTAGGTAAAGAATTAATAAGCCGTGGAATTAGATAAACACACAATTACCAATATACAAGGAGGTTTTTTTTACAATAATAGAAAGTATCGCACAAAAGCACGAATTGGTACCTTAAGAGGGTGCCGCGCGATCGCAAAAACTGACATAAGTCTCTTAATGAACTTCAAAGCAAAATCAATCATATTGATATTTAAAATTAGAAAAATTCGGCTTTAAAGTTTCAGACCTAGTAATTTGATTAGAGCAATGTTTTTATTCTGCGAAATGTACAAAACCGTCACGCGCTTGTGTAGTAAATTTATATTTTCTTTTTTAAGATGGGGGTGACCTGCGGAATATCAATACAAATATTTTCATGTAAGAACTAATTGTTTCATGCGTAAAATTAAGAAAGTTGTCAAAAATATAATGTTTCTAGGAGTCATTAGATTTATGTATTGTTTGTTATTGTTTAAAGAATTTGTTTCAAATTTCAACAAGGCCACGACCTTGTGCATGCAATGATCAGGCTAACTTACGTAAGTTCTTTTAATGTATTTAACTAATTCAGTGCATAGTACAAGTAACTTAAAAATACGTAAATTTTCACAATTTCGTGCAGGATCTCCTTAATTATTCATCATCAGGCTAATAACGTCCTACTGCTGGACCCAGGCCTTCCAACATGGGCAGCAGCACTTGGGGTGGTTGGCCATAACCTACCACGCAGGTCCAATTCGGGCTGGTGGTTAATTTGGTTAAATGGTTAGTTGTTAATAGTTAATTTGGTTAAATGGTTAGTTGCTAAGTACCAATATTGACGACCTCCGTGGTCGAGGTCCAGGGGTTAATTCCCTGTTGGGTCAATTTAGAGAAAAACTGTTTTTCTAAATAGATTTAGGGTCTGGGTGTTCTTTCTATGTTTATGTATATTTATCCGTTATCTTACCACAATAACGAGTTTCAAAAGAATACTCAGCTTTGTCTCTAGATAATTGGTGTGAGCGTAAACAAACTTAATTTTAATTTGTTTTTCTATAAATCTATTTGTTAAGTGTTATATAGAAATATGTAAACTTTAGAGAACGATAATCAGAGTTACGACAATGCGGTGAAATATGTTTCGCGTGTGCGTTAGGATACTTCATCATGATTACGTTATGAAGGTATAGCCTGCATCAAGTAATGTAATCATTACAGGTTAGATTGATTGTTTTTCGATATTACCGTTCCCGCCTACGCGGAAAACTCGACTGAAAAGTGGAGGCAGCGGAATGACAATGAAGTCGCAATTCAATAGAACCTTTGGCGTCGTTGGATTCCTTTTTAACTTATTTTTTCTGTGAAAAGTATTTTTTAAGAGGTGTTTTCAATTTAAACGGGCCGAAATTCTTTGCGTTAATGTTTGAATCTATGTTTATTAAAATCAATTGGCACAAAATGTATGTTCGCGCATATCACCTGTTACAAATTACCCATGTTTTTGTTGATGGTTTTGAGTCCCCGATCTTGCACCATCCGGATGCACCTTTGGCTAATTCTTCTTTTGTGGTGTTCTTGTTTGTCAGTAGTCAGGACGGATGAAAGAGTATTTATGAAAATTCGTCACAGGGATACGGGGCGCACGACATCGCGGGCGCGCTAGTGTGTAAATAATTCATAATACGATTTGCGGATTACATGACATGTGAGAATGACATGACATGGTACAGCAGATAGGCTACATACTGTATTCCATTACAGATTCTACAGGTTTAAATGCAATATCGTGTAACTAATTTAATTATACGGATCAATGTCAACAGTAAATGACGTGTTTGTTGGTAATTTGTCTTAAGTCCCCCCTCCTCTTAAGTCACCCCCTCTCTTCCCTTCGGTGTTAACCGTGTCGTGTAGCGGTAAAGGAATACTACCACCCTCTCTCTTCCCTTGTTCTTCCCTTGTTCCCTGTACCTGCTTTTTTTATAAAAGAAGGAGGCAAACGAGCAAGCGGGTCACTTGATGGAGAGTAATCACCGCCGCCCACGGACACCCGCAAAACCAGAGCACTCGCAGACGCGTTGCCGGCCTTTAAGGAAGAAAATAGGATAGTTTCTTGAAGATCCCTAAGTTGTACCGTCCGGAAAAACAGCCGCCGAGAGCTGGTTCTACAACAATGTGGTTCGAGGCAAGAAAATTCGTAAAAAACGCACAGTATAGTAGACTGCCATCCATCAAGGTGATGTGGATGGAATGACAGTCGATTGCGTGTAGTGCGGTGAAGGGAATCAGCGGCAGGGATCAGGCCGAACAATTCCTCAAAATTCCTCATGGGGAGCCATGCGGTACTTTAATTATTTTCTTTAAATAGTAACCAAAAAAAAATCTTGTAATGTAAAGAATTGTAGGGAATAAAATATCCATTTTTTTAGAATCTGACAACATTTTTATAAAATCTTTATGTAACGGATGATTTTTCCTAAGCTATTAGTTGAACATCGTGTACAACCATTCGTCACGAAGATTTATCACTTTGACAAACACATCTTTCGGTGTGACGGGTTTTGCGACGTTTATCGTGAATCCCAAGAAAAACCATTTTCCAACCATTATAACTAGAGATGACACCGCTAAAAATGTTTCGCGCACTGAGCTGCGGCCTTTTTTATTAGCTACGAGTCTGCGCTTGGCCTTCATCTCACCTGAAGGTAAGTGACGATTGTACGGGCCAGACGCCCGACGGTTAGAATACTGCCAGCGCCCTCTAGTTGCTGCTACGCCGGGGTCTGTAGCAACTATACTTCACGATCCCTTTTTTTCTTCGCGCGAGCGCCGCTAGCGCGACAGACAGTCTAAAATCAACTGCCCATAATAACCGAGACGGCCTTTTCGCCGCGTTGAACATTAGCGACACATAAGAACATTTGAGGAGTGATTGTGCGCTGTGCCGTGATCGTGAAAACGCCTTACTACTAGCCCTGCGCGTGCCTGCCTACGCCTTCTGCCCGCCTTCTTTCGCCTGAGTCCTGAGTTCCAAGTAAGTACCTTTACGTGGAAAGTGGTATAAGTACCTACCGTCGTCCTATCCTAATGTCGAGTTCTCGTCACGGTCAAATCAGACCAGTGATTACATTCTGGTCCTTCAAGCCGGATGCCGAAAGTGGAAGCGCGCTTCACGCGAAATCCTCAACCACTAAGGAACTGGCTATCTTATCTCTAAACTGTCGGAAAACAACAATGTTATTAACATTGTTGTTATGGTGCCAGACTTTAGATTAGATAGTGGTAACTAGCCAGGCGGACTTAACAAGCTCTACCACCAACCCAACCAAGTACACAAAGATGTTCCCCGAACCCGGGACATCTGGATCTAAGACCGGTGGCTTAGCTACGGAACTAGACTAGACACTAGACCACGGAAGCGGTTAAAAAAGGCGGCTTAGAAGTAACTAGGCGTTGTTAATGGAATGTGTCAGAAACAACATTGAGAGGCAGTTATTATTAAAGGAATTTAATTTAAATATTCTTAACGTTGGTCTTGTTCAGAGTATTCCGTCAGAACCATAATCAGATGTCGCACAAAAACTATGTCGCCTGGTTACAACCTTGCAATAATTGTTTCTCAATTGGTCGGAATAGTATAAGGTTACGATGGGGTTGGCATTTCTATCAAGACAAAACCCCTGTTAGTTAAATAAAGAAAAAAAGTAACTAGGCGTTTGCAGCCGTTGGCCGTAACTCAGTGCGTGCTATATCGTCTCTAGTTATAATGCCTACCTCAATGATAAAAACAGTAAAATATGCGCGCGCCAACGGATCGTGTTTTTCTCGGTCTGCCTTACAACTTGTTTTTGAATTTTGGTGCGTATATATTTTAACAGTTTAAAATGTATGGAAAAACAAAATAGTAAAGAGGTATTTGAAATTAAATACATACATATAGATTCATGAATTACGACTATAATCCCTGAAGGATTAGTCAGAGTCCAGGCAATGAGGAACGCAAAAGCAGACCACTGCCACAGTCCACGTTTCGCCAAATGATAACTGCACATGTGCTGAGCGTGATAGGTGGTGAGCACATCATCGCTATCTGTTGGATGTATATGCAGTCGCCTTTTACGACAGCCAAGGGAAGAGTACTGTACGTAGGCGCAGTCAGAATGGAGTGCACATATCCGCACTGTCAAGGAGGAAATTGCCAAATACAGCGAGAAGTATCAAGGACTACATGAACATACCAACCAATTGGCGTCAAAACACGACGGGAGAGGGAGCTTAAGTTTTTCCCGATTTAAAAGACACAGTGTGCCCTTTTTGAAGAACAGATTCACCCACGTGTGATAGGAAACCAATGGATATTACTACTCAAAACAGACACCAAACAAAGACAAACAAATGGCTCGTTCGCAAATTGCCATTTAATAGAAAAGACAAAAGAGAAATGAATGAGATCAACTTTAAATACAGTTTGGTAGTATAATGCTTTTGACGAAATCTTCACTTACTCCCTTTTCTACAGCTTATTAAACTAAAAGAGATGCCTATTACTTTTTAGGGCCTCGGCCAACGACCCATGAAAATTAATAGTGTGTAGCGACCGGTCTTAGACGCCGATTTTTCAGGCATTCCTCTTCGTATTGATTTAATATCAGTCCGATTGAACAATACTGATGGCGGACATCAATCCACTGAAGCTGTATTGATCGACGCCATATTTTATTGTAATGATTACGATTGTTGTTTAGATCGAAGAGATTTGTCTTTTTTAGTCGACGATTGTATAAAGGTTCGTAGGGAAATTCTAGTTTTGTTTAACCTTTTAAAAATGCTGCATTTGTTTTAGATTATTTACAAATAGTCTACACATAAAGAAAGAATTTTGTTTTTGATGTTATTTCTCTGGAAGTAATTGTGTCTTGCTCATGTATTGGCAAGTAGTCGTGGCCGTCACTTCAGCAGCAGTGACTCTACTGCTACTCTACTCTCTTTATCATATATGTATATTGTTAGGGAGGGGGGGGGGGGGGGTGTATCGTAGGTATTTACGTAACCGCTCTGTAATACATATTGAAAATTTCAGTGCGAAATATCTAAAATATTTTGAATAACAGCTAATAGAAAACAGCCAAGTTTTCCGTTTTCACCGTGTGTTTCGTATTTCCTCAGGGTGGCATTTAACACAATCAATTTTATGTATGAAACTTTTCTCCAACTTTAGTGGCAATGAAATGACATTGAAACTTTTATGTAACAGAATCATGTGTGCGTGTTAAAAAGTAGATGGGTAGATTCGACCATACTGAAACAAGGTGTTATACCTAGATTTAACGCCGAATTTGTATAGACTAATCTCGGAGTAAGGCTTATTCCAGTTTGGTCGAAGAGGTGCTAAAAACACCAAAGAGGTCGAATTTGATAACTAAAAATGTAGATAATAGATCATTGTCAATGTAAAAGTGTAAAATGTAACCAAAAAAATCCTTCTCCTTCTCCCTTCCTTTTTTTTTGGTTTTGAAGAGTTTTATCTCGATAAAACCCTAAAACCGTAAACGTGTCGCGTGGCGGTGAAAGAATACTACCACCCCCTCTCTTCCCTTTGGTGTCGTAAAAGGCGACTAAGGGACTAAAGACTGCACATACATCCAACAACATAGAGCGGCGATGGGCTCACCACCTGTCAGGCAGAGCACATGTGCAGCGACTATTGGGCGAAAAGTGAACTATGGCAGAGGACTGCTTTATTGTATGTATGTATCTATCTCGATAAGATTGATTGCATTAAATCCCAATTAAGTCTTCGACACCGGTGACCACACCCCTGTATAGCTATAGCTTTACTTTAACTCACAAAAAGTACAGAGCAGTAAGCGAAGTGTCGATTTACCTGCAGATCACAATGCGGCTTCATCGAAGCTTGTGCACTTGCCATCCTTTTGCGTGTGGGCTGGCCATGCGCAGTACTTATTTTATAATAGGTATCTTTTTATATAAAAGTTAATTGTTGTTCGTTTGTCTCGCAAAAACTCGAGAATGACCGAACCGTTTTGGCTAATTTTGATTTTGAAATATTCGAGAAAGTTTAGGGAAGATTTAAAACGGTGAGAAAAAATTGTAAAAATCCTTAAACAAAAGTATAAACATAAAAAGACGTCGTGCAATCTAGGTATTAAATATTAATTGGTTGCTAAACACTTTTTGCAATTTTCTTACTTTTTCTTTGCGACATTTATTTTTTTCCTCCCACTTTAGTTGTTATATGGTTGTCATTGTGATTTGGACAGGACAACGTCTGTCGGGTCTTTTGCTCCGTGGGTCTACTATATCTTTAAAAAAATCAATTGCTACGAATGAATGTTCGAACCTGACGCTGGACGCAGCGAGACCAATCATTTATCTAATGTTCGAACATTATTTCAGAACGGCTGCATTTATTTGACAATTTCTTTTTTTGTGATGATTATAATTGTCAGGGCAAAGTTTGTATGAAAGAAATTGTTTGGAAATTCGTCACGAGGTACAGGGTGTTCTCGCGGACGAAGTCACATAAATTAAATTAAATTAAATTTGATTACGCCTTTGACTAATAATCAAAGGTTACACCACTCATCTAGACCAAGATGAGTATTCTTTTGAAACTCGGTAATATGGTAAGATAACGGATAAATATACATAAACATAGAAAAAACATCCAGACTCGAAATCAATTTGGAAAAATAGTTTTTCTCTAAATTGACCCGACCGGGAATTGAACCTGGGCTCTCAGAGGTGGCGCTACGCCAGGTCTGGCGTGCTAACCACTCGACCGCGGAGGTCGTCAAATGGTAAGCAGTAATATATTATAATGGTTGGTAGGTATCATAGGGTCTAATTTATACCCATTACATAAAACATTTTTTTATTTGCAACTTCTTTGGTCTTACATTTTAGAGTTTTACCACATGGCTAACATCCCAGAGGTTTACCTCTATGATTCTTGAACATTTAGGTCTAAAAATAAATAAATGCGTGCAAGACTTACAAGGTACCAACTGGCAGTCGGCACTACCATTTCGTCAGTCAGAATCTAATTCATCATACATACATAGAATTGCGACTATTATATCCGAAGGGCTACTCAGAGACGAGGCAATGAGGACCGCAAAAGCAGTCCTCTGCCATAGTCCACTTTTCTCCAAATAGCGACCGCACATGTTATCAGCGTGACAGGTGAGCTCATCGCCGCTCTATGCTGTTGGATGTATTTGCAGTCTTTAGTCCATTAGTCACCTTATACGACCCCCAAGTGAAGAGAGAATGTGGTGGTATTCTTTTACCGCTACGCAACACGTTGTCGAATCTAATTCGGGTCGAAAAATTGCGGTCGGCTTGTGCGGCGACCTAAAACATGGCGGTTGAGCCCTCATTAAAATACGGTTCCAATTTTGTAAATGTAAACTCGCCACGTAATGTTGAAAGTCGGCCGTTTTCAACTGTAATTCAAAAGCAACATTATTATAATTATTGTTTTGTATGGAGGATAAATGAAAAAGAATTACGAAAAGGGTGCATGAGGTGGTGTGAGCGAATGGAATAATTAGAAAGAGAACGTACTTCTACCGTACGTACACACATAGTATTACCTACACTTATATTGATTGATGCCGGAATCGTCAGTTTTTTTGCTAAAAAGTTCTTTCTAAAATAACTAATGGCGCGTCCGCACGTTTGCCTCTACAAACGTTTGGATGCCTCTACAACCTCTACAAGCGCTTGCAAACCTACGCAAACCAGCCAAACGCTCTATCCATACGTTTGAATTTTTGACGACTTGTTGAGGTTTGCCAAGCGTGTAGAGTGGACGCGGCATAACATCATCATCTCATCAACAACACAACTTTAGGTGAATATGCATTAAATATCCAATCTCTAATAACCTATCACCCAGTTGAACGCCCGAAAAATAATACCTGATTAAAATATTAATGTGAATTAGCAGTTATTAATACATAAGATGAACCACAGAACCGAAATAACCAAACTTGTTCATACTAAAGTAGTCTGAAGTCTATGAAAACACGGTACAAAGTCAAGTGTGTTTTTGTAGGTGCGGTCTCATGCGAACGCTTGTGGTTTGAGGGGTATGTCGTCTAATCAACAGTCAGATATCGCAGCGCCGCAGCACCAGATCGGTCAAAGACAACGTAGTGTGTTCAAGATGGCGTCCCAAATAGACTGTCAATAACAATAATTGAAAAAATATCTTTTCTATTCTTATAATACGATATTTAACTACATAATAATGACTTCAATAACAATTAATTTCACTTACTTGACAACTGAATTGTAGTAAACGTCTGAAAGAAAAGAATTAAAAAATTACTTTCGCCGCTCCGTTCGCGCGAATGTCAAAGCCACACTAAAGCAAGGTGCCGAGTCGACTCCGCAGATGAGTGGAACAAAGTGAGTGTTCAGAAGGGCCTATCTAGTGTAATGTATATATCCTGAGAACAAGTACCGAATACCATGTCTGAGTTTCATTTTGTCGCGCGTCGTCGTCGTCGCGGAACTTGGCGGAGCTTGCTGACCCGCTCGCATATCGTTGTAATTCATCGCTCTGTCTCATTCGCTTGATTGATACTGACTGTCACACTACAATACGTATCTTCGTAGTTGAGTGGAACTATTTTTGATTCATACTATTATGGGTATGCCGTATCTTCCTCGTTTGCTTATATCTATGGTTTAAACACCCGTGTCTCGGTAAGCCTGAGGGAACATCAGAATATCCCGGCTTATCTTTCGCCAACGACGTGTCCGTTCATGACACAGACATGCCCGCAAAATTTTAGGGATTTTGGTTGCGCGAAATGGATCGATCTTCAGTCAGTCAGTTTGATCTTAAAACTTTATTTCTTTATTTACTAGTGGCCCGTCCGCTACTTCGTTCACGTAAACACCCCGTACAAGTGACAGTTTTCAAAAAAAGTCAGGTCAGGAGTTTTGTAATGATGATGGATACATTGACAAGATATATAAATATTACAAAGTGCGAAAGTATATTTATTCATTTATTTGTTAAGTAAAGATGCCAAACACTTTATAGTTATACGTGAAATTTTGAAGTTATAGAAGTACCAGTAATGGTTTGTGTTTTAATTAAACTATCACGAGAAACGGGTGCTCAAACGGACGAAGTCGCGGCGCGGACTAGTCTATAATAAAAATTCCTTTATTTTAAAATAAAGACGTTTCAATAATAAAATTAATTAAACAATCCAAATTGTGTTGCGCTGAATAAATAAAGTTTTAACTGAGTAACAACGTAAATTAACTTTCTTCGTCGTTCTGCAATGCAAAATAGCTGTGGTTTATGCTTTTAATAGTCTTTAAAATACTTTTGAAACAGTGCGCATCTACAACAAAGTGTTCAATATTCATCATCATCATCATCAGCCAATAAACGTCCCACTGCTGGGCACCGACCTTTCCACGTGGAGATATTGGGCCATAATCACCCACCCACCACCTCATTGTGCAATACATACATACATATATATAATCACGACTATTATCCCCGAAGGGTTAGTCAGAGACTAGGCAATGAGGACAGCAAAAGCAGTCCTCTGCCATAGTCCACTTTTCACCAAATAGCGACTGCACATGTGCTAAGCGTGACAGGTGGTGAGCCCATCGCCGCTCCATGCTGTTGGATGTATGTGCAGTCTTTAGCCCATGAATAAAAGCTTAGCCATAAATTGCGATCGACAATCGTGTTACCCTTATTTCGTGTTCCCGGTGGAACTGCTCGATATTCCCGAATGAAAACGGTACGATGTGCTTATCCAAAATGTAATTTATGTGTATGGAAAAAAGCAATCGGTTCGGAGGAGTGATTTAGGGTCTGTACAAAATCGAAATATTCTAAAGTGCACAATTTGAGTGTATTTTTTATAATGTTTACGCAATTGAGGAGTGCATGGACTACAAGTAATATGTATTATTATAACAATTTTTACTTTACAAATTAAAAAATGTAAAAAAAATTACGAACAGGAATTGAACATGTACCCTTCAAAGTAAAAAGTAAATGTAGTAAGTAAATGTAAGATGAATATGAATCAAGGGTTGAATAAGTCCACGGCAGCATAATTGGACGGGCATGTTTCTCTCTCTCTCTCTCTCTCTCTCTCTCAGAAGGGTGCAGGTTCGAATCCTGCTATTGGAGTTTTTTTCAACATTTTCCAATTTGTAAGTACCTAATTTGTTCGCAACAAAATTTGCGTTGAAGGAACATGGGGGATTTTGTATGAACCCTGTCACCACCCTACAACAGTCATGGGATACGTGTCAATTTGTTCATTGGGACCCAAAGAAGCCTAAGTACCTGTGTTAGTTGCAAAATGTATTGGGTTTATTTATAATAAAAAAAAAACTTTTCGGCAAAAATTTATTTATTTTTAAACAAAAAATCATTTAAATTTTTTTTTAGCATTTGTATAATATTATTTGGGACGAATTACTGGATAACGTAAACTTTGCGTATAAAGTTGTTTTCTTGCTTTAGTTGGAGTTGCTCAAGTGTGTCATGCTCTCTCAAAGTGTCTCTGCGGTGGTGGCATGTGCGTCGGGTCAAACATGGTTGAGCGAAGCGATGGCTGATTCACATGTCATACTACGGGTGCCGCCTGTGGAGGCTGGTCTGCTCTTGCCACGTGGCTCTTGCAATCTTATTTTGTTGGAAAAAAAAAAAAACCTAAATCCTACTAATATTATAAACGCGAAAGTTTGTAAGTATGGATATTTGTTACTCCTTCACGTAAAAACTACTTAATGGATTTGCATGAAATTCGGCATACAGATAGTTTATAACCTGGATTAACACATAGTATACTTTTTATCCCGATATTTCTACGGGAACGTATGGATGGATGTTTGTTACTCTTTCACGTAAAAACTACTGAATGGATTTGGATGAAATCGGCATACAGATAGTTTATAACCTGGATTAACACATAGGATACTTTTTATCCCGATATTCCCACGGGAACGGGAACCACGCGGGTGAAACTGCGAGCGGCCGCTTGTCTCTCATATTTGAAGAACATCGCCATAGTAAAAAAACACCTATCCTACTAGACCCTTCAAATGACACTAATTTCAAATCTGTTGGATGGTGGCGACAAAATTTCCCATGGTCCAAAATATGTAATGTTACTTTACGTTACATTAACTTCATTTCCACCTTTCGAGCCATATTGTCACTTACCTTCATGTTAGACGAAGTCCAAGTACTGCCCCTTCTAGTATAAAAAAAGTGAATGTAACTTTTGCAAACGCTAAAATCTCCATAACATACAAAGGGCCTACAAAACTATTTATAGAGATCCCAACTAACGGCCGCGGAGAGTCACTTAGCTTTAGCCCATACAAAAATAAGCAGAGTCTAACAAAAGCAAGGCGATGTCGACCACCGCCTTGGCCGACCTTTTCCTAATCAACTATTCAATCATTGACAGCTGCCCTATTCGGTTTGATGACGGTAAGCCACATAGTAGGGGAAATTACTTTCATATTATATACATTTGGATGATGCGAGAGTAAATGAGACAGTTGGCCAGACCTCCGAACAGATCTCGTAAAAGGTCAGGGCATGAGTAATCCAAAGCAACGGGTAAGTATGAAAAATATGATGAGAGTATATTGAGCAAAATAAGTGTATTTACATGTATACTCGTACCTATACAATGTGATAGGGCTGGTACTTCTAACCTGTTAAGGCTAAGTACTACATCTAAATTCATCAACAAAAAAATAATAAGGACTTAAAAAAAGTGATTTTAAATCACAAAATAATTAAGTAATGAAGTTTTTTCTCACCAAAATAATCTCAAACATACAAAACAAAGTAATTTATTAGTTAGCTAGTCTCATTAGCTACCGTTTGCCATTTTTTTCATATTTCTCCGACGTATGAAACCTTTGATATCAAATAAAGTAAAAATGGTCATAAATTATAGGGGGAGGGGGTTGGACCCCCTATATTATTTTTTTTGTCGATGAATTTAGATGTAGTACTTAGCCTTAACGGGTTAGAAGTACCACCCCTATCACATGGATTGCAATAAATAAACACAATTGGGACGTGGCCAATAAACTTAAAGTTGTTTAAAACAAAAACTTCCTTTATTCCGAGGCAGCGTTAGTAAACTTTTATAATTTCCAGGGTTCAGAGAGATACCCGTATCAGGTGTTTCGCATTGCAGCCTTATTTTGTTTTATGTCAGAGGTTCTCAACCGGTGATCCGTGAGAGTATTAAAACATTTTTTTATTTAATATCCATCTCTTTTAGATTAATAGTATATAGCGCTCGGCCCGATAACCGGAGGTCCAGGGTTCAATTCCCAGGTAGGGCTAAGTGTGTTAAGGATTTTTCCGATGCATAGCCTGGGTTTGTGATCACCAACCCGCATTTGGCAAGCGCGGTGATTATAGAATAGAGCAGAATAAATAAGCCAATACCCATCAATACTAGTGATGAATTGATTTCAATGATAGAGGCCTTTGCCTACAGTGGGACAGTCAGTATACATGCTGTACATTACTTTACTTTACTTTATACAGGGTTATTGGAAATTCGTAGCGATCCCTTTATGGGGTGATAGTAGAGATCATTAGCTATCAAATTGCCCTAGATAAGGTAAAAATGTACCGATTTAGAAATAAAAAATCTTGTTTTTAAATTCCTGTTCTTTTTTTTTACATATTAGAGTGTTAGCAAACTAAAAACACACAAAAACAACCATTAAATACGTAAATTTCTTTTTTAATCCACTTTGATGTAGCCTGACCCACTTTTCTTAATATTTTAAATATTTCTTTACAAATATTTTTTTCGAAATCGGTAAGTACATTTTTGCCCCATCTACCCGAGGGCAATTTGATAGCTATTGATCTCCACTATCACTCATTAAAGGGATCGCTACGTATTTCCAATAACCCTGTATACTTCACGTCCGCTTCCCGAGGAGGCTAAGACCACAGCTTTCCATTCGCTATGATACTGACACGTTTAACTATCATGATATTCTTTACTCTCATGATATTCTATACCTACATGCTCGTTGGTTTAGGGTTCTGACCCTTTACGAGAACGCTTGTGTCGAAATGCTTTGGTCGAAGATTGTCGAGGTCTTACAGGATAATTTAAAAAAGAAATTTCTTCTAACTGTTCCATTTAATTGAAAATGTTTAATATTTTAAATAAAGTTGCTATTCTGTTTTACCATAGTTTATTATTCGTGTTATCTAGAAAATAAGAAAATTCATGGTCAGTGAAAGGTTGGGAACCACTGTTTTTAATCGTTCAAGGGTTTCGCCCTGAGCAGAAGCATAATGTGGGTTGTGTAAAAAAACAATTTAGGTCTGCGGGTATTTCGGGCGTCTGTTGTTGTTGTCTGTTTAAGTTTGTAACGTGTACGTAAGTACACCTAATTGATTGCTATCCCATTTTATAAAGAGTTCACGTAGCGGATAAAAAAATATAAATTTCGGTAGTGAAAAAGGAACGATGTAATTTTTTTTCCAGGCCAGTTCGAGACTTTTGTTCGCGTGAAAAATTAATAACCGTGATGGTTTCGCTTATAAAATAAGAATGTAATTTAATCTATCTACACAAAACAGAAAATAACCTAACTTAATTACTTAAACAAAATTAAACTACTTACCTAAACTTAAAGCTAAAGTAAATAAACCTATAAATAAAAGATGTCCTCCAACTGTGGGCTCATGGGTACGGTACCAAGAATGCTGGCAACGTTACCTCTTTGGATTGCCATGCTGATACGCTGGCAGAGGCAGCTGCCAGCCTTCTTGTCAGCGGAGGCTTCAATAAGGCGAGTACTTAACTTTTTATAGAGCTGTTTTGCCTCCTGCCCCCATGGATCCAATGTCTCCACCGCAAATGGAACAAATATATAGTTGCAGCCTAGCTTCGGATACTTGTTCCATTTGCGACTTTCAGCACTTACCGCAGCAGCTCCGACATGATGCGAGGTTGCGCGTACATGTGAGGGAGCCACGGTGTCTTCACAGGTCGCATCCCACACCAACGGCCTGCCAAGCTTCCAAGGTCCAATGGTCATACTTTCAGGTCTTTTGCCATCGCTGCGAGAGATACCAGCTGGCTCTAAGACAGCCGGGTACATCAACGGTGGCAAAAGCACTGCGGATGATGCTATTGAGTGAGGAGTGCCGTAACATACGACCAGCACTGCGAGCGCATGAGAGGCCGTGGTGGCCAAGCTCGTCAACAGCCTCCCCACACACACACAACACACACAACGATGAGGGTGGTCTACCCTGGCGCCAAAACGGAGGCAGACCGCTAGAGTGAAGGACGGCCCGTTCAACAAGGTACCGACATTGGCAGATGGTAATGCCTGGAGCCAGTGGCCTGACTCTCTCGGAGACGGCAGTGAGACGAGCGAGTTCTGCCGTATCAGCAGAAGTGGATATAAGCTACTCAAGAACTAGTTAGCAAAGTGGCTCGTCCCATTGCCTCTGCGACTGTGGTATCAAAGGGAGGTCTGAATTTGGACAGGTTGATAGCCAGGCGTTTTGGCAACCGTCACACACGACAACTCTACGGAACCCAATGATGAGTTGATAATCTTTCAGTAGAGATTGCAAGTGCTATGAGCAGAAGACAAAAACGCTGGCAGGGCCACACTGCTTAAATTTCTAATACCTAGGGGAAGGGAAGCCTGTAGCCATCCGCGGTCGCTCATGGGACAATTTAGAATTTTAACTAGAGTATCTTTTAACAGAATGTCTAAGTTTGATAATAAGTTTGGAAAAAGCCATAGTTGGGAGCATCGGAGTACCTACGTAGGTAAATTTTGGAACGAAGAGACAAAAACGGTGACGGTCTGAATTTTAATTTAGCTATGGCAATGGCAATAAAAGCCGGCATGGCAGCATCGAGAATTGGTGCGCCTAATAAAAACAATGAGTCGTCACTGAGAATTTTGATGTTGGGGCCAGAAGACTAAATTCAGAAATAATTTGAGCTCTACGGTCCGGGGCCACGGTATTCGATTTGTATAATTCACACTTCGAGAAATTTAGTTCCAAACCTATGGTGCCAAATTGGTTTATTAAATTCTGTAGGTCCTCGAGAACCAGTTCGGAGTTACCCCCTAAAGTGCCGTCATCGAGGTACCAGATGTTAAATTTGGATTTTAGATTTGAAATCATTTGGTGGATAACCAAAGGAATATTGCTGAAATGAAACCATTTTTACGGATTAACTCGCGTTTAATTTTACTACATTACAACTGAGACTGAACATGAGACGACCAACACCTCAGTCTCCCTGAGACCACGGACCCTGTAAAGGGTTCGAAACGTCAGGAAACTAAAAAACGAAGTAATTTAGTAAAATTAAACGCAAGTTAATCCGTAAAAAGTGTTTCATTTCAATGTGTAGTGCTCGCTTAAACCATAAAAAAGAATATAGCTGGACCCAGAGGGTCGCCCTGCTGGCAACCAACGGCAGAATGTAAAAGATTGTTACGGTAAATCAATTTAGTTAGTTCACTGTATCATTGCCATATATAATAAAAAAAATTATGTATTTCCTCCTTTACTTTCGCCAGCAGGGCACCCCTGTCTACGGATTTGACGGCGTTTTTGACGTCCACCTTCAGCAGCAATTCGCCACCATCATTGAGTAAGAAGGTGCGGGCTGAGTGAACGGCGGCCTCACAGCCACCCTTCGAGCCGAACCCGAGTTACCCGAGTTGTAAGGGCTGAAATTTTGATGAAAGGCCAGAAAGGATGTGTTTGACACAAATTTTGGAGACAATGCGTCTGATCGTCCTACGGCGAGCGGCCTTAAACCGCCATCTTACTTTTTTAAAGCACATAGGTTAGCGCCGTAGAATATACCATTAATGTCTTGCGGTACTTTACCGGCAAGCATGAGGTTAGAAAGTTGGGTAACTTTGGTGAGAAGGACTCTGCCGGCGTCACCAGAGGTACCACAAACCAAATCTTTAAAATGTTGCGGGGAGAGACGATCGAGTCCACCGGCAGATCCATTTTTGAATGAAAATATAGAATTATGTACTTCGTCTTCGTTGGTCGAAGGCGAAGCATCTGTAGACTCGGGTGGATCAGGGAGGCAAAGTGTTGCTGCAGGAGGAGGACGTTTCGTAATTAGTAATGTAAACATAACAAACCTTTTTTCTAGTAATAGCTAATTTTTTTTTTGACTTTTCCTTTTTTCAATAGACACATACTTTTCGTTACATAACATAATTTAATGGTATGGTATGGTATATAATCGCACTAGGCTCTCAAACGAAGAGTATATGAACACGTAAAGGACAAAAAAAGAAATAAAAATACATACTTACGACCGAAAAAGGAGACGAGATCATTAATTTTCCCAGTGTAACTGCGAATTTCGTGTAATTAATTTCTATGAGTAACATGTAAGGATGTAATTAGGCACCGCCCACCTTTCTAATTAACAAACACAATTAGTGTCTTCAAACAGAGGCCATACAACACATGTGTATGATTGTTATGTTTAATTACACTTATCTAGACCGACACTGACCGTATCCTGAAAGGGTCGAAACTGTTGGTATGATGAACACAAGCCAGGGATATTTCTTTACATAGTTAATTATACAGTATGTAATTATCTATTTACAAAAAGTACTTTATTGCAAATTAATACTATGTTTCTTAATAAAAATATTTACAAACTATTAATATGAAAAAAAAAATACTTAAAAACTATAAATAAAGAATGTCTAATTTAAAACTAAAAACTATAAATAAAAAATGTCTAATTTAAAACTAAAAACTATAAATAAAAAATGTCCTCCGACTGCGGGCACGCAGGTACGGTACCAAGAATGCTGGCAACATTACCTCTTTGAATTGCCAGGCTAATACGCTGGCAGAGGTAACTGCCAGCCTTCTTGTCACAGGAGGCCTCAATAAGACGTGCACTTAAATCTTTTACAAGATGCCTAGCCTCCGCCCCCCACGTACCCATTGTCTCTACTGCAAACGGCACAAATATATAATTAGGTCCCAGGTTCGCGTATTTGAGCCGTTTGCGATTTTCGGCGCTTACCGCAGCAGCCCCGACATGCAGCGAGGTAGCGCGCTCATGCGAGGGAGCCACAGTATCTGCACAGGTCGCATCCCACACCAGCGGCCTGCCAAGCCTCCACGGTCCTACGGTCATACCGTCAGGTCTTTTGCCATCGCTGCGAGAGATACCAGCCGGCTCTAAGACAGCTGGTAAGCCAACGGTGGCAAAAGCACTGCGGATGATGCTGTTGAGCGGCGAGTGCCGTAACATCCGCCCAACACTGCGGGCGCATGAGAACCCGTGGTGACCTATTTACGATGTTACCTTTTTATACAAAGTAGCTGAAATAAGCTGAGCTTTACACTATTTTTTGTGTAAAAGAAATTTTGAATTTATGATCGTCAGTGGAGGTTATATTTAAAATGGAAACATAAAGCACTTCGGTTAATCTATTCGGCTGGGCCGAAATGAAAAACTCACTTTACCCGCTATCCTCACCTAATGGGTTCTAGCTATCATATCTCTAATTGTCGAACAATAATAAAGTCTGGCTAACGAAAGCTGAACCAGGAAAAACGCGGCAAATTCAAAAAAAATCAAGACTGGGTAACACAGGGTCACTCACGAAGCTGCAATTTTCTCAGAAAAATTTCAATTTGACATACGACATGACACCTCAGATAGACACACATAGAGACAAAGTGTTGCCAATCAAATAACTACGAGGTTCAGCTTTCGTTAGCCAGACTTTAGTAACTATTCGACGACCTCTGTGGTCGAATATTAAAAAGCCAATTTAGAAATAACTGTTTTTCTAAATTGATTTCGGGTCTGCGTGTTTTCTACGTTTATCCGTTATCATTTTAACCATTTAAACAAGTTTCAAAAGAAGCTTAACTTGGGCTTAAGCTTAACTTAATTGTAGTGAACGTAGAAAGTTATTTATTTATTTTTTATAACTATCCAGACGTACTCAAACCAGCTACCCTAACTTTCTAAAGCGAGGCGAGTAGGTACACAATGTACTCTCTATAGAAGAACCCGAGAAACCATTTACTACCTGGCCATGGAGGTAGTTTATTCTAATAAAATTGTAGGTCGCTAGTTTACAACACAATCAACATAAAGTTTTTTTTGTTAACCCGCTTCGTTATAAGAAAGTTGCTATCATGACTTTCGCAATTTGAATTATCACCCTCCTAGCGTATGACAAAGGTTTTAATTACTTACAAAAAATTCTTGTTAAAATTTTACTCCAGACACCTGAAGGGCGATGTTTGCTAATTAAAAAGTGGTCAAGTGTGATACGTGGTTCATGTTCAAGGGTTCTTTAATAATATAGTGTGGAATTAGAGGTAAGTCGAGGTTTTTAGAGCCATGGGTATAGCTGCTCACTGAAATAATACTACCAACCAATTTCTTCCTTTTGGTGTCGTAAAATGCGACTAACGGACTAAAGACTTCACATACGGTTAGTTCGGATGAAATTGGATCTATGCTGTTGTCCATGTGGGAAGTTCTGTGCCCAATAGGACGTTTACACCATTGATAATGATGAAGGTCTTGGGCAGGAAACTGGGCTCCGCTCCGCCGGCTGTGTATAAAAAATTCCATTTGTTTCTTAAACTTTCTACTGCGCCCGCGCACTGATCATTGTTCAGTGAATAGAATTTATATTGTCTTGTTGCGCCGTGTTCTAAGTGTTAAGGTACGCTTACACGGGCAATGAAAATTGATCAATTATGAGCCATACTGGGCGATCGTGACGTGATAAAATACCGAGCAATATACGGCAACAGCAACAAGCATCAATTTGGCAAAATGTTTTGCAACAACAATATTGAGCAATATGGAGCAACTCCAAGAAACTAGGCAATACCACGCAATACTTTCATACACGTACAAAACTATCGCTCGCCATGGAGGACGCGCTGGTACCGCGCCCCTGCACATTCGCCCATCCTCTCGCTGTCCCCGCGGAAGCGAGACGTAGTGAAACCAAAAAATCAATAACAGAAAAGAAAATTGCTATAAATTTCCAGATTCATTGGATATTCGGCAATTCGTGTCGACAACATTGAGCAACTGGAATATATAGAGCAATTATAAGCAATATTGTCAAAACTATTGCCGCATTTTTTTGTAATAGCTCCACGTTGCTCCACTAATGGCTCCAGATTGATCAATACGTGTTGCCAAGCAATAATGGATAAAAAAATTGCCCGTGTTAGAACTCCTTTAAACACACAATAAAATGCAATCTTTTTATAAACATTTGTACTTACTTCTTTATTGACTAGACCCGTTAACCAGTATATCGGTTAATTTATCCGACCTTATTCATTAAAGACAACCTCCGAACATAATGGAGCTTTTAAACATTATAATTTTTTTTTATACAAAGCCCGGCAAATGATCCCACTCCACCTGATGTTAAGTGGAAATGAAGTCCAGGCGCGAGGACAACTGGTGCAGCGTAAGAGACGTAGCATCAGTCACCCTCAGTCTGCCGGCCCACAAAGTGCCTCTTCACGCCTCGTTTGAAGGACCCTATGTCATAGATAGGTGGGAATACGTGTGCTGGTAGACTATTCCATGTTTTGGAAGTGCGACAAAGAAACGAGTCACCAAATTTCTTTGTGTGTGATGGAATATTAGAGACTGAATATTATTATTTTGAAAAATAAATTGATATTACAGCAGCAGAAACAAATGATATTAAAGCCTCAAGTGGCACTCAAACTGACGACAGTTATTGCTCTTATCAGTTTGCTTTTTAATTTAATTTTATGTTTTGTCTGTTTGTGAAGTCAATAACTTTTTCTTTCTTTATTTACGTAAAAAGCCGTTACAAGTGCGAGAGAGTTATAAGGAACCCTGAAAGTGAGCAACTATGAGATGTTTCCTCGAACGCTAATTGAGCCGTAAACTCGCAAATTGCCTGAGATAATGAAAACTCTTTTATTACTTTTCCTTACCAACAGGTATTATCTTTATACAGGATGATATTTATTAACGTCGCTCGTTCGAAGTATAATACGGCGTGTTATGTATGTAGAATAGATACTACCACCATATGTAATGTATTTTAATTGTCATTCGGCTTCATTATATCCTACTTCCTACTAATATTATAAACGCGAAAGTTTGTAAGTATGAATGGATGCTTGTTACTCTTTCACGTAAAAACTACTGAATGGATTTGGATGAAATTCGGCATACAGATAGTTTATAACCTGGATTAACACATAAAATACTTTTTATACCGATATTCTCACGGGAACGGGAACCACGGGGGTGAAACCGCGAGCGGCCGCTTGTACATACAATAATCACGACTATTATCCCCGAAGCGTTAGTCAGAGACTAGGCAATGATGACCGCAAAAGTAGTCCTCTGCCATAGTCCACTTTTCACCAAAGCGACTGCACATGTGTTTAGCATGACCATGTGGTGAGCCCATCGCCGCTCTATGGTGTTGGAGGTATGTGCAGTCTTTAGTCCGTTAGTCGCCTTTACGACATCGTATACGATACGATCGCAGCGTGTATGACCTACCTTGGCCGCCTGACTGAGGTCGTCTCTCTCCACCAGCAGGGACTCCGGGTACTTAGCCTGCATGGCGGGTATCCAGGCCACCTGCTGCCGCTTATATTAGAACTTCTTGCTGGACTAGGTTAGCTAATTAGTGACTACATATTATTATTGTTACCCCTGTGATCTATGTGGAAAACTTATTGTACCCGCCTTCAAAATGTATCAAAACAAACAATAAGCAAGCAAATACAAACAATTTTATTAATCACAAATTGCACAACAGCCTTACAATTTTAACGTATTTATACGTATAAACTATGGATTAATCATACTCAGTTACATTTACTAGTAGTGAATCATCATCATCAGCCTATAAACGTCCCACTGCTGGGCACAGGCCTCAATAGCACGTGGGGATATTGGGCCATAACCCACCATGCTAGCAAAATGCGCGTTGGTGGGGTTTCAACGAGTGTCATCTTACGACAATAACCGGGACCAAAACGGCTTAACGTGCCTTCCGAAGCACGGAGGAGCTCGAGATATTTTTAATTTGGTTACCCATCCAGCGACCCGACATGTTGAAAGTTGCTTAGCGGGCTAGATCGCAAGATGAACGCGCTGGCTGCTGCGCCATCGAGCTCCTATATAATATAAAGCTATAATATTTATATAGAGGAGCTTATTTTTAATTTAGTGTTAAAATGTTTTATTTCTTTATTACTTAGGTACTCTACAAGAGGTACTAAATTATAGTAATGTTTTTATCAAAATTGCTGATTATGACGATAAAGCCTACGGACTTGAAACTGTATTTTATTAATTTGTTTTTATCAAGAACAAGTTTTTATTTCACAATCATTAAAAATAATGGTAATCGTTTGAGTGACATTTTAATTAAGAAAGTGTATACAGTGCCACAAGCGGCACTGTATCTCAATCGGTTCGTGAACCGTAAATTTTGCAGTTTGCTAACGACGCCGCCTAATCTGCCGTAAAGTTTTTTTATTATACAACAAAAATACAAGCTGTCCTACTCTTGTAGGTCACGTGATAGGTTAGAATTGAATTTCGGGGTTTATTTTTTTTATTACACAACAGAAATCTAACTCCATAAAAAATATCTTTTGAATATTACAATAAAATGAAATGAAATGAGTATTCTTTATTATACACAGATAATATAAGTACATGGTTATAATTTTTGAAAAGAAGTCGGACAACAGGCGGCCTTATCACTAAAAGCGATATCTTCCAGGCAACCTAGGGATGAAGAAGCTAGATTCATACCCATATGTATAATATACATACATACAACATACACAATATACAAGTACGTACCATATGAACGACATTTACACAATATCTTAATAAATAAATAAAATAATAATAGTAAATTAACTTTAATGTTTTATATTTTAGCGTTTTTAACGCTTAAATATACTTAAGTAAAATTTTAAACACTGAAAAGACGACAACCTCAGGCGGGAATCGAACCACGCACCTTCCGCATTCCGGGCGGCTGTCTTAACCACTTGGCTACCGAGGTCAGACCTCGGTAGCCAAGTGGTTAAAGCAGGCACCGAGGTCTAAGTAAATTAACTGTGAAACTAAATTGACAAATAGTGTTCTTTGAAAAGTTTTTTAAAAATATAATGGTATTATTAGTATAATTATACCTTCTGAACACTATGGCTAATAAAAAATATGTTACGGTTTCCGAACGGATTGAGATACAATGCCGCTCGTGACACTCTATGCACTTTGTACTTAGATGCCGTAATTACGGCATCGTAACCGATCGTACTATATGTTGCCGCTTGTGGCACTCTATACACTGCCTACACTTGTACTAGGATGCCGCAATTACGGCATCGTAACCGATCGTAGGTACTAGAATGCCGCTTGTGGCACTCTTTCCACAGCCTTCAATTAATTACTTTTGTATAAAGTGTCAGCTTCCGTTAAGACTTGAAGCCACGACCTTCGTATCGACCTCACGACCGTTGCTGAATTTTTTTTTTTCAAAAGTAGTACGAATATTCTTCGCCAATATCATTAGCGTCCCACTGCTGGGTACAGGCCTACCAACATGAACGCCACAATTGAAGAGATTGGGTCATAGCCCATTTTACGACAACAACGGATTTACGGATATTTTTCACCATAGATGTTTAGTGTTACAGTTTAATAAAAAAATATTTACGGCTAAGTGGTTATAAAAAATATGAACAGCCAATATTCAGACAGAAAACGTAGTTAAATGAAAAAGTGAGCTCTTAAGAGGGATATTGGAATAATAATTTTATCGGGAACATAAAAAGGTTCTTCGAAATGCGTAAATCTTGAGAGTTGCGCTAAGCTTGTTTGGATTTGCAAGAAATCTTTATCAAATACTCGTAATTTAATATGCTTTAAAAATGGTAATAGACCGCAAACGAGCGGGAAAAGTTTGAATCGAAAAATCCGTACCTACTGTGTTTCTCAACTTCATGATTAAGTACTACTGGACCGATTTTCCGATAACCGGTAAAGTATAGCAAATATAAATAATAAATAAATAAATAAACTTTCCTGCACTCACACCAATTATCTAGCCCAAGAGAAGCTTCGTTATGAAACTCGTTAAATGGTTACTAGACAACGGATAAACATACTTAATATACTTAAATACATACTTATTATACATAGAAAACACCCAGGCCCGAGACAATTTAGAAAAATGGGATCGAACCCAGGACCTCAGAGATGGCGACACCATGAAAACTAATAAACTTATTATACATTATAATAAGTATGAATTTAAGTATGTTTATCCGTTGTCTAGTAGGTAACCATTTAACGAGTTTCAAAATGAAGCTTCTCTTGGGCTAGATAATTGGTGTGAGTGTAGGAAAGTTAATTTAAGTTTATTTATTTATTTATTTTAGAGGTAACTTCAGGATTTTTTTTCTATCGAGCAAAATGACGACTGGAAAAATCGTGTTTTGGAAACAATCATCCCTTCACACATACGTTCTGTAATACATATTGAAAATTTCAGTGCGAAATATCTAAAATATTTTGAAAAACAGCAGAAAACAGCCAATTTTTCCGTTTTCACTGCCTAACCCCCCTTAATGAGCCGCAACCAGCACAGAACTATATATCTATTCTTTTCTTTGCTTTATTTTACTCTCATAGAGTGTTCGATCGACTATGGATAGAAGCATAGCGTTCTTTATAAATGTTCGTTGGCACAGTGTACTATTAACATTTAATGGGAACTAATGTAGACAAAAAATCAAAAATCAAAATCAAAATCATTTATTTCAGTCTATCAAAGTAACTTATCTATACACAGTGATTGGAACCATCCTAGTAAACATTCGAAAATGCCTGTTTCAGGAGGCGCCGCTCCTCCAACACACAGTCATACAAATTTAGATAGACAACACATGTCCTATTTATTATAAATTTAATTAATGTAACTACCTTTAATTTTTTAATTCTACAATTTTAGTAAGTGTGTGTATGTGTGTGTGTAAATGTGTGTAAGGTGTGTGTGTGTGTGTTGATGATTTTCTTATTTAAGACATAGTTCAATTACATACTACTTTAATCACGACTATTATCCCCGAAGGGTTAGTCAGAGACTAGGCAATGAGGACAGCAAATGCAGTCCTCTACCGTAGTCCACTTTTTACCAAATAGCGACTGCACATGTACTCAGCGTGACATAATTATGGTGAGCCCATCGCTGGTCTATGCTGTTGGATGTATGTGCAGTATTTGTCCGTTAGTCGCCTTTTACGACACCCAAGGGAAGAGAGGGGGGGGTAGTATTCTTTCACCGCCACGCGACGCGGTTAGTTCAATTATTCATTCGTCCATTATTATTCATTTCGTTATAATGATAAAATTGACGAAGGTTTACGTGATGATCAACATTTTTATCGCCCGGTCCGATACGCGTCACTAATCCGTGGGAATCGTGGGTTGTTGAAGGAAAATAAACAGTTTTCCTCATTATTTGTAATGGATGTTTGTTTGTTTTGTTAGAATGTACCTAGATATTATCGCATAAGCATGGGTAGGTTTGGTAAGAAATAGGGCTTTACAGGTCATATTCTATTAAGAATAATCGAAGATGAAAATTGAATAGGTACTTAGTATTTTACAACTTTACCGGACATTATACGAACATTTACTCAAAAAATATGATTCGTAGTCTAGAAAAATATCAGTCTCTACCCGTGGTCCCGGTGGGTAAACTCATTACCGGGTCCACGGGTAATTTTATATACCCGTGGTCCCATGGCACTAGGGATATACTGTGGCGACCGGCAACACTGAATACTGAGAATGCTTAGTAGGCCAATTATGTCACGTCGAACGTGGGTACGCGTGGGACTTGGGTGTTGGTAGTCGCTCGCAGATCACTGTCCTGTCCGGGCACAGGTATACAGTTGTTAAGATCTAAATATATAACTGTCACGTGTGTAACTTGGAAATGTAAAGACAATAATAATCAGTGAAACACAGACTCAGTTGCATCATTTATTTCTGACCTGTAGGCACCGATAAGGGAACACGTATTTCAGGCTTGTAAGTACGAATCCAACACTGGGATGCCACGAAGCCCACAATACCTATATTTACAGTTTACACTAAGCCTCGTTTAAATTTTTTTAGAAAACTCTTCCAAACAAAAAATTATTCAAATCAATGCTTATGATGGAGCATGTGCGTAAAACAAAACAAAAATATAAAGAACATTATACAAAACCTCCTTATTTCGTAATATTTTTCAAAATTAAGCGAACCTTAAAAAATTATAAGTATTGGATAAACGAACCCTTCCCCGAATTGTTTAGATGAACAGATTAATTGAGATCAAATAACTTTCTATATCCATTTAATAAAAGGTATTTTATATAAAAAAAACCGTTTATCCGAAAATTATTAGTAGGCCGTAATAGAAGATTATTAACCAAGGGGATAAAGCAGTGTCTTCTGCCGCGGGTGACGATTTAAATCGCGAGCGTAACGAAGGACTCGAGGTTTACTCCCGAGCGTAGCGAGGGTGTTAAAAACTTAAATCACCAGCGAAGCGAGGGATTTAAGACGAGTCCTGCTATGCGATTCTGTAAGCGACACGTAGACGCTGCGCGTATGGCTGTGATCTGCTGTCTCTTTTCAATTCTATGAACATGAAAGAGACAAAGTCAATTCTCAGCGCTGCGGCAGCCGCTGCTACCAAGGCTTTAACTTAGGGAATCACACTGCTGAGTGTAGCTAGAGATTTAAGTTCACCCAAGACCAAGACAGCTTTATCACCGAGGAAAATACTCTACTTTTCGTACCATTTGCGAAAAAATTAACACAATAATAATATGAGAAAAAAAATGTCTTAATAAATTCCTAGACTAATATTTTTTTGTCGGAAAAGCAAAGGCATCAAGCTCATACGGCCTCGTCGGTTTTCGTAATTTTATTTAATAATCATAACTGCATAATAAATGCATATTCTTTTTTCAAAAAGATGTACCTATAATGCTTTATATACAAACTCAATGGTGTAAACACAATGTAGTTCAGTATAAATTTCGGTAAGTATTCCAAATTTAAATCACAATCTCCCCCTAGAGGATGAATGAAATTCAGTACAATTTTCTTTCCCTGTTTTTAACAGATTAAAAATGACTATTGTTATGTTTGCTTTTTGTGGCATAGAATGTCACGTTTTTGAGCAAGTGGTACGAAAAATTATATAAAGCTGCAAAAATCGTTAATTATAAAAATAAATCAATCAATCAATCATTTATTAGTTCATATTAATCAATCATTAAGTAATTAACTTTATGAACACACAAAATGGAAAATTATTAAAAAGGTTAAGCGATCCTTTGTACGCTTGACCCGATTTTTAGAGGTCCTGGGTTAAATTCCCAGGTAACCATCGTGATACCAACCGTTTGATATAAAACTGAGCAACTTTCGCGATGCCGGGCCAAGTATGGGTGACCAATAGTAGATTGTTATACAAGGGGCTAAAATGACCCATTATATACGAGGTAGTTTTACTCCCGAGCTTTAGCGAGGGAGTAAAACTTTAAAATAGAAACCGAGTTTTAATGGGTTTATAGCGCCGTGTGTTACACTATGTTTTTCGCTACGAATGCGAGAAAATAAAACAATTCAATACAATATGAATTTGTTTATTTTATTAAAAATTAACCCGTTAGTTGCTTTAACGACACCCAAGGAAAGAGAAGGGTTGGTAGTATTATTTTGATGAGCCCATCGCTACTCTATGCTGTTGGATAGTAGGTATGTGCAGTCTTTCCATCTCTTCCCTTAGATGTCCTAAAAGGCGACTAACTGACTAAAGACTGCATATACATCCTACAGCATAGAGCGGCGATGGGCTCATCAAAATAATACTACCAACCCCTCTCTTCCCTTCGGTGTCGTAAAAGGCGAATAACGGACTAAAGACTGTGCATACATCCAACAGCATAGAGCGGCGATGGGCTCATCAAAAAATAATACTATCAACCCCTCTCTTCTCTTCGGTGTCGTAAAAGGCGACTAATGGACTAAAGACTGCACATAAATCCAACAACATAGAGCGGCGATGGGCTCATCAAAATAATACTACCAACCCCTTCCTTCCCTTGGGTGTCGTAAAAGGGGACTAACGGAGTAAAGACTGCACATACATCCAACAGCATAGAGCGACGATGGGCTCATTAAAATAATACTACCAACCCCTCTCAAGGGAATAGAAATTCCCTTGGGTGTCGTAAAAGCAACTAAAGGGCTAAAGGTTCACCACCTAAGCACATGTGCAGACTGTGCAGTTGTTTCTTGCTGAAGCGTGGACTGTGTGTGCGTGGTCTGTGTTGTCCATAGATTCAAATAATTACTAATTTTACCATAAAATTGAATAGTAACTATCTCAAAAAAGTTGTTGATTATGTACAAACAGTATTAGGTCGAGTCTTTATTCAAGATTATTCTACCTAAGACTAAATACCTTTTCGTTTTTGTAGGCTCATTGTCATGTGATGTGACAGACAAAAATTAAAAAAAAATTACTTTATCCCTTATGGCAAGAAAAGCTATTTTAGCCTCGCTCTAGAATGCTACAATGACGTTCTTTTTGAGCAAGAGTAGTGAAAATCTAATTATATCTAGGTTATCCATACTTTGAAATGCACGTTTAGCCAACCCCTCTCTGCCTTTGGGTGTCGTAAAAAGCGACTAACGGACTTAAGTCTTCACATACATCCAAAAGCATAGATTAGTGATGAGCTCACCACTTTTGACGCTGAGCACATGTGCATTTGTAATTTGGTGAATCATGGACTATGGCAGTCATGTCTAGTCTCTAGTCTCTGACTAACCATTTCGGGATAATAGCCGTCAATCTATGTTTTTATGTACACACGGCGTCAGATCAACCTACCATAAACTGACAAATTTCTACAATCAATTTTGAACTTTATTTTTTAGTTTTAAGGATCAATATTCCTTGGAGAAATTTGACAGATTAGGGTAGGTTGATCTGACGCCGTGTGTACCGAGTAATCTGGTCCTACTTTGCTCTTATGGTGGTAAAAATGCTCCACTTCCGAAAAAATATTAAATCTCATTTTGCGTACTGAAACTTTACTATTTAGTAGAATCCAATATTTTCATCTGAAAATATTTTCTTGATCTAGCAACACCAGTGTTGACAGATGTCAAAGTCAGCCATTAATATTATTGGTGAGGGGGAGAATTGAATCGCTCTACAAGGTGAAAATTTGAAAGTGAGACTATTTTGCATCTCCTAAGCTTGTAATGAAAACAAAATGTGATTTTACAATACATCACATTACTGATTTAAACAATATTTAAAAAGAAGTGAAATAAAAAAAAAATTGGAGCAAATTTTGGTGCAAAGTAACGGTAACTAGGTATGTATGTTAAAACGGTTAATCTTAAAACGATCGCCGTAAACTCGAACACAAACACTGTAAGCGTAATCCTGTCATATAAGGAAACCCAAACGTTGTTCTGACAGCGTCTAATAGGATTTGTGCCCGCTGTCTTAATATGTAGCGGTTACGTTAGTCTTGACCCTGGTTAGGTAGCAACCTAGATACAAGCGGAGGGAAAAGCGATTTAAATAGTTAAAGGATAAAATCATATATATATGTGTGTGTGTGTGTGTGTGTGTGTGTGTGTGTGTGTGTGTGTGCGTGCGTGCGTGCGTGCGTCGTGCGTGCGTGCGTGCGTGCGTGCGTGCGTGCGTGCGTGCGTGTATGTGTGTGTGAAGGAGTCTTCCTGTGACACGGACGGACCCTGTAAAGGGTTCGAAACGTCAGGAAACTAAAAAACTATGTCATGTAGTAAAATCAAAGGCGAGTTAAAGCGTAAAAAGTATTTCATTTCAATGATAAAATTACATTTAATAGTTCGGCAGTGGGTGATTGATGATAATGAATGCAAATGATGCCCATTCTACTCATAAACATCCCTTGTTTGTCACGAAGACTCCGAGAGGCTTAGAGCATTAAGTTGGTTTCATACTTTAAGCCCAGAGGTTACTAATAATTGACTTCCTATTAATATTATGACAGCTAGGCTGGCTCGCTTTAATCGCTAAAAATGAAAAAGTTACAGTACCTACCTTAAATGTCCTTAGTTGTTATTTTGTGTTCTTTTTTCTTTTTTATATATCGTTTGTATAATTTTTTAATATTGTTATGCTATGTACTATCGCGGACTCCGTCGCTTTACCAGTATAAAGGCTAAAATCCCTTGCACACCGCGTCGTCATTCGGTACGGGCACGTACCCGGGCGGTCGGTGCGCTTCATACGAAAATCGCTGCAAAGTGGTAAAGCGACGGTCACTGTCGCTCACCGTCGCCGTACCGTTATTGGAACTGTCTTTTTTAATATAATTTTGTTAATTTTGTTTGTATAGTAAACATGTACCAGGTTTCAGTAGGTACCTACTAAATAAATAAATGAAACAAAAATAGCTTATCTCATCACAATGCTGTCAGCCTTCATTGCGACCAAACGGGATCGGTAATAGTTAACGAGGGCCCCCATCCCAGCTGTTCAGATTTAGTTGGGGACTAACTAGTTTAGTTTAGGCCGTACTCAGGACGTGAAGTAGGTATAGTTACTAATGGGCGTTACCCTTTAGGCGGTATGCTCAACTAAGTTTCGCCTGAACAGGACCTGTTGATTTCAAGCGAGTTCCATACTGCCTCATTAATCTTGTTGTCATGACGACCTCCGTGGTCAATTGGTTAGCACGCCGGGCTTGGCGTCCGTCTCTGAGGTCCCGGGTTCAATTCCCGGTCGGGTCAATTTAGAGAAAAACTGTTTTTGTAAATTGATTTCGGGCCTGGGTGTTTTTTCTTTCTATGTCTTTTATTTATAGTATTTTATTTATTTTTGTAAGATTGTAAATATTTTAGTTTTAATATAAGTAGTTACTTTTGTTTTTTCTTGTAAATAAATTTGACTGTTATTAATTGGAAATTAATAGGTAATAAAATGTGTCAACCCCTTTATCCGTTATCTTACCATATTAACGAGTTTTAAAAGAATACTCATCTTGGTCTAGATAAAATTGGTGTGAGCTTAAACTTTAAATTATATTTTATTTTTAATTTAACAATATTGCAATAATATTCTGAGTGGTAGAGCCCCGCTGAGTCGCAGCACGCATTTAACCTAACACCCCCTTTTTGCGTAGGAGGTTAAAAACAGAACGCACACGATTAAACATAGTCTTGTTACAAAATTTTAATTTTGAAACATCCAAAAGCTCAATTTTCTTGTGACCAAGATTATATTTAAGTATCTGATTGTACAGAAGACAAAAGAGCAAGGAAAGGAAATTTTGATACTACTTTAGTGAATCTCAGATAAAAATGCAAAATTTTAGTAATATGCCGCTTTCTGTTCTGTCTATATTTGCCTATCTCCGGTCATAACGGACCGACCTACCAGCTCTTTGTGACTTCTGAAATCCGGATCAGAATGACTTCTACAGAAATCTACTTTTAAAAACAGCCATAACTGAGAAACTTTTCCTTTATTTAATTTGGACATAACATTGTTTTGAGTTACTTACTACTTTTATTCGTCACTCGTCCTCGATGCTAACAAAAGAAAAGGTCTTACAAAAAACCCAATGGCCGTTATAAATGCGTAAGTTTGAGGAAAACTTTCTGGTCCCTCAAATATGCTTGTTTTTATAAACTACTACTTTGGATTATAGGAAAAATGTCTGCGTGTCGATTCTCTAAAGCTCTATCGTAAACTCGTCTCTTATGAGCCTCACGTCGAGCCAGTATCCGCAGTGATTCATCAAATTATACATACTTACTTACCTTAGATTAAAACAAAAGGGTTTTTTGTTTTTATCTAAGATACCTACACATTTTTTTTATATCATTTAGTAACGTTATAGACACATTTTTTTATTATTATTATTATTCATTTAATTTGGCGGCACAATAAAAAATAACTCCTGGATTCCAGGCTAACGAATGATCACGTGTAACGTAAAGGTACCGATAGACATGCTCATTACTAGCACGAAAGCATGCCACTATTGAGCAATTACTACAGTAGTATGTGTGTCAAAGCGTTGCTAGTAATAAGCATGCTTATTACGTATACGCTTGTAATAAGCATACTTATTTAGTAGCATGTCTGTCAGTACCTTTAAGGTAACCTTACCTAGGTATCCTGTGGTATCGTAATATGTCAGAGTTCAATGGGCGATTTTCTGACAGCCCAAATAAAAAAATAAAAATAGTTCAAAAACACTCGATAGATGGCGATTTATGAAAGCCGAGCCGTACACAAAGGCTGTAATAAATTGTGCACTTTTGCTTGCCACCCAAAAAAAATAAAAAAATTGTATTTTCATTTCAGTACCTATTTCTATGTTCCATAATTTCGTTCACAGTTTGCAAGTTGCACAATATTGATATTTTCTTGATACCATTACGCAGCCATACACGTGCTCTCAATGGACTCGCCTTTTACTAAGCGCCATCTAAGTATAAAGTCATAGGAACAAATTTATTTTTTTTTATCTCGGAAAATCGCCAATTGCGCGGTCCTGGTCGATTGACCATGATTAATGGTATTTTTGTGGATATGTGTGATCAATTTTAGTTTCTTTGTTTTTCACATAAAAAAAAATAAAATTAAATCGGTAGCTCTACATTATGTTACTCTATATTTTTTAAATTATGTGCACTGATAATTTTTTTTCTGTATTCAGTTGTAAGTTCCGGTCGACCACTTTCCGGCGATATTCGCTTGCGCTCCATTCCGACAGCGCGTACGTACAGTCATCATCAAAAGTAGCTTAGCATATGAAATTTTCAAATGATTGTTACGGTTGAAATGACCAGAATTGTCTGACATAGCTGTTGAGTCAAAAGTACATGACCGTCACTATAGGTAATTACAGAGAAGTAATAATTAGGAACACAAAAAATTTCTTATAATTCTGAAATGTTAAATGATGAGTATGTAAAGACACTTACACGTGACTATTACTTTTGTTTAGTTAATTTTGATGCTGACTGTACAGCATCATGCGCGTAGATAGTGTGTAAGCTATCATCGCCGAAAAGTGGTCGACCGGGAACCTCATCGAGTTATTCAAGACTATACTATTAGTTATTCTGTGCTATTACCACAGAAAAACTAATAAGTAATACTACGTACAGAAGGTTCACTCTCTAACTAAAGTCAAGTTTGGGTATAAAAAATTACCTACTCTTACGACTTTCACGCGAAATTTAAACTTATCGTGCGACTTGAGCGTTCATATTTCGTTAGGCAACGCTGACTCGATACCATTTTGACGTCAGGAGTGCAGGGTTCTCACTTATGGATAAATTTAAGTATATATTAAAATAAAATCAATAAAGATAATAGTGTGAATTCATTGACAAACATCCTTTAGAAAGAAAGCTTAAATCAAAACACTTTAACAAACGTAATAAGCAACTTGTATAACAACTAAACAACAGATTTATATATTGGCAAAAGAAAATCATGTCTGTTCATTAAATTGTTTTTGATTAACCATTAAAGATTTTTATGACTAAATAACTACAGACTTAAGCAACTATTCCTAGGTGGAAAATAAGAGAAGCACAGATTTAGATTTATTATTTATGTAGACACCCGTAAACACAACAGTATATTTTACACGAAACGCGACGTGGAGCGTGCGAGCCGAGCGAGCGGCAGCCTACTGAAAATTGCCATACGCCTGCAGTGGCCTGCACGAGAGGCGCGCCGGCCGAACGTACCTAAACTGCGGAGTGACACCCCCCTTTTATTACCCCCGAATGGTCATTGGTCATTGAAAGACCAGGTAATGAGGACCGCAGAAGCAGTCCACTGCCACAGTCCACGTTTACCAAATGATAACTGCACATGTGCTCACCGTGACAGGTGGTGAGCCCATCGCCGCTCTATGCTGTTGGTAGTATGGCAGTCTTTAGTCCGTTAGTAGTATTCTTTATTACCACAACGCGACACGGTTGTTGTTATTTACTACTGCTTTAGTAGAGAAAATATCTACATGTCGATTCTTTAAAGCTTTAACGTTAACTTCGACCCTAACGAGTCTGAATCCGCAGTAAGTTATCAAACCAGCATTCTCTAAATTCGACTTTATGCTAACGTGACAAAGGTCACTGTTGATTGGAACCAGCCGTTAAAAAGATCAATGTCTACCTCTTTGGATACTGCATTGAAATTGTTAGCCGCATGTGGCCGAACGCCAAAAATAATAACTATGTAGTCTGCCCTAAATTTACTGCATAAATAGTGTTTTTAAAACCCAATCATTTGATATGAACAATGTATTTCCTTTAATAGTGAACGTATGTTTCAACCTTCAACTGCGGACGATTTTTTTATCGTCCGTGCCTCTCAGAACAAAACCGTGCCTTCAACAGATATTTTTATCTTTTTATCCTTTATGACAGCCGCTATGACACTTGATACTATGACGTCATTATTTGCTAAACATAGAAAGAGGATAAGATCACACTGCTGAAAATAAAAGTATGGAAAAGTACTGGATCAACGATATACTCGTATATCGATGTCTTCTACCTATGCTAGAAGAAGCTTGAAATATAATCTTTGAAAGCGTACGATAAGTTTTATAACACATTTTACGTTAAAACAAGGTTGGACCTCTTTAGTTAAGCAATAAGAAGTCTTTATTGAACAGTAGATTAATAGCCTCAAGTACTCTTGATAATAGGTGTCATAGTCGACAACTACAACGATTTTAAAATGTCTGTATAAAGGTTGAATACGATGAAAAAAAATGAGATTAAAAAATATGCGTTTATGGCTAAACCAATAAGAAAAAGTGTGATTTAAAAAAATGAGTTTATGACTACATGCAGCTAAAAAACCTGAGATTATGAAATAGGAGACTAAGGTAAAAATCGATTATACATTAAAGCACACGTGACAAAACACGATCGTGACAAAATGCGATTAGGGAAAAAATCCTACCAATACAAAATGCGTTTGAGGCACCACCCATCTACCAAATCATTGTATGGCATTGTTTTCACGAGAGTGTCTTTATGTGTCATATAACATACATATAATCGCGACTAATATCCCCGAAGAGTTAGTCAGAGACTAGGCAATGAGGACCGCAAAAGCAGTCCTCTGCCATAGTGTGTGTGCATGGTGCATGTGCTCAGCTGACATGTGCCCATCGCCGCTCTATGCTGTTGGATGTATATAAAGTCTTTAGTCCATTAGTCGCCTTTTACGACACCCAAGGGAAAAGAGGGGGTGGCAGTATTCATTCACCGATACGCAACACGGTTATATTTATAATATACGTAAGTAATATATGTATCACATTATAGAGAAAGCGCTCGTGCGAACGACGCCGTGGAGGCTTTAATGAAGGTATATAAATAAAGCTTCCGGGTGGCGTCGAGTATCAATCAAATACAGGGAATGAACTGTTCTAGATAGTTCGAGGCGGTTCGAGTCACTTCTCTATCAGCCCCCTTACTCTTGAAACCGATCGCTATTGGATCGGATTGTTATTGTGGATTTTCGTACTCCTAAGTTACGACACCAGAGCTAATATGGATTTATGTTGCGTGGATATTGAGTGACAAAAATACAAAACTCAATGCCATTTAGTCACCTAATATGGATCCAAATTAGCGCTTGTGTCGTAAGTTAAAAATACGAAAATTCACGATGCCAATCCGATCCAATAGCAATCGGTTTCAAGAGTAAAGGGGGCTGTCTTAAGGGATACTGAACTGTCGTAGGCAGTATAGGCCAAGGCAAAAAGGCCAAGAGCTTGGCCATAGTGAATAAAAAAAACCACAGGTTTAACTACAGATAGATATGGCAAAAACATAATATCTCTTAATATTTTTTGTGCCGTTATTAGAAAGTATTTGGCACTGAAAACGGGTTCCAACTCAAAATTTAAGCAATTAAAGTTAGCCTAGTAGGTAGTATTAAGAGCGCTGCGCATTCCTCACTGCTGCAATTCAAAGAACGCCATTTTGGATGATTCATAACATTGATTCCGAATATTTGGATACGTTAGGATCGCTGGCAACTCCTGGATGGGATCGGAACCGGTTTGCGATCTAGCTAGCTAAGCTAAAGCTACTGACTAAAGACTGCACATGATTCCAACAGCATAGAGCGGCGATGGGCTCACCACATGTCACGCTGAGCACATGTGCAGTCGCTGTTTGGTGAAAAGTGGACTGCTTTTTGCTGTCCCCATTGTCTAGTATCTGACTAACCCTTCGGGGATAATAGCCTTGATAGTATTTTATGTATGTATGTAGCTAAGCAACTTTTGCAATGACGGGTCAATGGATAGGTGAACAAATAAAACAAAATAACATCTTGAGCTCCTCCGTGCTTCGGAAGGCACTTAAACCGTTGCTCGAGGTAGTTATTCCCGCATTGGGCCAGCGTGGTGGGTTCTTCTGGCCCAACATCATCGTGTTCTGTTTTCCATATAGTGAAATACAGATGGCCTGTGCCCAGTATTGAGACATTTATAAGCTGATGATGATGATGATATATTATTAAATTAAATTATTATACAACTTTCACAAAAAGACTTGTTTTTACACACATACATATAATCACGAATATTAAGGGTCCCAAGGGTTAGTCAGAGACTAGGCAATGAGGACCGCAGAAGCAGTTCTCTGCCATACTCCACGTATCACCAAATTACAACTGCACATGTGCTCAACATGATAGATGGTGAGCATATCGCTGCTTTATGCTGTTGGATGTATGTGCAGTCTTTTGTCGCCTTTTACGACACCCAAGGGAAGATATCTATGTTATTAGTATTATTTTAATAACCCGCCACACACACAGCTCTTGTTTTTAGGAGAATCTCATAATGCTGCCTTTTCAGCTAAACAGGTCACATTTACTGAACTTCAGGTGCTAGTGAGAGATAAAACTTTAGCGACACTAAAGCAGTTTTATAACGTCGCCGGTGCCGTGCGAACTGCTAAGTAATATAAACTTTATGTCACGACAATAAGAGGGAGTTCGCCAACTCTAGTAAACATTCCAAGTACTGTTCGGTGGGACGCGCAAACATCTCCGGATTGTTATTTTTTATTTTACTACGGGGAATCGTTTGGTCTCTCATAGCACCTGCAGAGTTATAAAGGCTTTTTGCGCAATTCATATTATTTTATCATTATTTAATCATCATCTTACCCCACGGAATCATCAAACACTGAGAAACTGGCTATCTTATATGCTATTTACATTAATAATAATAGATCAGATACAGAAAGCAGTACTCCTTGACACGGTACATATTGTCAGGAGGTTCCTCACTCTGCAGCCCTAACCACCGATAGCTTGGGTCTATCCCCGCTGCCGGTGGCAACCTAGGTTAGGTTTTTATAATATTTTATATTGAAATATGTTTTTATATAAAGTATTGTAAAAAAAAATACTTAAGATATGTGTTTAAATAAAGAGAATAATAATAAAATCTTTATTGAAAAATAATTTTACAAAATATTAACATATATTAATAGAGACCAAATATACATGTGCTTGGATTAGGGTTTCCTGTTTTCCAGGCAAAGAGAAAGAGTAACATGATTCGATGCAAAATACAGTTATAAATATTCTTAGTTACTAAATTAATTACAAGACAATACCTATTTATTATGTCGATGTTGTTAAAAATAAATAAATAAACTTAAATAAACTTTCCCACACTCACACCTATTATCTAGCCCAAGAGAAGCTTTGAAGAAACTCGTTAAATGGTTACTAGACAACGGATAAACATACTTAAAATATGTACTTAAATACATATTTTTTATACATAAAAATACCCAGACCGGAGACAATTTAGAAAAACAATATATTCTAAATTGACCCGACCGGGGATCGAACCCGGGATAGCGACATCATAAAAACCGTGTACAAACCAATGTTATGGCGCCAGACATTAGATAAGATGGTGGAAGCTAGCCTTAACAAGACTAAACAAGCACTTAGACTTAACCAGCCCTACCACTAACCAAACCAAGTACACAAAGATGTACCCCCCCGCGGGGATTCGAACTCCGGACCTCAGAGTCTAAGACCGGTGATATAACCACAGTGGCGACAAAAAGCTTAAGAAAAGCTTGCTCTCAAGGGACCCAACCATTACATCAGATTTCATCATCTGCCTATAAACGTCCCACTGCTGGGCACAGGCCTCCCACGTGAACAATAGCACGTTAGAATATTGGGCCATAACCCACCACGCTGGCCCAGTGCGGGTTGGTGGGTACATCAGATGTACCCACCAACCCGCACCATGAAAACCGGTGTACAAACCACTCGACCAAGGAGGTCGTCAAATCATAGTTATATTTACTTATTTGCAATTAGATTAATCAGATTTGACAAACCTTAAATACTCGCCAAAGAACCACAATTCATTCCTATCATGATATGCGAGGCTTTTTAAATTAAAACACATCGAAATTTCAATAGAAAGGATGGTAGGAATTTACGAATTATTCGCAAATCTTCGGTTTCGCATTTCTACAGATTCGCTTCTCTTCAGATTCTCGTTTCTTCGGAATCTCTTTTCACCATATTTGTACAAGTGACGCAAAAACACTTGGTATCAAGCCAAAATTATTTTTATTAATTTGAAATAATGCCCTTGAGCCCATCATATAGGTCATCAAATCTTAGCCCCAACAATTGCAAGACCTATAAATAGGTATTGTTAGCTCGTATTGTGTAAACCGTAACGCACCCGGTTAAATATAAAAATGATTAACGGTAAGCAAATAACTTCTAACTATGAGACCACCAACTCAGTCTCCCTGAGACCACGGACCCTGTAAAGGGTTCGAAACGTCAGGATAATATAAAAAACTATGTAATAGTAAATTAAACGCGAGTTAATCCGTAAAAAGTGTTTCATTTCAATGTGTAGTTCTCGCTATACGAGTATATCCGCATTCTTACCCTATCGGAGTAACAAGTAAATTTCTAATTTCACGCTTCCGAAGTAATCCTTTGTTAGGTTTCCGGCTTCCAACTTTGCCCACACACCCTTAAGTAGACACAAGACAAGAATAAAAACCTTTTTGGTCTTTTTCCTGCTTGCTGGTGCTTTGTTTCAACACTTGGAAATCTTTCTACTTTTAAAGCCCTTATGCCAGCAGTTTTCCGACCTCCGTGGTCGAGTAGTTAGCGCGCCGCTTTACGCGCCATCTCTGTGGTCGCGGACTCTATTCCCGGTCGGGTCAATTTATAAAGAAACTGTCTTTATAGAATAGATTTATATTTGATTTAATACGTATAAAGTTTTTCAATTGACCAGGGCTACCATAAACCATTAAAACTTGATGAAACAGCTTAGAAAGATGTAAAAATTAGTAGGTAAAAATTAGGAACTTATAATTTCATCGTTCTAAAAACTTAAATTAGGTACTTAGGAACATGAAATTTTGGAAAATGGTTTATAGCTCTCGTTAAATATTGGCTACCTATTATTTCCAAAGGGCAACACAAAAATATCAAGAAATATGATAGACGAGCGAGCGACGCTTATTAAATTTTACGTTCGCACCGGGTCAAAACGTTGAAAACCGGTAAATTAAAAAAAATATACGCTTTTGAAACCAGTAAATCATCGAAACTAATCTGTCTAAATTGAATGTCGTCTTAATTAATTGGTAATTTGCCTTAGAGAATTAAAAATACTGAAAAAAAAAAATATATAAAAACTTTACCCCACATACACAAGGAACACTCATTAAAAATATTTGTGTGCAGATTTTTTAGTAATTTAAAGCTATAAATTTATTTACAAGTGTACAATACACAACCGATAATGGACAAAGCCGACAAATTACAATCAAAGAAAATATTAATTTAATTGCAAATAATTAAATAACCCTGTTAATAACCATATTTCTCGTAACTATAATCTCTCAACATAGTGTAAATAACCGGTTCGTGTGCATTTACCGCTAAATATTACCGATTCGTAAGACACCCTAGCAGTGTGTGTAAAAAGAGGCCTTCATTCCATTTCATTACTGACATTAGAGAGCTCCATCTGGCAGTATTTATCATGAATGTTTAATCCCGTAACCTTGTCGGGTAGCGGTGAAAGAATACTACCACCCCCTCTCTTCCCTTGGGTGTCGTAAAAGGCGACTAACGGACTAAATACTGCATATACATCTAACAACATAGAGCGGTGACAAGCTCACTACCTATCACGCTAAGCACATGTGTAGTCGCTATTTAATGAAAAGTGGACTATGGTAACTTTTTTGTAGAGGACTGCTTTTACGGTTTCATTGCCTAGTCTCTGACTAACCTTTCGGGGATAATAGTCGTGATTATACGTATGCATTATTGACATTAGAGTGCCCCTTTTGGCGGTATTTATCATGGACGTTTAATCCCACGCAAAACATTAGGGAAACACCGATACGACCCACCAACTTTTGCTTGTAAATTGTGGTAGGCGTTTAATATTAATAAAGATTTTATTATTGAACTGCCAATACACTGGTTGGTTGGTACACACATGTAATATAATCACGTCTAATTTCCCCGAAGGGTTAATCAGAGAATAGGCAACGAGGAACGCAAAAGCAGTCCTCTACAATAGTCCACTTTTCGCCAAATAGCGACTGCACATGTGCTCAGCGTAACAGGTGGTGAGCCCGTCGCCCCTCTATGCTGTTGGATGTATGTGCTGTCTTTAGTCCGTTAGTCATCTTTTACGACACCCAAGGGAAGGGAAAGGGGGGTAGTATTCTTTCTTCAATTGGATGTCGTAAAGGCGAGTAACGGACTAAAGGCTGCACATACATCCTACAGCATAAAGCGGCGATGGGCTCACCACCTGTCACGCTGAACACTGTGCAGTCGATATTTGGTGAAAAGTGGACTATGGTAGAGGACTGCTTCTACTGTCCTCATTGCCTAGTCTCTGACTAACCCTTCGGGGATAATAGTCGTGATTATATGTATGTATTATAAAATAGGGTATAAACTCATCTGGGGCATCCTATTAATTGCAAGTTAATTGCAATTGCAAAGAATGATTCGTAGCAATGTTCGTAGCAAATATGACTGAGTTCGTAGTTACCCGTAGCCCGTAGCTTAGCAAATTAGTACGTCTCACATTTGCTAATGAGAGGCCGTTAATTAAAATCTGTACACGTGTACGCTTAGGATGTTTTTGAAACTACAATTAAAATCATAATGATGTATACTTTAATGTTGGATTATGAGGTGGGGGTATACAAAGAAAACAACAGTTAGAGGGAATTAGGAAAGTAGGTAATTCTCAAGTTTTCTGTCATTTATATCTCTTCGTATGTGAGAAAACCTACTAACAATTGAATTACTAACATAAGAATTACTAAACTAAAGGTTGACAATAAATATATACCTACCTCATCTATTTCTTTATTATACAGGATGGATAAAAAGTACCGTGGAAAAGTACCCTTAATTATTAATGATGGCAAATTTTACCGAAAGGAAACATTCCTTTATTTTAAAAAATAATTAAAACTGCATTTAAAGATTTTTGAAAAATCACCTGCTTGGGCCGGGAATCAAACCGGTGAAATGTGATTAAAAATACATTCTGTATTTTATGATACCAACCGAAAGAGTCATTCATAAGGATCAATTTCTTCTAAACAACATACTATATTAAATTAAAGAAAGAAAAATTACGAAATATAACGAATTCAGTCGAAGAATACGTCTATGCATACGTAAAAATGGGTCTCATTTTGAGCAATTCATAAGTTAAGTAAACTATTTTCTTTAGATAGTAAGTAAGCCTTACAATAAAGAAAATATTTTTGTTGGTCTTTCATTAAAGATGTTGTGTATGTTGTTTAAAAGAAATTCTTCCTTATGAATGACTCTTTCGGTTGGTTCTATGTCACCCGGAGAAAGTGTAGCTTCCCAACGGTGAAAGAATTTTTCAAATCGGTCTAGTAGTTTCGGAGCAACTACTAGACCGACAAACAGACAAACAATCAAATCTTTCCTCTTTATAATATAAGTATTAGATAGTAGTTTCGTTCAAAGAAAGATAGCGTGACCAAAGCAAAATACATTCCCTACCACGAAGACAAGAGTTATGCGACGCGGCTAGCTAATCACTACACCATTGCGTATTCATTACGAAAGTATCAGTCAATAGTAATAGAAAGGACGCAATGAACAAAGAAATAGTTCCGATGACAGCAGCACTATCTGTGTGGTGACGGTGTTATGGAGTATCAGGTGTGCTAATTAGTCTAATATTTTATTTAGAGTTGCTTTCCCAGCGCATGTAACCTCTACAACCTCTTTTGACGTTTTTAAGTCTATTGAAGACTTTATTTTTCTAAAAAAAAGGTGGTGCTGTTAGCACCTTTTATTTATTTATTTAAACTTTTGCAACATAACATTGCATGGTGGTCTTAATGCCTGAGGCATTCTCTACCAGTCAACCATGGGGTGGTGCGAAGAGAACATATTATTATGGTAGGTGCATTTTGCCAGTTTCAAGTAAGAAAGAAAACAACAAATATTGTCATGCATAATGTACCTAGATGATATGAATGTTCAATGGTGAAGGGGTGCCGCTCGAACGCAAAAAAATACATAAGTCTTAATAGTGAACTTCAAAATCAATCGTAATGGCATTAATAGTAAGATCAATTCTGCTTTGAAGTTTATAGTATAAGATCCGAGTATGAACAACCTTCAGTCCAGTACCTATAATGATTAATTTAATATAAAAAAAATAATTATGTTGCACTGGTTTCGTGTGTGTGTGTTTGTAATGAGCTTATCTTTATTATATAAACATAAATTTTATTTATTTAACCAGACGGTTGCAAATTACTAATACTTATTGACTTGCCTGTTTACACCTGCCTACCCAATGTTATGACAGGAAAAAAATAGTCAACCTAACGTTTGCATATTCTATAGGCTTTATAATTTCGATTGGTACAAAAGTAATTTATCTATTATCAAAACAAGTACAATGTTTAAAAAACATTATTTTATATATTTAATTTATCATATACTGGACTGAAATTTTTCAGCCAACCCACTCGCAATATATTTTTAGCACATTAAATTTGATATAAAATAAGTTTCATCCATTAACCGGCTCGATGAAGGTCATTGTATACTCGGATCCTCTACTATTAAGACCTAGTAATTTAATTAGAGCAATGTTTTTATTCTGCGAAATGTGCAAAACCATCAACGATCACGCGCTTGTGTTAAATATAAATTTACTTTTTAAAGAAGCCCCCTTCTTCGCCCTGCGGAATATCAATACATATATTTTTATGTAAGAACTATTGTTTCATGCGTAAATTTAAGAAAGTTTTCGAAAAAATATGTTTTTAGATGTCACTAGATTTATGTATTGTTTGTTCAAGAATTTGTTTCAAATTTCAACAAGGTTAAGACCTAGTGCAATAATCAGGCTAATTTACACAAGTTCTTTTAATGTATTTAACTTATTCAGCGCTTTGTACAACCCAGCTAGCAAAATACCCTTAGAAACGAAAGCTTTTAAGAGCTATGTCCTTAAATAAATTTTATATACGTTCTGATTAAGACAGAGACCCTAATAATGGCATATCATAAGTCTTTTTGAGCTATAAGAGCATATATACTTGTAAAAAATACTTTTAGAAGTATATAAGAAAACGAGAAATGACTTCAATAAGAACGAATAAGAACGCAATATTATAAACGCACTCTGTAAGCCTAATTCTTAATTAACACTTATGCATGCACTATATAAGTTCACTCAATCTTAGAAGTGACTTATCTTAGTATTTTGTTAGATATCGGCTGTTATTTATATATTCTTAAATATGTATATAAACTTACTTTATATAACATTTGTAAGGAGAGTAGTGTTATATGCGCACTTTAAAAGCCTAATTACACTTGATTCTTAATAAACTCTTATAAATGCATTTTGTAAGATCACTCGATCTTAGAAGAGACTTTGTAAAGAGTACTAGCACGTCAAATGTCTTAGAAGATTAGATAAATTGCAATAAAAATTCTAATGCATTGCAAATAAGTCAAAAGGTGGTCGACCAGGAACTTCCCTGCTTGTCTTTTAGCCTACTTTTACTTTAATAAGGAACCCTGAAGTTTATGAGCTATGGTCGCGTGGATTAAAAAATGTGGTTGAATTTGATTTTAGAAGTGCGATATAAACCTCAAACAATGGTAATGCACTTATATTTGTTCTGTTAAAGCCCTTATAAGGCATGATTGGTGGTAATGGCGACATTTCGATATTTTTCATTTTTAATAAGTATAATATTTGTTTATTATTAAAGATACATTGTTGAAAAGGCCCGTAAAAATATTGTGATTATTATTTCAAAATACTTGATAAAATCGACTTCGCAATTAAATAACCGTTAGTAATGCGTAACACACATGAAATTATACTTACACATTTTGTAGGAAAGTCAATTAAACAGGACAATACATAATACTTACTTTATTAATACTTCTTTTATTATTAAAAAAAGTTTCACGAGCATTTGACAATCCTTTCGCCTTACTGTGATTACACTCTTACTAAAAGCTCGCAAAGAGCACTACTAGTGATATCACACTAAGAACAGCATTCGTAAGTGCATTATAAGGGTAAATGCCCATAAAGACTGCCTTTGTAAGTCATTTATAAGTCAGTTTGGTATGATTAAAGCATTAACAAGAATTTTGTAAGATTGGAAATACACTTCTCGAGAGCATGTTAAGGGTGAATAGATTTATTAAGTGCGCCCAAATCCACACTTATAGCAGTCTATTGGAATTATATAAGACTGGTAAAATCATACTCTTGGGATGTGTTTAAGAGGAAATTTTGCTAGTTGACGTTAATTTTCACAAATTCGTGCAGGATCCCCTAAATTTTCCTCAAACCCTTTCAGGTTTAGTAAAGATGTGAGACTTCACTAAGACCTTAGACCTCACACTCTCTTGAGAGAATTTGAAAGGTGATGTTGCATTGTTTTGTTTTATTTTTCAACACTAATGCTCGCTCACGAACACTTAACGGTTAAAAAATATTTCACATTAAAATTCGACAAAACACACATTTTAGATAATAAACAAAACTGCAGACATGATGCTTTACTTTCCCGTCAAGAAGTCGTGAAGATATTGTTTTTTTTTATATTCTACAACGGGTAAGCGCTTGGCCTTCATCTCACCTGATGATAAGTGACGCTATGACCGCGCTTCACCCGGAATTCTCAACCACTGAGGTTACTATCTTATCTCTATTGTCGGAACACAACAATGCTATAAACATCGTTGTTATGACGACAGACTTAGATAAGATGGTGGTAGCTAGCCAGGCGGACTTAACAGCCCTACCACCAACCAAACCGAGCACACAAAGATTTACCCCCCGCTGGGAATCGAACCCGGGGGTCTGAGACCGGTGGCTTAGCCACTAGACCACAGAGGCGGTTAAATAGTTATGGAGTATCAGGTGTAGTAATAGGCCTCATATTTTATTTGATATTGCTTTCCAAGCGCGTGCAACCTATAAAACCTCTTTTGACGCCTTTAATTCTATTATAGACTTGATGTTCTATAATTAATTAAGCGGTGTGGCATAGCGGCTAACTAAAATAATAATTACAACCCCTCTCTTTCCTTGGGTGTCATAAAATAAAAGACGACTAACGGGCTAAAGACTACACATACATCCAACAACAGAGCGACGACGAGCTTACCACCTGTCACGCTGAGCACATGTGCGGTTAAAATTTGGTGAAACGTGAACTATGGCATATGACTGCTTCCTCATTGCCTAGTCTCGGACTAACCTTTTGTTGATAATAGTCTTGAATCTACTTATGGTTGCTATCCCAAAACTTAAGCGTAACCTTAAGTACCGGAATGCGGAAAGTTTTTCAATTTGATCAGTTCAGGCGTCCCGGTAACTAATGAGTGGAGTGGATGCATAATTAGCATACCTACCGAATAGCCAAACTATTCGGGGAACTACGGAAACCGGTAGTTTTAACAAATACATACATACGCAATTTAAAGTAGATATATTCAGATACATAAACAGGATTTTGATGTTTTTTTAATAAAATAGGGTAAAAAAAATTAACGTAAAAATATTGAATGTTTTCTTAAATACAATTTTTTGCCTGCTTTTTAGGAATATCCTATAGTTCTAGGTGCGTGCGCTCACCTTCGGGGTCAAAGCGACGGCGCGCTGTCATTGGTGCACGGGACGAATAGCGGTCACGCGCATGCAATAATTTTAATGTTTTATATTTTAGCGTTTTATTAACGCTTAAATATACTAAAGTAAAATTTTTTAAACACTGAAAAGTGACGACAACCTCAGGCGGGAATCGAACCACGCACCTTCCGCATTCCGGGCGGCTGCCTTAACCTTGGCTACCGAGGTCTGGCTTTCAACCGTCGAAATTTGTCAGTGATTGATGCTTTATGTTTTTAGTCAACATTGCTTCATCAAATCTTTGTATTTTTCACCTCTGAGATTGCAAAGAAATATTTTTACAAATATTTGAACATTCGGTTAAGATTAAATAAAAAGGTAAGATTAAAAAAAATACTTTAACAATTTTAATTTTCTTAACCACTCACTTGTGGCACTTTTCTTACAAAAAAATTGGCGCAACTGTCAACGTCAAATTTGACAGAATCGAGCATAGAAATGTGATGAAATTAATTTACTTTCATTTTTTTTTTGCTTAAATTATTCTAAAAGATGGTTAAGTAATCTATAAGTGATATTAGTATATGGTTATAACAAGTTATACCTATAACGCCCAGCGTCAGCGTCAAAATGACGGACTTATAATGTGAGGGTATTTTCAAAATTAATTTTATAATCGATGCAAACTACCTTCAGTAAAGAGTGTATTGGTGGATTTTACCATTTTTTATTCATTTGTCATTCGATACGCGTTGTTTCTAAGGTAAAAGCAAAAGCTTCCTAACACTGTGCAGTTTTACAACGATACTAAGTATGGCGTAGACATTTTAAACCAAATGGTAAGAAAATATTCTATCAGAGCCGGGACACGCAGATATTCAATGCATGTTTTTTTATATTTGTTTTTTCAACAATATAAGTACCTTATAGTTTACTTTTAAATTGAGTTTAATTTTATAGTTTAAGTTCGTTAAGTAAGCTCAGCTTTCGTCATTTCGACGGATGCTGGGCGTTGCAGGTAGCCAAAAATGTTGGACTTTCTAGTGTTAACAACTACATACGCAATTGAAAGTAGGTGTACTCGTATTTATTAAATGTTGTTGTGAACTCTCCCATACAAATAGTTGTTCTTTGCACTTTAAAGAACGGCTCTGTGGCGGGAAGATACAATCTTTACTGCAAGTCAATTTATGAGCGTATTACATAATTTATAATTTAATAATTTTATTCAACAATGTGTATTTAGATAATCTTATCTCAGGCAACCCATCGGGATCTTTTGTGCAACCCCGTTCTATCACTCTTCCTCCTCTGTGAAGATAATTGCCATAAGCTTGGCAATGTCTTTGAGGGCGAAGAGCCTAAAATCTTCTGGTTTCGGGTAGGTCGATCTCAGGAAATTCATTATTTTTCTAGCAAATGAGTCACAGTCACACATTAGGTGTTGTATGGACTCCGTTTCCCCTCCACATGGCTCGAGCCTGCCTTCTGCTACCTCCGCATATGATCTTACTCCGTCGGGCGCCGTTCTATGAATAATAATAATAAAAATAAAAAAAGTTTTATTCAGTTTAGCAGTTTTAAAGCACGTGTAGGCGTTGGTGACTCCCGTAAAGCTTGAAAGGCCTGTGTTAGGAGGCACCGCTCTTCCATTAAAAACAAGTGAAGGATTTTGAGTGTCTTATAAATGCCAAACCTCGCAATTGGACGCTGTTTAAATCTTAAACTTTTCCGATGCTAAAAGTATCATGTGTGCTGTAGCTCTAATGCCTACATTTTTTATATTTATTATAATAGATGTAAGAGGCCTATGTTGATGATGATCCTGATGCCGGTCAGCTAGATATTTAGATATAAGAAATATTAAAAATCAATTGAATTTGAATGTATGTTCGCGTATCACTTCAGAACGGCTGCACCTATTTGGCTAATTATTTTTTTCTGTAAGATTTTTTTTAGAAATTCGCCAAGGGGTAAAGTGTTCACGCGGACTAAGTCCCGGGCGGCGCGCTAGTTTGTTATAAAATTCGAACACCTATCCAAGTGTTTCTTGAGGTACAAATTACGAATATAAACTTATATTTTATTAATATGAACTTTTAAAAAGCATAGGTAAGCGTGTTTTTAACTTGTGACGAAATCTATTTTTATAATATCGAACCTGCAAAAGCAATCTCATTCGTGTAACATTTACCTGTACCCACTTTGAACTTTTACACGTCAGTGCGTAAAACTTTTGTTTTTCTTTATAAATAGACAGTAACGTGACACTCATAATGTTTTCACAAAATTAGTTATTCAATAAAGTATGTCTCGCGTAAATAGATTGGATAACAATCTTCAAACAAACTCTTATATAGGTAGAGCTTTGAACATCATCTTGCCCGTCGTCAGTTATAATGACATCTTCTTATAACATACTTTTCATGTAACAAACTCGGTGGTCCCAAGGGAAATATTTTTTCTTGGTTAAGTTTGTCTTGGCAATTTTAGGCGACTAGGCAAAATGCGAATTTTGAACATTCTTTTATACGTCAGTTAGTTTTGTTAGGGTGCCTAACTAGAGGACTTTAAATGATGAGAGAAGTGGACTGTATAAATGTATAATGGAGCAATATAGACGAACATAGGTTGTATATGGTTATTGTCGCTATACATGTATTTAATAATTATTCTTATACTCGTAGCAAAATAAAAATGGTATGTTAATAAAGTTAAATAATGTAGGTAACTTGTAGTAGTCTTCATTGTTAAAGAGTAGTTGTTAAGCTAATTTGTATGTTTAACTTCTGTTTTATAAGTGTATAATATGCTGTATGTTTCTCTTAAATAAATAAAATAAAATAAAAACAAATATAATAAAATTAAACTAACTAAATAAAGCGCGCGCATCTGAGGTGTCGTCCGTGATCCGTGGCGAAGTCGTCTGGCTGCTGTGAAGTGTGAAGTAAGGCCCTTCGTACACAAGGCTACACAAATCTCCGATACTAATGTTGTACACTATATTAGTATCAAGTCGCGAGTATCGAGTAGCGCATAGTCTGTACGCAAATCTCCGATACTAATGTTGTATATATAGGCAAGGATATTTCCCCACCTCAGAAACAAATTTAATATTTAATGATTGCTCTGCCATCTTGGAAATCGCCGCGACTTAAGTAGCGAAGATCTCGACTGGCAGGTAGCGCGCGACTGGCGCGAGACAAATGTCGGCGACTCGACTAGTGTACGAACCTCATTGGATTTGTATGGCGGGAGTCACTTGGAGACTAAAATCGTCGAGTATCGGAGATTTGCGTAGCCTTGTGTACGAAGGGGCTAAGGCGCCCGCCGCCTCCTTCGGTGGTGTAAAGTTCGCAAGGGAATACCCGTCTGCGGCGGCACCCGAGCGATCTCGATGATGTACGAACAGTTTATAGAATTTGGAAAGTGTTTTAATCGCTTTCCAAATTACCCTCATTTAGAAAGCGATCAAGATCGAGAAATCCAAAGCACACTTTGCCCGATCTGGAATAGCTTGTGACCCTTCGCCACTAGGCCACCGGCGCCACGGCAAATATTAAAAATATATAATTACACACACACATAACCACGATTATTATCCCGAAGGGTTAGTCAGAGACTAGGCAAAAAAAAGCAGTCCTCTAACATAGTCCACTTTTCACCAAATAGCGATTGCACATGTGCTCAGCGTGACAGGTGAGCCCATCGCCGCTTTATGCTGTTGGAAGTATATGCAGTCTTTAGTTCGTTAGTCGTCTTTTACGACACCCAAGTGAAGAGAGGGGGTGGTAGTATTCTTTCACCATTACGCTACACGGTTAAAAAAATAAATATATAAAAAAAATGCTCTAAGCTTACTTTTTAATATAATAATAAATGTATTTTCGAATTGCCGTGATTCCATCAAAGTAGGTATTCAGAACCGGTCGTGAAAGCGTTCACTGTAAAATCGTATCATTAAAATAAAACGTACGAGTATTCCTATTTCGTATGCATTCCTGTATACAAACTGGAGTCGATTTCTCTATCCAGTGAACAGAATAATTATTGCAGTCATATGAAGTTATAATATTATGAAGCTTTACCTTTCTCCATGGTCTAGTTCTAGTGGCTAAGCAGATGGCCTGAGACCCAGAGGTCCCGAGTTCGATTACTATGACAAAGAAATATCGCGAAAAAGATGTAAGAAACTGCGAAATGCTTTTATTAGGTCCTTACATTATGAAATTGGTTTTTTTGTCGTACTGGCCCAATGATATTATAAACTATAGATATGTTACGTTCATAGTAATTTGCGTTCCGAGCAATCCAAAACTGAACTGAACAAATGAAAGAGATAGTATAATTTTAATGATTGCACTTCAAATGTTTCTTGTGAATAGTCGTAGGTGGACACTTGATTGAAAAGTAAGTACTAGGTAAGAAACAAAACATCATAAAAAACTAAATCATATTTGTTGAACATTTTAAAAATGTAATAATTATTAATGAAAGAAACGAAATAAAATATACATATTTTAAATAGCTTAAAAATATATTTTTTTGTCTCTTTGAAAGTTTTTGTATTTCGGGGTTATTTTTATGTGCAGAATGGCGACGAATATTTATGTATTTATCAATTATGGTTTTAATGAGATGTGCTCGATGATTGAAAATTTTGTTTATTTTGTGAAACGTGGCGTCACACGAAGCTCAATCATGGCCCGTGTTTCGGGTCTTGTAATCCACAGATAAATGTTGGCAAAATTTTAGTTATAAAAAAAATTACAAAATATCTTTAAAAAAAACTGTAAGTACGATAATTATCGTTAAATTATAAACTGCCATAACCGACATATTTCATATTTTATTGTTAACTGTCAAGTAGCCAATTCAGTGAAACTATTTTAATGTTTATTATATTAGTCCATTACATACAACAGATAGCTTTATAAAAACGAAGTAAAAATAAAGAACAACTGGCTTTTAATTGTAGGCATTTAAGTCAATATCAATATTCGATTCTGCACTAACTAATCTATGTCCGCAGCGCACGCATCCTTATCGCTCTAGCGTCAAAACTAGATTGCTCTCTCTCTCTCTTCACCTAAACATGGCGTCTTTGCGTCAGTTATTAGATTGTTCGGAAAAATAATTGAAATATACTAAATAATCTAAGTATATTTGCATATTCACATGTGGTAAGAGAACCCTTGTATTTTGTTTACTTTAGAGTCATAATTATTGGTGGACTTCCGAAACTAACACGATGGCATTTTTGATTTATTTTGGTAAGGACACAGGAACTACGGTGCGACACGCTCGTGATTGCGCTCGACGCAGACTAAATACAAACAAGACGTCCCAATTAGGACGTATTTGAGTCTTCACATCGCGCGCGCTTATAACGTATCTGTGTTGTTTATAATATCATTGATTGAACACCAATTGTTTTTTATATCTATCTATACATTAATATCTATATATGTCTATACATAACCACATCATAAGTACATAACGATGTCGGTACATAGAAACTCTTGTGACCGCAGAGTTTCGAGTGAAATTGATGTATTAAGCAAATGGAATTGAGGCAGCTTAAGGTAGGTCGGGGGGGCGGGAGGCACCCCAAATTACCTCTACAGGTACCGAAGGCAAATTGGAGGATCGGCTTGATCCAAAACAAACAGACGAAACGAAACTTCGGCCATTAACGAAGTCGAAGTGATCACTTAAATCAACAGGTGTTCACTACCTAAGGAATTCTAGAAGAAACATTATCGTTATTATCTTTATCATTATCAATATTAACGAAACCGTGTAATGTAACCGTGTCACGTAGCGGTGAAAGAATACTACCACCCTCTCTCTTCCCGTGGGTGTCGTAAAAGGCGACTATATGAGCTGTTGTTGTTTAGAAGGTCCTGGCTATGGGTATTTGGTGGCGATGGGTCCCGGCGCATGTTCTGATTGTTCCATCGTCAGCGTCAGGGGTAGTTCTTTTGAAAAATAAAAGAGGTGGTGAGAAAACTTGTGATAATTTCTCAAGAATTGCAAAATAGATTGTGAGATTAAACATACCTTCCGCATTGTGCTGAGGTACTTCGATGGCATCGGGTCCTGGCTCAGGGTCTGATTTCAAATAAGTACCTAACCAATGACCTTTTATAGTTTTATATTATATGCTCAGCGTGAGCACATGTGCAGTCGCTATTTGCTGATGTACCTAACCCTTTATTTCATGTCGGAAAATTATGACACTGACACATAACCAACTTAAAATCTGACCTACTTGGAATCTGACTTACTTGGAATCTGACCTACTTGGAATCTGACCTTCATCGCCATAATCGGACTAAAGACTGCACACACATCCAACAACATAGAGCGGCGATGTTCTTACCACCTGTCACGCTGAGCACATGTGCAGTCGCTATTTGGTGAAAAGTGGTATATGGTAGAAGACTACTTTTGCTGTCCTTATTGCCTAGTCTCTGACTAACCCTTCGGGGATAATAATAGTAGGTAGATTAAGTGTGTATGTATTATCAATATTACCTTTATTAATATTCGACGCGGCGGGCGGGTAGTCATGCGCTCGGCTCGATATCCGGAGGTTCCGAGTTCAATGTCCGGGTCGGACAAAGTTTGTTTTCGGATATTTCGATGCATAGCCTTGGTTTGTTATCACCAACACGCATTTGGCATGTATCAATTGGTAGCGATGCCTTAATTTTTTTTTATAAAAGAAGGAAGCAAACGAGCAAGCGGGTCACCTAATCGAGAGTAATCTCCGTCGCCCATGGACGGGTGTCCAGGTGCAAAACCAGAGGAAACGCAGACGCGTTGCCGTCCTTTAAGGAAGGAATAGGGTTAAGGAAGGAATAGGAATTGTGACAGGGGGGGGGGGGGGAGATGGCCTCCGGAACCCTCACTGACCAGACGAAACACAACAGCACCAAATGCCATTATTTCACGCCGAATATTCGTGAGAGGGTGGTATTACACCGGGCGAGCCGGCCCAATACGTGCTGCAACGATGCTGTACTCATTTAGCACCACCCAGGGGTCACGTGTAGGGTCTCATGGGTAAACCTACGGACGCGAGTAACTTTAACCCCCATTTCAATAATGGAGGCCTTTGCTTTGCAATGGAACAGTGTATACGCTGTACTTTTTAAAATTAAAATTGTATAAAAAATAAAGCCTATAACTTGGTTTAATGCTCTAAGCTTTTTAAGCGACAATACCGCTAAATTGTAAATTTGTATTTTTTAAATGAAACACTTTTTTACGGACTAACTCGCGTTTAATTTACTATATTACCAAATTTTTATATTATCCTGACGTTTCGAACCCTTTACAGGGTCCGTGGTCACAGGGAGACTGAGGTGTTGGTCGTCGCATAGTTCGAAGTTATTTGCATTCGTATTTTTGCTCTTTTATGTCTAAATGTTTGTGTTATTATGTTATATAATTAAAGAATTATCTATCTATCTATCCTATTGCTGGGTGAGGGCCTCCATCATTTAAAAAAAGTCGTCCTTATTTATCATGGGTCAAACCCATGATAAATAATGACGTCTTAAAACTAGCCTGGCTTAATAGCCAACGCTTAATAGGCTAGTTGACTTAATTTTAAAATCATATTAAAACGATACCTGTTTACCTATTTTATCCTAAATATACATTATTTAAAAAAAAACGATCATTTACAATATTTATTTTGCGTTTTTAAATTCCGATTTAAATTTACTGTCGAGTAAATGACGTCACGCCGTGCCAAACATCCGTTTCGTTCGAGGCTTGTTCTATAGAAATGTCACAACAATAAAACGACATTTGGCACGGCGTGACGTCACGGCTTTCGATTTCCGTTTAATGTCATGTGACTGAATGCGTATTATTGTCGATTTTTTTCTTTAAAAATATTAATAATCCCAATTTTTTTTATAATAAATATTTTAGATATATTTGTTTCTACAAATCATAATTGATCATTAGAAACACCAATCAACCCGATTTATTCTTAGTGTACACAAGCCTATTGCGACGCTTGCCAAATGCGGGTAGGTGAACACAAAACCGGCCTATGTATCACACTATCACACTAATATTATAAAGGCGAAAGTTTGTAAGTGTGTATTTTTGTTACTCTTTCACGTAAAAACTACTGAATGGATTTGGATGAAAATCAGCATACAGATAGTTTATAATCTGGATTAACACATAGGATACTTTTTATCCCGATACTCCCACGGCAACGGGAACCACGCGGGTGAAACCGCGTGCGGCCGCTAGTCGCAAAATATCTATCAAACTTTGCCCGATCGGGGAATTAAAAACCAAACCTTCGAATATCGAGCCAAGTGCTTTATACAACGTTATATTAATTATGTTTATTATTGAAATTTTGCATTCACAATGCTATACAATGTGATTGGGGTGGTACTTCTAACCCGTTCAGGCTAAGTACTACTAAAAAAAATATACCTAGACTTAAAAAAAAGTAATTTTAAATAACAAAATAATTAAGTAATGATTTTTTTTCTCACCAAAATAATCTCAAACATACGAAACAAATTAATTTATTAGTTAGCCAGTGTCATTAGCTACCGTTCGCCATTTTTTCATGTTTCTCCGACGTATGAAACCTTTGATATCGCATAAAGTAAAAATGGTCATAAATTATAGGGGGAGGAGGTAGAACCCCCCATATTATTTTTTTGTCGATAAATTTAGATGTAGTTCTTAGCCTTAACGGGTTATAAGTACCACCTCTATCATATTGTATAGTTAAAGGATAAAATGTTCTTACTAGAAAAAAACTAGGTAGACTGTACTGAGGGTAGACTTCACAGTAACGTGATACCGCTGGCTTGCAGCGTATCAACTACTAGAAAAAATTCAACAAGTCTTCTGGGGTCTTGGTAGCTTAGCGGTTAGAGCAGTGGATCGGCGATCCAAAGGTCACGGTTTCGAATCCCGTTCGAGCTTTCCTGAGACTGGTTGGTTTTTTTTTAGTAAACATTTTTATCCTCACATACTTTCTTATATTAATTTTCTCTACAAAGCATAGTGAGTATCTTAACTTATTCTAAGTGACATTTTATGGAAATAAACATAGCAAGATACGGTTGAACGATAACGCCTGTGATAGTTTATTAAAAAGCTGTATGACAGACGCTAACGCCTTCCCTCAGGCTAATAAGCCTGTAGGACACTGAATAAATCTAATAGAACACTGATATAAAAATGGCAATAACTTTTTACTGCTATAAACAACTCAAGCACCAAGGCGTTGCGTATAATATAATTTTAATTCTATTTATAATGATTTTAAAATTATCAAATACTATTAGCTTTTGCTAGTAATATAATGATTTAAATTTTAAACGATTTCTAATTGTTGTGTTTCACTTTGTTTATTTATTGTTTTAGCATATTCGGAGTCTATGGTTCTGACTGTTGTTTCATTTGAATATTCGTACAGCCTATTTGAAATTCAGATGTCACTTAATTAACATTGAGAATGCCAACCTATTTCTACGTAATCAAATGTTTGGTACAAGAATAGATTTTAATTAAATGGAATTGTTTAATTATCTTACAATTTATTATAAACGCCTAATTGTACAACTTAAACATCACAGACAATCAATTGCTACATTACTTATTAGCTGATAATGATACAAGAAAATTACCTGTAGTTAAATATAGACGTTTGTGTAGCGGCTCTTCAAGTATAGAAATACTAGCGCGTAGTTCCCGTTCCCGTTTAAATATCGGAATAAAAAGTATTCTATGTGTTAATCCAGGTTATAAACTATCTGTATGCCGAATTTCATCCAAATCCATTTAGTAGTTTTTACGTGAAAGAGTAACAAACATCCATCCATACTTACAAACTTTCGCGTTTATAATATTAGTAGGAGTAGGACTACCAAGCACTCTCTTCCCTTGGGTGTCGTAAAAGGCGACTAACGGACTAAAGATTGCCAGTGTAGCTAACGGTTAAGCTTGCTACCCACCCACAGATTCGACTTCTGAAACCACCAGACATTACCAAATTTTTGTACCAAAAAAAATTACTGAGTGGTTGAGTGAGTTCGCCTACCGAAAATTATATTCTTTTAATCCACTAGAAAAACCACCAGCCATTAAAAGAAATATTTCGCGAATAAGAGGGGGGTCGAAACCAACAGTTTTAGTGGAAAATCCACTAAGTTGGCAACACTGAAGATTGCACATACATCCAAAACAGCATTGAATAACGCTAGGCTCACACACACATGTGCAGTTGTAATTTGATAACGCATTGCCTAGTCTCTGATTAAACCTTTGGCGATAATAGTCGTTATCTATACTAATATTATAAAGAGAAAAGATTTATGATTTTATATATATTTTAGCGTTTTATTGACGCTTAAATACAACTAAGTAAATAATTTTTCATAAAATAAATATTAAAAATTAAAATAATATTAAAAACATTATCCTATAAACGCAGCTTCGTCATAACCGAATATTCAAATATTTGTAAAAATATTTCTTTCGGATCTCAGAGGTGAAAACTTCTAAGATTTGATGAAGCAATGTTGACTAAAAACATTAGCATCAAGCACTGTCAAACTTCGATGGGTGAAAACCAGACCTCGGTAGCCAAAAAAAATCTTAAAAAAAATTTATAATATTTAAAAAAAAAATCTTTGACCATTAGAAAGCTACATTGTTCCCAAGTGACATAGGCTATATTTTATCCCGATATTTCTACGGGAACGGGTGCCACGCAGGTAAAACTGCGAGGATACGGTAGTTAATATGTATGTTTGTAAAGCTATATACTGACCCAGTATTTTGCAAAGGCATCCACCATAAAAAAATCATATCGTACCAATTAATTGGTTAAAGGCGGCTTTATTAGTTATTTTGATTTAAAAATATAATCATTTTGAATACACACATACATAAAATCACGACTATTATCCCCGAAGGGTTAGTCAGAGACTAGGCAATGAGGACAGCAAAGCAGTCCTCTGCCATAATCCAATTTACATCAAATAGCGACTGCACATGTGCTCAGCGTGACAAGCGGTGAGCCCATTGCCGCTCTACGCTGTTGGATGTATGTGCAGTATTTAGTCCATTAGTCGCACAAGGGGAGAGAAGAGGTGGTATTATTCTTTCACCGCTCCGCAACACGGTTACTACGCGCTTATTTTTGATACATTTGTACTTATTTGTCCTTTACTTTACATTTGTAAACAATATACCTATTTTGGGATAATCTTCGCAAATAAAGGTACGCTTTTTGAATATTTCGGGGTTCGGGACGTGAAACTCAATTGAGATGGTAACGAAATTTCCCGAGACCGTTAGGACCCTATGATTTGTGCGTTGTTAGGTACCTATACATATATTTTATTGAGTATTCACTTTAATTTTTTGTCCAGCAGTTTTCGATGTAGTTGTACCTACTTTAACAAACAAACGACTTTTACAAAAACAAAAACAATTGGACATGATAATTCAATTCAATTCAATTCAGGTATTTTCCAAGTCACAGTCACATATCATATAATCACGACTGTTATCCCCGAAGGGTTAGTCAGAGACTAGGCAACGAGGACCGCAAAAGCAGTATAAACTTGTAATTATTTTTCAACTTCAGAAAGTTTATGGATCATTCATGGGACAAAGTGTCATAATTTACAATAAAATCCCGAATGATGTTATAATTTTACCCTTTGACTAATTTAGGACATATATGTTATGGATAGACTTTTAAATGAGGGCTATTACACTGTAAGCGATTACATCAATGACAAAAATGCATGGAATTAACATTCCTCTTGTTTCGCACACATTGTTCTTATGCGTTCATAGTGCCAGAGTAAAACTTTTAGATTCACTTTTGTTTTTATCTTTTCTTTTATTATATAATTGTTTTACGATTATTGATTGTATAATTTGGTAACGACATATTGTGATGTAAATGTCGTTTCTTCTATATTATTATAAAGCTGTGGAGTTTCTTGCGCCCGTTCTTCTCTACAGCTAAAAGACGTCCTGAATGGGTGTTTTCTTATGCCTATCCATCCATCCATCCATAGAAGTAAAATTAAATTTAGACGATTCAAAATGCTTATTTTAAGCTTATTGAATAAAGAAATTTTGATTTTGTTTTGATTTTGATTTTGAGACCTCTGCCATAGTCCACTTTTTACGAAATAGGGACTGCACATGTGTTCAGCGTGACAGGTGGTCGGCCTATCGCCGCTCTATGCTGTTGTCTGTGCAGTTTTTAGTCCGTTAGTCGCCTTTTAGGACACCCAAGGGAAGAGAGGAGGTGGTAGTTTTCTTTCCCCGCTACCCGCTACGGTTACATAAAATTACATTCATTCAAATGCTGGGGACAAGACATTGCTTTACTTCAACTTTTTAGGGCTATTCATTTAATATCAACGAATATTATCAACGTAAAAAGTGTCGGTGTGATGTAAGCGGATGTTTGAAGAGCTTGAGCTGTCTTTAAACGTTTCAAAATGAATTTCACATAGGAACGTGTATCCGTAAACGCCCACAAATGCGACATCAAACATGTTGAGAGTCCCTTTGAGCCATGTTTCTTTCAGCATGTATTAGATGGGAAGAGCGGCAAGATACTGAGAGACCAGATTTTATTCATTTCTGATTTAAATTCTTTTGATAATTACGAATGTGACATTTTCTTCTTATTTTATGTAGTATCATTACACTTTGGTTCACCATACGTTCAATAACGACGGAATAGTGATACACAGTATAACTTAAGTATGGTTTACGTTGGTAAAATGCAAATGTAAAATTTAACCCAGATATTTAAATTGGTGTAAAAAAAAGTAATTAGTAAAGTAACAGCGTATTAGTGTTGCAAAGGCTGCTATCATAGAAAACTAGTTAGAACTGCAATTGATGGGTAGTGGATTATCAAGTCGGTAATCACAAATAGGGAGCGAGGGGCTTGTTGTAGCAGGGGTATGTAATGTAGTAACAAGGCTTGTTCACTAAGAATTTAAACTTTATTAAAGTATTTATACGACTCAATCCTACCGTTATACGCCCCACCTCGACATCACAGCCAGTGTCCCGCCAGGCGGCGTAGTGAGTGACTGTGTACAAGCGCTTCATTTTTGCCAGGTAAAATATTGTTTTCTGAGGTTTAAGCGAGCACTACACATTGAAATGAAACACTTTTTTACGGATTAACTCGCGTTTAATTTGTCCCTGTGACCACGGACCCTGTAAAGGGTTCGAAACGTCAGGATAATATAAAAACTAGGTAAAGTATATTTTTACATTCGTAAATTTTTGGTTAGCTTTACAATTATCGATTCATTGGAGCTTTCTGTATTTTATATGGTGTAAAAATTTATCTATTTATGTTGATGTGTCACAGTTTTCGAGATTACTAGGTTGCTTAAATAGTTATTGTGATAAATATTAAAAAACAATACCTTGGGGTTAAATGTAACAAAATCTTGGGGTTTGTTGTAACATGTTACAACTTGCTCCATATTCTTATATGTAACGGTAATTGTTTGTAATGTAATTTACCTAATTTGTTTTGTTTTAGAATGAGAAACTATAAGAGAACGTCGGAGCCGGCAACACAAAGCCAGGAGGTATATGAGTTGGCTGCAGCTGAAGTTTTGGAAAACAACTGTAGTATTCGGAGGGCGAGTAAGAATTTCGGTCTATGTCATGTATCGCTTTACAGATACGTTAAGAAAAAGAAGAATAATGAAAGTCCTAAAGTTGGTTACGTAAAGTCTAGACAAGTATTCACAGCAGAGGAATAATGTAAAATGTCTTCATACATCCTTAAGTGCGCTGAAATAGGTAAATAGTAAGGAAACTAGCTTACCAATGTGCTGTTTAACTTGGTGCTAAAAATATTCCCCTTTCTTGGCATCAAAATAAGAGTGCTGGTCCTGACTGGTTCCAAAATTTCATACGCAATTAACTGAGATTAATTTAAAGATTATAATTTAACTTACTGTTATTTTAAAGTGCCATGTTGATATTATACGAGTAAGTACCTAAGTAGTATTTAAGTATATAACATATTATACATACTTAAAAACTAAAATCTTTATTTTGTTAATTATATTAAAAGTATGTTACAGCTAATTATTTGATAACAAACCAAAATGGGTCAAGGTGCAAAAATAAATAAATGATTAATGGTGTTATATTCTCGTTTTTATTACTGTTATTGCTTACCCCGATAAATGTTACAACAAACCCCAAGCATGGGGTAAGTTGTAACACCGCCTTTTTTTACAAAAAAATGTAATTGTGAAAGAGTTACCTGAAGATTTGATATTTTTTCAATTTGACTTAATAGACGAATAGTTAATATTTAGTTGGCGGCAATTTAAACAATACATCTTAAGTTATAAATATTCTTTTAAAAATTGTTACAACAAGCCCCTCGCTCCTCTACAGGTTGTGCATAAAAAACCGATATTCGTAATATCCATTCTTTGAACTGTATCTTTGTCAATTAATAAACCTGTACTAACTGTATACCTTGGGTTAACTAATACTGCCTCTTAATCTTACCTTAATTAACAAAAGAACTAAAAATTTTAAATTTTTTAATAATATTAATATATTTTTTTTATTTTAAAACTAGGTCACATATTGTTTTCTGAGGTTTAAGCGAGCACTACACATTGAAATGAGACACTTTTTACGGACTAACTCGCGCTTAATTTACTATATTACATAGTTTTTTTTTATATTATTCTGACGTTTCTAACCCTTTACAGGGTCCGTGGTCACAGGGAGACTATAGGAGAAACTACGTGTGACTTTAGTCTACGTTTATTAGTAAAACGTCTCAATGGCGAAGTTGTCAAGCGTTCGGCTTGATATCTGGAGGTCCTGAGTTCAATTCCCAGGTCAGGTAAAGTGGGTTTCTTAGTTTTAGATGCATAACAAGTGTTTGTAATCACCAGAGTGATTAAGCCAATACCCATCAATGTAGGAATGACTTCATTTCAATGATGGAGGCCTTTACCCTACAGTGGCACAGTATACATGCTGTACTTTATTAGTAAAATAATAAGTGTAAGCGTATTGTTGAAACTATTTATAAACGTTGCCTGAATAAAATTTCCGCACACAGCAATATTTCGACTTTATTATGCTACTGTTTTATTCCTTTAACAATTTCGCTGATGCTTACAACAGAATAAAGCCGTTCGCCACCCTTTCAAGTGCAAACCGACGTAACAAAATGATTTTCCACAAAGAAATCTCACTGAGGCATTTTCTTTTATAGGTACTGGAGCGGTGAGAAGACATAATGGGGGATTGTATCAAGCAAAATCTACATACAACGAACTCTTTCACTCTAACAAAAGAGATAAACCTGACTTAAACGAACAACCATAACAAGATGTGAACAATGAAAGTAGAAGTCGTGTTGAATATCGACACCTTCGACAATTACACGTTGGACTTCCGGGAGCTGTCCACATCAATGTATCTCACGGACAGTTACGTGAACAAGACCTTAGAGGTGAACGAGAGCAGCAACGACTTGGTGTTCACCAACCAGTTCCAGGATGAGCCCATCATAGTTTTCCTGATAGTACTGAAATGTCTGATAATGCTGTTCATCATCCTGGCAGCGATATTCGGCAACTTGCTCGTCATAGTCTCAGTTATGAGACACAGAAAATTGAGGGTCATCACCAACTACTTCGTGGTGTCCTTAGCGTTCGCTGACATGCTTGTTGCTATCTGGGCTATGTGTTTCAACTTCAGCGTCGAGATCACCAACGGTAAATGGCTCTTTGGATACTTCATGTGTGACGTCTGGAACTCGCTTGACGTCTATTTCTCTACAGCATCCATCTTGCATTTATGCTGCATCAGCGTGGATAGATATTATGCCATTGTTCAACCTCTGGATTACCCTCTGATTATGACACATGGAAAACTCATCATAATGCTCACAGTGGTCTGGTGTAGTCCGGCGCTGGTGTCCTTCCTCCCAATTTTCATGGGATGGTATACAACAGAAGACCATTTGGACTTTAGGAGGAGATTCCCGAAAGTGTGCAGTTTCACAGTGAACAAAGTGTACGCAGTGATATCGAGTAGTGTCAGTTTCTGGATTCCTGGCGTGATAATGTTGTATATGTACTATAGAATATACGTGGAGGCTGACCGACAGGAGAGGATGTTATACAGGTGAGTTATTTACTCGTTTATAAAACCTTTTTTTCTATTTTGAGCGTTGCCACAACGTTTGAGCGAGCACGATGCAGCCGCACGTAATTCTTTGCGCGTAGCCTACTTTCTAAGTTCTCCGTGAAGTTCCTAAACGGTTACCCAGAAGTCGATAGTAAATAATTAGGTGGCGCGCGATTATTACCTTGGCTGTTTCATGTTACGTGTCGTAAATTGTTCTGAGTAAACGAAATTATCGTCCATATAGTTACATCGGAATCTTTGATCGCATATAAAAACTACTATAAACACAATCCCAGACTAAATTGTTGACCAAAAAGTTGACGTTTAAGTGTATTGGGAGAATAGAAATTTTTAGAGGAGCATTTCGTTATGTTGGCACTTGCTCGCAAGCTACTTAACGAAATGTCTCGCTACGTTTTTAAGAGCATTAAATTGTGCTTATAGGATTATATGTGTTATCGAAGGTCGCATTATTCTTTTTGTAACTCCATGACTAACTAAAGGGGGTGAATAAAATAGTAAACAAACTGTATTGCTTGAATTATTGGCTGAAAAATTAAATAAACATAGTTTTGTTGAACTCACGTACACTTTATTCCACAAGAGAGGCACAATGTTGTCAACATAGAAAAACATTAAAATATATTAAAATGTTGCCATATTAGAAATGAAAATTAAAAATGTTGGTAATTCCAACAGGGGGGTTAACAATTCTGTATTAAAACAGTTCAATAACCCGAGCCTTTGCATACTACACCTTAATATAAGCAGTTAATCCCCATCAAAGACCTCTTTAATGCTATTCGTCATTACCATGCAAACGTTTCTTAAGGAAAACTTGAATTGGAAACGGAAATCATAATGATAGAGCCAAGCCCCCTTCAGGGTGGAGTGGGAATAATTGACGACACTCGTGGTGAGAGAAGAGAGGAGAGGCGGCCTCTTGGCGCAACCATTTACAGCCACTTCAACTTTACTCATTTACGTTTGAAATCGAAATAATTTTAAAGCGTAAATCATGGAAGCAAGGCCGCCGCGCCGTATTAATTTAATTAATTTAATCGGTGTATTTAGCGGAACTCACAAAAGTGTTACAATTTATTAATGTCGAAGCAGCTTTGTGGTATCGTCACAGAGAATAATATTGTATAATGATCTTCTTAAAATATGATACCTTATTTTATATCTCTACTTAATAAGGGTATTGCTGACGAAAACTTTTCATATTATGAAAATGGAGAATGAGGGTTTACACGATTAATAGTTAAACGCCTAGAATGACCTCACCTCTTAGAGTGTAATTACCTAACCTATACTCTAAGCCTCACCTTTTTTGCCGTTTTCCTTCCTGCTCCTGCTGTTGGGACAACAATTCTTGTAGTTCGTTCTAACTTTGATCGATGTTTAAATAATAGTGTATTTTTTTTAATTAATTAATTTATGACGTATTAAAAAAAAACTACTTTCTTGATCTTGTTCAAACGGATGGGTTACATGAAAAAAAAATTGAGTTTCAGTTTTAAGTGTTGGGAACCCCCAAAATTTATTGTATTTTTTCTATTTTTGTGTGAAAATTTTAATGCGGTTCACAGAATACATCTACTTACCAAGTTTCAAAAGTATAGTTCTTATAGTTTCGGAAAAAAGTCGCTGTGACATACGGACGGACAGACAGACATGACGAATCCATAAGGGTGCCGTTTTTTGCCATTTGGCTACGGAACCCTAAAAAGCCGGTCAAGTGAGATTCGGACTCGGGCACCAAGGGTTCTGTTCAAACTTATAATCATCTGTAGGGAGACTATTAAAGAAAACTATTCTTATAATGGCTTACATTACAGCTTTTTAATAGCCGTATTGTCTCTTTTAAACCTGCGTTTGGGCACAAATTATAAGGACAATAACTTTATACCCACCTTATAGTGGATTTATAGTTAGCTTTTTCTTCTTATACGTGTTTTATTATGGCCAACAACAAGGGAGTAAAATTTATACCAGCAAAGTAAAGTACTTTATACAGCTGTTTGCCCATGTATGATTCTGTAATAAGTATTATTGATAGCCATTTACATCTTCGTAAAAGCTAAGCGAAAAGTTAAAGTGACAACGACAACGGCAACTATTTTATTGACAAGAGCAGTAAGTTTATAATTTATTTTATAACACATTTGCTCGTAAAGTAGCTCTTATTACACCGATTTCAGCATCGTAATGTAATAAGTTTCACACTAGTGCGGTAATGTAATTTAAAAATTAGTATCATTTGAATCTATAGACAACATAGGCCTTTAGCCCGTTAGTACCTTTTACGACACCCAACGGAAGAGAGGGGTTGGTAGTATTATTTTGATGAGCCCATCGCCGCTCTATGCTGTTGGATGTATGTGCAGTCTTTAGTCCGTTAGTCTCCTTTTACGACACCCAAGGCAAGAGAGGGGTTGGTAATATTATTTTGATGAGCCCATCGCCGCACTATGCTGTTGAATGTATGTGCAGTCTTTAGTCCGTTAGTCGCCTTTTACGACACCAAAGGGAAGAGAAGGGTTTGTAGTATTATTTTGATGAGCCCATCGCCGCTCTATGCTGTTGGATGTATATGCAGTCTTTAGTCCGTTAGTCGCCTTTTACGACAACCAAGGGAAGAAAGGGGTTGGTAGTATTATTTTGATGAGCCCGTCGCCGCTCTATGCTGTTGGAGGTATGTGCAGTCTTTAGTCTGTTAGTCGCCTTTTACCTTGAAAGTTTAAAAATAAATATGTCTAGTTTTAGTAATGAAGAACTAAATTTACAGTCTACACCACTGGAAATAATAAGTGAAGCACAAAATATTATTGACAGCCTATTACCATCAAGTCCAAAAAAAAATACATGTTGGCTTACCAAAGATTTATACACTAGAAAAACAACAAAAACACGCAGTCATTTTCAGAAAATGTGTTTTCCTCGCAAATATGTTATAAAAGGTCGTATGACATACGTGCGCTTTGATAATTACAGCCTCTGCTTTCTTGTAGCCCTCGCCTACGGCTCGGGCCAGCGATATCGCCTCTGCTGTAATTTTCAACTTACCGCACTAATATCATAATGTACTATAAATAAATCGCTAAAAGGTATATAAAGGAAATATCGATTTTTACTGCCCAGTTTTTATGTTTCTACACCAAAATTTCAATAGATTTAGTAGGGGCGACGGAACCCGTGGCTGTTTTTTGTAAAAGCCTGATAATGACAACCATGATGAACCATGTTTTTGTAAAGTTATATAAAACACTTGAATATAGTCATCTAGAGAATAACGCTCTTATAAATAATATGTAATCGAATATGGTTTGCTTTCATTCTTATAAAGACCATATAAAATGCCTTTTCTCTTTTGTCATATAGACATCTTATAAAAAGCTCCTATAAATTAAAAAGCAATATAGTTACTCTGTGCATTGCTTTTATAAGAATAAGTGGCCCTATTAGAAACCTTTACATAGGTTTTGAATATTAAATGTTGGCAGGGACGCAGTGACGGCAAAGTAAAACTTCGTAGTTGTCTGAACGAATGCTTTTATTAAAGTAAAGGTCGCTCCGTTGGCACAACGGTTTTATAATGCAAAGTCGTTTGAGTGACTAATATAAAAGTAGGGATGTTACACAGAGTAATCGTATAGTATAATCAATAGATACAATTGAATAGAGTATTTTCGTATATTCCAACAGTCCCCCTCGAAAATAGGATATACTTACTTTAACAAAAATAGCAAATAGCTGCTTAAAATAGACTGAGGTACTCTTTCCATACTAATTACAATGTAACATAAAATAATATTCAACTTAATAAGTAAGTTAATGCATTCTTTGATAAATTAACATCTTATGTTATGTAGGTACATCATAAGCTATTACATGTTATTAACAACATAAGTTCTGTATGTTCAATTTGATAAGTAATTTAATACATTCTTTGATAAATTAACATCTTATGTTAAGTAGGTACATCACATGTTATTACATGTTTGCTATTAACATCTATGTTATGTATGTTCAACTAAATAAGTAATTTAATTCATTCTTGGATTAATTAACATCTTAAGTTATGTGGGTACATCACATGTTATTACATGTTATTAACATATTAAATTATGTATGTTCAACTTAATAAGTAATTTAATATATTCTTTGTTATATTAACATCTTATTGTTTAAAGTTTAAGATTTTTGCACCAATTAGGAATCAAAGAATATTAGTTTATTTCCCAATTCCTGTAGAGGGCATCACTTTCGAGAAAATTTCAGCTTGTTGGTCTCCTGTGGAGATAATATTCAAGCTTTATTACTTTATTAGTAATTTGCTCTCTTGAGTGGTACCTCAAATTTCTATCTGTTTAGACTTTTTATGATCTGTGGGATTGTTAGCAATGCTGATACAACCGTTATTATATTGAAATATTAATATCGGTTTTGTTATTAGAATCATAATACTATTTTAAATGTATAGTTCCTTTAATGCTTTAAACATTTCCTTCTCATTAATTTTACTTTAAAAAAAACGATTTCAAATACTGATAGCTGCACAGATGACTCGTCTATTTCAGTCGTGTACAAAGCATAGCGTACATTAAACAATCTATTACAATATGACAAGGTGCATCACAATATTCGTCGGAGTTCAAATCTAAGTAATTTAATGTAGAAGGAAATGATGATTTTGAAGAATTGCAATCTTTCATGGATATTTTGATTTTGTAAAACATTTGGTAAATAAATAAATTGATCAATCAAATTTTTTTTTTTTTTTATGTATAGAACTTTTATCTAGTCAACAAAGACATGGATCTCAGAATTATGAAAACTCATACCTTTAAGGTTACGATCGAAAACAAACAACATCGCGAGGATTGCTTCAGTCAATATAATGTTTTGCTTAATTAACAAACTTGGTTTGGTATACCAACAATAGGTAATACCTCCAGGTATTTTCATACAAATATCCTCTTTAACTACGCCATTTAAAAAAAAGCCTTTTTTACGTCCATGTGGTGGACTTAGAGGTCAAACTGAATAGCAAAAGTTAGAATAAATGTAAAAGTAATGATACTAGTAATAATTAATTCGCGCAACAGGTGCAAACGTTTCGTCGTAATCTTGTAAGTATGTTTGGGTAAAAAAACGGACACTAGACGGGCCTTTTATCGCACCGGTTCCCCGTTTCCGTTATTGTTTACTTTAAAAACCCATTTACTACTGACAATATTCATATTTTTAGGTCTATCAACAAATGTCCATGTCTGATTATTGTTCAGAGACTCGATTTCACAATGTATGGCGGAAAATCATTTATCAGTATCACACCATTAAAAACACCACTGTAACATAGTGGTAAGGAATGAGAAGTATTCAAAAGAGAAATACAAATCGGGGTCAGTCATTTTCTTATAAATTTTCGGGGTTAGATTGCTAATCTGTCTGACAATTTTGATTGACTAGTATCGTCAATTACTATTGTCTCGTCGGTTGGAATTTTGTGTTTCTTGCCTATTAGTTGTTCAGAGACCTCCACGGACTGACTAATTTTGGCGGGAATTTATACTTGATATTGCTCATCACTTTTAAATATTGGCCAAGAATTTTCAAAAATTACATTTGTCAAATATTACATCACTTGCAAGGAAAAAATTGCTTATTTTCGACATTAAACAATTTGTATCCATTTTTGCTATAACGGACAATATCGACTAGTTGTTATTTTTTTTTATTATTTTTTATCATGTACATAGTTACTTAAGCAGAGCCAAATATTTTTAAGTGATTAATTTTAGGGTTCGTACCATGCCAAATTCGTATGGTTTTTGTTTAGCAGCGCTTTAGTGGGTAGTTATTTTGTTAGAAATGTAGCCGTTAAAGCGGCTTCACCCCAAAATATTTTATCTAACTTCGCACTTGCGACCATGGTTCGTGCCATTTCGGTCAATGTACGATTCATGCGCACTGAGAAACCATTTTGTTGTGGAGTGTACGGAATTGTCAAATGGCAACTTATTCCCTTAGAAACACAAAACTGCTTAAATTCATTATAAATATATTCTCAACCATTTTCTCAATAAGTGTAAATTAACGAACTTCGCATTAAATAAATTGTCACTTTTTATTAACAAAATCAATAAAACATTTTAAGACTTCCACTTTAAAATTCATCAAATATGTGAAAGTATAGTGGTTAAAATGCTCAATAAAAGTAACAAAATAATGTTTGTCGTCGCCGGTAGTCGGGCTGATCGGACTGCATGAATCCGAATAAATGATAAAAATATTCTATTATGAACAGACTTTCCTTTTTTTTTTTTTGCAAAAAGAAGTCGCGATATCGACTGATTACATAATATGCATGGCTTAGATAATAATATGCCGTCAGTAGATTAATGTAACGAATCATTAATTTATGATCAACTAAATTTTTAAGAATTATAATTCTTTGCTCCTTTACATGTTCTAAGCGTTTATGCCATAATTGAAAAGATTTCGAAGCATGAGATGATGTGTAATTAAATTACATACTCATCACAACTATCATCCCCGAAGGGTTAGTCAGAGACTAGGCAATGAGGATAGCAAGACTGCAGTCATCTGCCATAGTCCACTTTTCACCAAATAGCGAATTTAAATAAGTTGAGAGTAAATTCATTTGAAATTGAATTTTACAAAGGTTGTTGCTACAGTATTGCATAATGCAATTTGTTATTTTTATAGATATGAACACCATTTGAATCAAATAAATAGCAATCATTGGACTTGCTTGCATTCGACTTATGGACAGTCAATTATGAGAAACTTAGGGGGAAAAATAAAACGATCCTCGAATCGTCGATTGTACCTTGAACTCCAGATTTGTTCTTTTCCGTAAGCCAAAATTGAAATTCCATTTTTAGCTACGCCAATCTTCATAGAACAGGGTAGTTTGGTATGTCAAGAAAAATAATCTCGTGAATTAACATGTAATCGGTAGCTCCAGAATCTAAAAGAAAAGAAACATGATTAGTAGAATTACTTGTTTCGTTTCATAACTCATAATAATTTGAAATCATTAAAGCAATACTGCCCTCGGTTTCCACGTGATGAACAGCGTTTGCTGTACAGTTAAAATTACTGGTGCTGCCCTCGCGTTACGACAACTTCTTGAAAAAAAACGGCAGTCCTTTTTCATGTGATTCCTTTTCCTTTTTCACTCGCAGTACAGTTTCGTAATTTTATGCGTTGAATTGTCACAATATTGATTTCTTCTTGCAGATTGAGGGTGCACATTTTTATTCATCTTGTCCGGTCCATAATTATTACGCATAGAAAACTTCTGTATAGGAATGCGAAACTTTAAATTCGGTAGATATTTCGGTCTTCAACTTAACTTCATGATCTAGCAGACGAGTTTTACGAATGCTAGGCTATGGTGATCCTCTCCTAACGTTTACAGCGCCGTGATCATACCGCCATATTATGAGGGTAGGGTGAGTAATTCTGTTATCAAAACTCGTGAAATGTTGGAATAACTGACATCGATTGCAATTTTAGGTGAATTAATTGCTTACGTAATGCTCACTGAGTCGCCAAGCTTCTTCTAACATAAATTTTGTCAAGATTGATTTAGCCGTGGCTGACCCTTTTGCAAAATTCAAAAAGGCATAGCCTAAAAACTCAACACTCGTACCTTTAGTAATCAGGTTCCGTTTCAGCCAATTTTAATCGAGGCTGTTTGGTATTTCTTCATCACTCACGTACAGCACTGTTTATTTAAACAATAATTTACTATTAAAATTGACTTATAAAAATTACTTTTGAAAATTATGGTCCCTGGGCCCATGACCTGTTGGCAGGGACGCAGTGACGGCAAAGTAAAACTTCGTAGTTGTCTGAACGAATGCTTTTATTAAAGTAAAGGTCGCTCCGTTGGCACAACGGTTTTATACTGAAAAGTCGTTTGAGTGACTAATATAAAAGTAGGGATGTTACACAGAGTAATCGTATAGTATAATCAATAGATACAATTGAATAGAGTATTTTCGTATATTCCAACATTAAATGGCTAAAAAGCTATATAAATAGCTCCTATAAGAATACCACATTTTGAACCCTTATTGTGGCTATATTATTTGGATTTATTACCGTTTACCCAACTAAATTACAAGAATAATTGTAGTATTTGCTAAATCTTCTTAAATATAAGGTTCATTGACATTTTAAAACAATTATAAGAGTATGGACCTTATGCATTAATTTTTGGGTTTATTGTTAGTTGGATATGACGTTGTCGTTAAAAAACTATTGTCTCTATACATCGACATAGGTCGCGATTAGTTTGTAAACTGCAAATAAGTTTGTAATCATATTTTTTTCGTAGTGGAACAACAAATAAACGTTTGTCGAATTTTTTCCTTTACTTGTGCTTGGCTCAAATGGGCGTATCTTTGGATCGCGTGGGTTTAGAAGGTTGATTTTTTACAGCTTCAGAGACTTTTAGGGACTCCATAAACATAATAAGTATTAGATGTTAATTTCATCTTGGTACCTCCATGCGTTCCTAAGAAAAGGTGTTTTGATGACAGAAAGACAGACGGACCATAAAATGGTCCTATAAGGGTTCCGTTTTTCCTTTTTTGGTACGGAAATACACTTTGTTTTATGCAATTTACATACCTTCCTTCCTGACTTCCTGTTTATGTCTTACAAAAAGTTTAAGCTACATTTGGTGTATATTGCTTTAATAGGCTACGAACACCGTTACACATATTTCTGCCGCCAAAAATCTATTGTAGGTGCTGCATTGCTGTTTTCCAATTTAATTATTGAGGTCCGATTTTACGCTAGTACGCAAGTACAAATAAGTTTAAGTTCTTGTAAAAAACGGTTTTTTTCCTTTTGCTTTAATTTGTGTGGGCAAATCCTTTATCGTTCTCAAGGCTTAGAGGAAAATCAGCGTTGTGACGTCTGGCAACTACAACTGAGTTTATCAACTTTTTTGTCTACTTTAATGTTTCATTGTTTATAAATCAGAACTTTTTTGATCATGTGATCAAAAAAGGGTTTACTTATTAATAATTTGTCGACAATAATATTAGGACAATGATTGAAGAATCTCAGAACGCGGTGCCACAAGACGCAGTGGAAATTCTATTCATTGAGGACTGATCAGTGCGCGCCTGCTGTTGAAAGTTTATGAGTCACCAGTTATCACATTTTTGACACTGAAAGTTCTTCAAACTCATCGTCATCATCACAATCAGCCTGTGTCGGTCCACTGCTAAACATAGGCTTGTTATTTGTAAAGTTGTAGATAATGCAAGAAATAGTCTCACGTAGGCATTATTTTATTTTATTCTACGACAGGTAAGCGCTTGGCCTTCATCTCACCTGATGGTAAGTGACGATAAGGCCGAAGGTGGACTCGCGCTCAACTCGGAAACTCGGTTTGTAAGTATGGATGGATGATTGTAACTCTTTCACGTAAAAACTAAATAAATAAATAAAACACTTTATTGGCACACTAAGAAATTAACAGTTACAAAACAGGACAATAGACAGAGAAGAGAGTACAAGTAGGCGGCCTTATTGCTTTATAGCAATCTCTTCCAGGCAAGGCAAGGCTGTGGTAGGTGCTTATAAAGATAGAAAGAATTAAGAATAAATAAATATCTATAAAATACGAAAAATAAGGAAAACTGCTGAATGGATTTGGATGAAATTTGGCATATAGATAGTTTACAACCTGGATTAACACATAGGATATTTTTTATCCCGATATTCCCACGGGAACGGGAACCACGCGGGTGAAACCGCGAGCGGCCGCTAGTAATATTATAAAAACTACATACACAATCCTACTAAATCGTAGCGGAAAAGTGGCAGTTTGGACATGTTTACATACATACATTTAAATCACGACTATTATCCCCGAAGGGTTAGTCAGAGACTAGGCAATGAGGACAGCAAAAGCAGTCCTCTGCCATAGTCCACTTTTCACCAAGTATCGACTGCACATGTGCTCAGCGTGACAAGTGGTGAGCCAATCGCCGTTGGAAGTTTGTGCAGTCTTTAGTCCGTTAGTCGACTTTTACGACACCCAAGGGAAGAGAGGGGGTACTACCGGTATTCTTTCATCGCTACCACAGTATTTAAGGCTGTGCCGCTACATGACACGGTGTATCGAACACGCTAGTTCGTCACTTAGTGTAACATAAAAGATCTCATTTATTTTGCAAGAACTTTCATTGTAAGTTTCGTTGCCCGTCTAAGCCGTGGGCAACTGAATTAAGCGCTAAGTGCCTCTTAGAGCTTGCTTTTTACACGTTTTTCGTTTTAAGCTCGCCTTAGTGTCTCGGCCATTTAAATTCAATTAAGCTGTAAAGGTTACGAATGAAGAGGGTCGATTCTCGTATCGCTTGTCCTATTTTCTCACAACTAGGGTTTACTAAAAAACATTACTTGTTATCTGTGAAATAAAGAGATCTATACATTATTAATTACTCAAGGGAAATACTACTGCATTTCTACGTAAAAATGGCACGTCTGAAGAATAGACAATATGGGATAAAATGTTTACTAGAATAAAACAAGCATTCAGGAAAGCTTGAATAGGATTCGAAGCCATGACCTTTGGATTGCCGGCCACTGCTCTAACCGCTAAGATACCGAGACCCCAGAAGACTCTTTTTTTTTTAGTTGTGTGATTTACGCTGCAAGCCGACGTCACTGTGAAGTCTACCCTCACAGTCGAAAGAAATACTATTGCAAGTATTTAACAATCGATAAAGACGTAATTGCTTATAAATAGTAACTAGCTATCTTATCTTTAAGTGTCGGACAACAACAAGCTACTTACTTCGTTATAGTGACATTTAGATGAGATGGTGGTAGCTAGCCAGACGGACATAAAACGACCCCTACCAACATCCAACCTGAGTATTGAACCCGCGACCTTCGGGTCTGAGACCGGTGCGGTGGTTTTAACCACTATCCCAGAGACGCGGACCCCTCAGGCCCCAAGCGGTCGCATGAGACCGCACCTACAAAAACACACTTGACTTTGTACCGTGTTTTCATAGACTTACAGACTACTTTTGTGTGAACAAGTTTGATTATTTCGGTTCTGTGGTTACATCTTATGCATCGTGATCGCAAAATATCGCATAGTCTATGCTCGATTCTGTCAAATTTGACGTTGACAGTGGCGCCAATTTTTGTGTCAAAAAATTTCCAAGACTAAGGGGTGTATATAGTCAAAGTTAAATTCATTTATTCAATTTAGGCTACAATAACTGAGCACCTTAGCTATTGGTCCTGCTGCGCTCGACCGCAGCAAGACCAGTCATTCATCTAAGCTGAGCACTTATGAATGTCGCTATGCCATCAGTTTGTAAGTCCTACTATGGGGCGGGAGCCTTGTACTAAGAAAAACCGGCAAGAAACTCAGCAAGGGTATTTCTTTTCTCCCTTACTTTTACAGCGTAATACAAATTGGAAAATGCCCTCCCTAACAGATTAGAAGGAAGTTATATTGAACAATACTAGACAACAACAAGACTATTATTTTGAACAATATTGAGAAAAATGAAATATTGAGTTTTAAGGCTACTACGGCCTATTAAAACAACGGCCTTACTTATAAACACTATATAAATTATTCAGTTAAACCTTCTAATAAACTGTGGTAAAACATTATTTTGTCTTCGTCACACAAACGTCATTTTGAATTTAAGCAAAAGAGAAACATAATGTTTAACTAAATAACGCTTAAATAGTGTTTATATTTATCCCCTAACGTTAAAACAAAAGTAAGTTAATAGTCAGGCGAAACTAGCCAAAATCACTTAAAAGTCAGGTCAAATCACGGAGTTTATAACTAAAGCCTTAAACGTGTTTACATTACAAAAGTTGGGACAAATAAAACTGGCGTACAGTTTCAACCTGCGCCGTTGATATTCAACTAAGGCGGTTGTCACACGACTGCGTGCGTCAATACGGCTGCCATGCTAACATGCGTCAATTCGACTCATAAAAATTCGCGCGTCCCTGCGACTCGTTTTATTGAGTATATAATTAATGTTCAGACGCCAACACTTAGAACTTACAACTACCACGGAAATGTCAAATTTCTTTAACATTTTGAACTTTGTCACTAAGATGGATCAGGTGATGAGCTCACCACCTGTTACGCTGAGCACGTGTGCAGTTATCATTTGGTGAAACATAGACTGTGGCAGTGGACTTGCAGACCACTGTTTAATTATTTAAAAATTCTACCATTGCCTTGCATCTACATTTTTGAAACTGCTAAATTTGTTAAACTTAAATGCACTGTTTCAGCCAGACTAAGGATGTATATCCCAGACATACACGAAATGGTAATAGATTGGTCTCCGTAGTTATTCCGAAAAGCCGTAGGTTTCAGAAAGAATGCTATTGGATGTGTATGCAAATTTATAATAAGATACCAGACAATATTAAACAATTGCCTTTTAATAAGTTTAAGACTGCTCTGTACAGATATCTATCCGAAAAATAGTTTTACAGCACTAATGAATTTTTAACTAGCAAATTTTAAAGAATGATGCTCATCTAAAATAGTCAGTGTTTTCTTCTTGTTGTTTATGTTGGTTGGCCGTAGAGCTTTGCGGATCTTGCTGACCCGCTGTCGTCGTAGCGTTGTAATTTATCGCTCTGGGCTGCGTTCCGTGGCTTCACTCGAGTGCACTCGAGCGCACTCCAGCGCGCGCTCTACCCGTTCCGTGGCTTAGTGAAATTTTACTCTGACGGCTGTCAGAGCGTAGTTTCATCCGTTCTGTGGCTCAGAGCGCAGCAACCAAACAACCATCAAATCGGATGGTTGTTTTTCACTCTGACAGCTATTTGACGTTTATATCATTGTTAAAGTGTCAAATTTTGCAATTTATGTCAAAACGTCTCGAAAAATTCAGCCTGTTTGTTTCGTATTGTTTTACTTTTTAATAATTAGGTTTAAATATTGTATAAAAGTGGAAAAAATGTAGACAAAAGAAGAGTTTTCTCTCGTTTTGGACAGGAATACTTCAGAAGAGGTTATAAAAACAACTCGATCGTTCCGTGGCTAAGTTGCAACTCAAACGAGTTAAACTTTAACCAAACAACTACACCCAGAACGACGGAACGCACTCCTGTCGGGCTCGCTTGATTGACACTAGCTGTCACACTACAATACGTATGTAGTTGAGTAGGACTATTTTTTTGATTCATACTACTAGGTTCATGCCGTATCTTTGCCTAGTATAGTATTCTGCCGTATTTTGTTCCGCCTGGCTGCGACCTGGTAGCGACAGCGCTATAATCACGATGTTTATAGCATTGTTGTGTTAAGATAAGGTAGCCAGTTCCTCAATTGTTGAGGATTCCGGGTAAAGCGCGCTTCCAACTTCGGCCTTATCGTCACTTACCACCAGGTTAAATGAAGGCCAAACGCTAAGCCGTTGTAGAATAAAAACAGTATAAAAGTACATACCTTTTTTGCTTATATCGGTGACTTGCGATTTAAAAGTCGAACTGACGCACGCTCCAACGAAATTCATCGTGTGATTAGTGCCTAAATGTTACCTTGTGGGGAAATGTTTGATCCAATGTTTGCTTTGTCTTTGGGGTATCAGGTTGTTGAATAAATTTGTTCGGTGTATGTTAAATTAATGTTGTGGCTGTAAATCAAGTTTGTGTAGGGCTTTGTATGGGATAAGGAAGAAGGAACTCCGCATGATTAGAAATAGTTTGCGTCGAAGTTAAAGTTTAAAATGTGGATGGATACGTTGTGCTCGTATTTACTACCTACCCACTATACTCTTACTTACTTTTTTTGGACGACCTCCTTGGTCGAGTGGTTTGTACACCGGTTTTCATGGTGTCGCAATCTCTGAGGTCCCAAATTCGATCCCCGTTCGGGTCAATTTAGAAATTATTGTATTTCTAAATTGTCTCGAATCTGGGTATTTTCTATGTAAAATAAGGTATGTATTTAAGTATTTTAAGTATGTTTATTCGTTGTCTTGTATCCATTTAACGAGTTTCTTCGAAGCTTCTCTTGGGCTAGATAATTGGTGTGATTGTAGGAAAGTTTATTATTATAGTTTATAATACTTGTATTTCTCCTACAATTATTTAATGTTTATTCTACTTTAAATATATAAATACATATAATCACGACTATTATCCCCGAAGGGTTAGTCAGAGACTAGGCAATGAGGACCACAAAGGCAATCCTCTACTATAGTCTTAGATTAAAACATTTTGTTTTAAACTAAGACTATAGTCGAACTTTCACCAAATAGAGACTTCACATGTTCTTAGCGTGACAGGTGTACGTGCAGTCTTTAGTCCGTTAGTCGCCTCTTACGACACCCAAAGGAAGAGACGTTGTGGTAGTATTCTTTCACCGCTTCGCGACACGGTTATTTTACAGTTATGTTAATGTTAATTTACTTTTCATATAGTCACGAGTTTAAAAACAATTTCTGGTATTACATACATACTGAGAACATGTGCAGTTGTAATTTGGTGAAACGTGGACTATGGAAGTGGAATGCTTTTGCGGTCATCTTCGTAAAATAAAAAAATAAATCTTTCCTACAATCACACCAATTATCTAGCCCAAGAGAAGCTTCGAAGAAACTCGTTAAATGGTTACTAGACAACGGATAAACATACTTAAAATACTTAAATACATACTTATTATACATAGAAAACACCATCATCATTCCTTAGTCTCTTTTTTAAACTAAAACTTTCCTACAATCACACCAATTATATAGCCCAGGAGAAGCTTCGTTGTGAAACTGGTTATATGGTTACTAGACAACGGATAAACATACTTAAAATACTTATATACATATTTATTATACATAGAAAACACCCAGACCCGAGGCAATTTCGAAAAACAATAATTTCTAAATTGACCCAACCGGGGATCGAACCCGGGACCTCAGAGATGGCGACACCATGAAAACCGGTGTACAAACCACTAGACCAAGGAGGTCGTCAAGAGTCTCTCTGACTAACCCTTTGGGGATAATAGTCTTGAATCCATGTGTGTATATCACCTCTAAGCAGCGATATATACGTTACACTAGATAAGCCCTTCCGAACACGCACTATGTTCCACTCATCTGCGGAGTCGACTCGGCACCTTGCTTTAGTGTGGCTTTGACATTCGCGCGTGCGGAGCGGCGAAAATAATTCTTTATTTCTTTTCAAAGTGTACACCTAGACGTTTACTACAATTCAGTTGTCAAGTAAGTGAAAGTAATTGTTATTCAAGTCATTATTATGCAGTTATATCGTAATATTAGAATAGAAAAGATATTTTTTCAATTATTGTTATTGACAATCTATTTGGAACGCCATCTTGATACACACTACGTTGTCTTTGACCGATCTGGCGCTGCGGCGCTGCGATGTCTGTCTGTTGATTAGACGACATTTAAATGTTTAAGCGCTGCAGCGGCTGCAGCGAACTTTAGGTCTCTCATTCCAGAATTTGAACAAATGGTTTGTATGAACGTTCTTGTCTATACTTCTAGGTCAATGCCTCAAAGCTACTTTAATGGCTCGGCATAACGAACGGAAAGCACAGAGTCTCACCCCCTTAGATCGCTGTCCCCGTCTAACCATATAAATAAACACATGTTTATAAATGGCCTCAGCGCCCTCAGCGCCCTCCGCGCTCCGATTCACACAGTGTCACAGGTGAGATAAATAATATAGTAATTTTATTGTAATAAATTTTTTTATTATAATAAAATTACCGTTGACTATAGACTGCACATACATTCAACAGCACAAAGCGGCGATGGGCTCACCGCCTATCAAGATGAGCACATGTGCAGTTGCTATTCGGTGAAAAGTGGACTAATTTTGCTGTCCATTAGTGCCCAATCTCTGGCTAACCCTTCGGGGATAATAGTCGTGATGTACCAGTATGTATGTAATAAAATTACCTTTTATCATCATTAACACAAGGTGTTTGGGAATCCTAACTAATATTAAAAAGGTGAAAGTTAGTTTGTATGTTTGTTACGCTTAAAGCGCTGTCCCGATTTTAATGAGATTTGGTACAGAGATAGATGGGGCCCGGGAGACGGTTATAGGCTACTTTTGCCCTCGTTAAATTAACGTGATTGAAGCCGTGGGCAAAAGCTAGGAGGTTTATATTAAACTATAGTCCCAGTCCTACAATGGGCCATCATAGTGCAAAGAATAAAAAGCAACTCTAAAATAAAATAAAAATCAATCAGTTGTCATCCATACAGACATAAATATAATCACGACTATTTATTGTTTTCTGAGGTTTAAGCGACCACTACACATTGAAATAAAAACACTTTTTTACGGATTAAATCGTGTTTTATTTACTATTTACATAGTTTTTTTTTTATAATACGACATTTGTCCCTAAAAGGTTAGTCAGAGACTAGGCAATGAGGACAGCAAAAGTATTCCTCTAGCATAGTCCACTTTTCACCAAATAGCAACTACACATATGCTTAACGCGAAAGGTGGTGAGCCCATCGCCGCTCTATGCTGATAGATATATATGTGCAGTCTTTAGTTCGTTAGTCGCCTTTTACAACACCCAAAGGAGGGGGGTAATATTCTTTCACCGCTACGCGAGACTGTTCACGGTTGTTATCCATTAATGTGGAAACTAGCCGCCCGCCCGAGCCTTCGTCCACGCTAACTTATGCCCGATTTATACGTATTAAGTAATTTAGTAATTAACTAAATTTGAACTTAATTTTAAGTGATAAATTGCATGTAAACACACAATTTAGTAGATAAGTCACTTAAAATTAAGTTAAAATTTAGTTAACTACTAAATTACTAAATACGTGTAAATCGGGCATTAGAAACACCGACATACTTCAGTTATGATGTACAAAATATGTACTCACACTTTTCGGCGTGCAGTGGTATGCGCGTTTGTCGGCTACAGACTATAGTTAGTTATTAAGTAACTACAAGTAAGTTAACTGATTTTTTAAAATTATTATTAGTATTGACGTCAATAAGTGCCTGTAAAGGTTTACATTGAATAAATAATTTGACTTTGACTTTGAGTTTGACTTCAGCTATTTTGTACAAAATATCTACCAATTATATACAAAAATCATCGTCAGCTATCAGTCTTTCAATTAGTGAAAACCGCAAAAAATCCATTGCGTGGTTTAGGAGAATAGTGCGATGCCACAGACACAGGGAAACGGCGACTTATTTATTTATTTATTTAATTAGGATAGCCAACAATAAATTTACACAAAACATAACATAGATAGGTACATTTTTAAATGTCTTATCAATTATACGCAGCCACAGCATAGTTATTATATAAACCAGAAAATAAAAACAATAAAAATACTATTAAATAAGACTTTACTTTATAATTATGTAATGATAGTATTCGCACTTTTGTATGGACCAGCTGATTCTGTTCTACTGCTAGGCAGAGGCGACTATCATGTAATCAAACCAGCGCCACAACTAATTGGTTAGTTTGCTTTATTCACCACATTTGCCAAATGCGTGTTGGTGATCACAACCCCGAGTTAAGGCGAGTCACCGGTAAATGCGGGCAAATTGTTGTGCTACATCAAATGGTGGTATTTACTATTAAATTACGGCCTTATAAAAAATATAATACCCTAAAGGATTGCCTAAAATATCCTAATTTGTTACGCGATTAGATGTACTTGACTAGATTATAAAAAAATCCCGAAAACGGGCCAAGTTAAAGTCTAAAACCACTCTAAAACGGATGATTTCTTACATTTTTTTTTTAAATTTTTGACATAATTTTTACATGTAAGTAAATATTTATTTTGAAGTACTACTACTACACTACTACTACAGAATAAATAGTACTAACGTACAGAAGGTTCGCTCTCTAACTTTAAGAACGATTACGACGACGCGCGATGTGGAGCGTGCGAGCCGAGCGGCAACCTTTAACGGCGGCGTATGGCACACGCCTGCCTGGAAGGCGCGCCGGCCGAACGTACCTAACCTGCGGAGTGACATCCCCCTGGTACTACAGAGAACCTGCTAATTCATTAAATCCTATAAAGTCCTTAATGGCAAAAAATCTATAAAAACTACAAAACGCGCCTATTTGCGCCGCTTCGCTGTTATACCCGTCCCGTACCGTCGTACCGTCGAGAGAGCGAGAGAGAAGCGCTCGAAAGGACTCGCCTTAACTGTAAGCATCGAAAAATCCAAATCATACTCTACCCGACCTGCCCCCTTAGACAAGTGGCTAACGCTCCCTGTCTATTCGTAAGCGTTAACAGATACTTGGTGATTGCTTACTATAATCGACAGCTAAATGAATAAATAAATGAATAAATATATGCATGATGTTACATTAATTAGCTTTTTAAAGTTTTAATGGCCGGTGGCGATAAGAGAGTACGGGCAAAATAGACGGACAATTTAATTAAATTCGAACATTATTACTCCATATCTGTGAATAAACATATTTCATTTAATTTCATGCTAAAATGTAAAAAGTGCTGTGCGGGGGGGGGGGGGGCTCATCAATAGAAAACTTGAGACTTATCTTTCCCTTAGGTGTCGTAAAAAGCGACTAACGTACCTACCAAAGACTGAACATACTGTAGGGAAGCCGAAGGTGGGTAGGATGGATGCCACATTGAGGAAGGCAAAGGGAAGATCTTCCTCCGAGCTGGGTGGTATAGCTCGGGGACCGAGGTCCAACGGATGTTAGTTGGAGGTGCTATATATAGCGAAGGAGGTGGTGAAACTTCGCTACCGCGATGCAGGCTTCCCATACTATTTTCTGTCGCAGTATGGAGATGTCGTTGAGTTGGTGTTTGTGGCGCCATCTGTTGACACCGTTGGAAGGTGTATGCTTCGTGTCGTACTATGTGCGGCGTCATGCAGGTAGGTAGCGCCGCCACACATACATTTAACAGCTTGCTACAATTGGCTGACCATCTGTCACGCTGAGAACATGTGCAGTCGTTGTTAGGGGAAACGTGGACTGTAGCAGTGTACAGCTATGCGATTTGCTAAGCGACACATAGACGCTGCGCGCATGGCTGTGATCATAGATGTTACAGCCGTCACATCGTTCGCTGCTGTCATGGCTGTGGTCAAAGTTGAGGCTGTTTTACTTACACAATACCGATTTTATACCTACGATAAATGTCAAAGAAGTGAACAGCGTTGAAAATTATGTAGCAGAATACCAATAGTACGCTTACCGCTGTTGCAGCCGCTGCTACCAAGGCTTAAACGATGTTTGCGTTTAGAGAATCGCACTACTTACTGCTTTTGCGGTCTTCGTTGCCTATGTATCTATAGTCATGCATGTATTGTAAAAGTATGTAAAGTTTTAATTTGAAGTTCGCTAAATGATGTTCATTATTCTATTCCATATGTCACTATATTACTTGTCTAGGCCCTTGAAAATATAACTCAGGACCTCTGGATATAGGACCAAGCGCTTTACTCGATAATAATGGCATGTAGAAAGAGTCCTTTTTCACAAAATTGTCTGTACAAGATGTCCTCCTTCCAAATAATACGAGCACCAGAATAATAAAGAGTACCCTCGTGGTTGTTTAACATTTCTGAAGGAGGCGGAGCGGGGCGCCCACCTTGAAATATTGTGTTCAAAGCACGTCTAACCGCAGAAAATTCTTTTATTAATATTGGTGTTCCTTTATAGGCAATACTTGAGGAATTCCAAGCGTTTCCACGTTTTGCCTCCGCTTTATAATGTTATTATGTGAATATAATATTTGTTCACTTAGTAAATGTGGGTTGACAGAATATCGCGGGATATAAAATGTTTTGCTAGATTTGAAAGAAGATTATTTTAAGAAAATATATCTAAGGTATAAAGCTGTAAACCTCATGGCAAACACATGCTAGCTCTAGCTCATGGTCACCGGATGGGTTTCCAAATTAATTTCCTCGTGCTCCTTCGTGTTTCGAAAGACACGTAAAGCCGTTGGATTGTAATTGTTGAACAAATAAAGGCAAAGCATCAGATAGATTGATTATAAATTTCGGCTGTGTGTATTAAGACAATATTACCACGTTCATTACACCGCAATTTATCACACAGGGCATTCTAAGCCACCAGCAAATTGTTCTTCCACTTTCCCACATTATAATTTCAATCACGCGTCGCATTCGGGTACGGGGGAATTAAAGCTAATGACCTGGAAGGGGTTCCACAGGGCGGTGTGCTCGGGCCCCGGTTTTAAAACTTTTTATGGACGAGTTCGCGCTGATGTCCGTTTAAGTGTTAGGTCATGTACAGAATATGAATTAAGTTTTTTTCGCTTTTTTTTGTGTACGGTTAATCAGTTAACCTGCATTACCACTGCAGCCCATAGACATCACACGCGCGCTGCCGATCCTGAAGCCTCAGTTCCTATGCCTCATGCCCTGTGATTTTACTCAGTGAGAGTCACTTGGGTAAGCGTTTCGCGTTCATCTCACTAGTCCCTCTAGACAAGTGGAAAACGCTCACCCCCTGTCTATTCGTATTTCCTCGTACAATGCGTGAGCGCTGCTATATTTTTCACAAGCAATTGGAAGATTACACAGCAGCGTACCACGGAACCACCATCCACCCGGAATCTTCAACTACTGTGAAACTGGCTATCATATCTGTAAACTGACGAAACACAACAAAGCAATTTTTTTTTGTTAGTTGTTTTATCGGCTATCGCCAGACTTTATATAAAACGGTGTTAGCTTACTAGCTACGGCTACCCAGGCGGACTTAACAAGTCCTACCAGTAACCAACGAAGTAGACAAAGTTGTATCCCTCGTTGGGAATCGAACCCAAGACCTCTGGATCTAACACATGTGGTGTAGAGGTGTGACCACGTGTGAATCACCTTAATAAAGAAATGTGAGATAATAAACTTGTACCAAATATAAGGACAGTCCTAAATAGTTTGGTCTAAAAAAGGGCTTTGTTTATATAATACGACACTCTGTAAGTTAATCATATTGTAAACATTATATACTACTAGCGGTCGCTCGCGGTTTCACCCGCGTGGTTCCCGTTCCCGTGGGAATATCGGGATAAAAAGTATCCTATGTGTTAATCCAGTTTATAAACAATCCGTATGCCGAATTTTATCCAAATCAATTCAGTAGTTTTTACGTGAAAGAGTAACAAACATACACACTCACAAACTTTCGCCTTTATAATATTAGTGTGATAGTGTGATTTGATTACCCTATGGAATATATATCCAGTATATATTAGGAAACTAATTCGATAATAAATGAGTTCTAGTAAAGAAGCCAAGACTTTATTTTCGCGCCCTTAACCACCACATTGCAGTGGCTTAGTGATTATAACAAATAAGTGGTTAAATTGTTACAATGCGCCTTCCTCAAGTACCTAAGTAAATAAAAAGTATTTAGCTTCAAACCACATCACACGAGCCAAGTGAGCGTATAGCGAGCGTGCCGCAGGCGTAGCGCTAAATATTGCCAAACTTTCCCAATTATTAGTTAGCCTAGAACTGTCTACAAGGGGTTTTATAACTTTTTGATTCTTTGTAGCCTTGAAGTTTCATATCGTAGTGATAACTACAAGAGCTGTCATCTTCAGAGGTTTAGTTAGAGACTAGGCGATGGTGAGCGCAGAAGCAGTTAACGTTTCACCAAATTATGACAATGTGCTGTTGGATGTACGTGCAGTTTTTAGTCCCCTAGTCGCCTGTTACGACACCCAAGGGAAGAGAGAAGTTGGTAATATTATTTTAGTGAGCCGCTAGCGAATATTTTAATAAAAATAAAGTAAAAATGTGTCCCATAATTTTCAGACGTAATACTGCGCGATTACAAAAGTTGAGGCGCTCTGGAGAAGGTGAAAAATTTGCATACTATTAACTGGGGTCCCGCAGTCCACTGCTCATTTGCATCGGCGGAGCGGAATTCTAATTGAAAACCGCCTTAATTAACCCTTGAATATTTAAATGGGTACAGGGTAAATGTTTGGGATAACAGTTTTAATGCCAGATTTTTGCCATTGGCTCGTAATCAACAACGAGGCTATGGCAAAAATACTCAAGCATTCCTGGTGAAATGAGCTTTCACCTGAGGTCTTATCGTCACTTACTAGAGTTATCCATTAAACACAAACATTTCAAAATGTTAATAAGTATGTTAATGTTTGAGTTAGAAAATAATTCCAAAGTTGCCTCCTAAATCGGCTTCAAACATGTTTATCTTTTAACATAAGGTGACTTAAGTAAAATTTTAAACACTGTAAAAAGACGACAACCTCAGGCGGGAATCGGTATCGGGAATATGGTGACTGCTAGAAACCGCAAGAAACTTCAAGGGCTGGTCAAGTCAAATGTTTTAAACATGATAAAAATGACGAAATAGGAATTCGTGTTATCATTATATTTATATATTATCATTTCAGTAGCCTGACCCCACAACATTGTTCAGTGTGATTTCTCTCGTACTTCAAAAACTATCGGTTATTTAAGTTATTGGATACTTTAATTTGAACCATGAATGGTTGAAATCTCAGAAAGTCATAATTTCATTTCAGCGACTTTGAGATTATCGATTATATTTTTGCATGGATCAACCCTAGCTTCTTCCTCACTCGCTTAGAACTTACCTACCAGTGCCGAATAAGTCCTTAAAGTGGAAGAACTAGCGCCGTTTGCTCCGTGTTCCCGTAAAAAACGTAAGTATGTCACATCGGTGTGATGTGACAAAATTCTTTTCATTTCCATGTATAGATCTAACTTGTCTTCCAATCAACGAGTATATTTAGTAAAGTAGTCGTGAGGTGCTTATTGTAATACGGTTATTTGTGTAGTATTCATTCAATCTTATAATAAATGGTTTTTTAGTAAATGCACAATTTTGCTTTTGGTTTTCATTTTGGTTGATTCGATGGCCGAAACTTTCAACAGAAATGACAAATATCTCACCGAAATGATAACAAATATCATTTCAGCAACTTCAATTACTTAGCGTTTCATTTCTGTTCATTGTTTTATCATTTCGGTTCGGACCGGAAAAGCAGTATTTTGTCATAGTCTACTGTTCACCAAATAGCGACTACGCATGTGCTCAGCGTGGTAGCTGGTTAGCCTATCGCCACTTTATGCTGTTGGATGTATGTGCAGTCTTTAGTCCGTTAGTCGCCTTTTACAACATCTAAGGGAAGAGAGGGGGTGGTAGTATTATTTTTAATGAGCCGCTACGCAACACGGCTGTTACAAAACGTCTAATAAAAAATCCTCCTAAATCCTTAAGAGCAAACACAAATTCAATTATCTTTTGCTCATCAATTATGATACGTTTGGACAGTTTTTTTAAAGTTAGTAGAGAAGCTTAAAAGTTAGAGAAACATTCGTAAAAATAAATTAACCATTAAAGGCAATTACAATAGCCGAATTACTTGTGTTCGAAAACCAAAAAAGGCGAAAATGTAATTAATCCTTCTAATACTATAAACGCGAAAGTTTGTAAGTATGTATGGATGTTTGTTACTCTTTCACGTAAAAACTACTAAATGGATTCGAATGATATTCGGCATACAGATAGTTTATAACCTGGATTAACACATAGAATACTTTTTATATGGGTGTAACAGGGTTCTATCTTTGACCAATCGGAGCCCAAGTCAACCTCTCCTGCTCGTGGTGCATCCTGCCGAATAACGAACGAGGCTCTGGCGACCGATCGATGGCGAGATAACCATCACAGCCCATGCGTAGCTTAATAAGTGCACAGACTGGTGTCGGGCAGCAGCGACACCGGTGCGATAAGCTACGCACTGCGATTGCCAACCCGCATGCCCAGCGTGGCAATTATGGGCAAACCCTCCATGGCGACACAAAAAAGACCACGGCCCCCAGTTCCCGGCCGCCCTGCTATTCCGGATCACGGCGGCGGTCACGGTAACGGCAGGGTGCGAAGAATCCCCGGGTTACAAAAGGCCGCCATAAACAACTGACCCTGGCGACGTATAACGGACGCACGCTACTGTGCCTTGCATTTGTGGACTATGAGAAGGCATTTGACTCTATCGAGACCTGGGCTGTTCTTAAATCCCTGCAACGATGCCAAGTCGATTGGCGATATATCCAAGTATTGAGGTGTCTCTACAATGCCGCCACCATGGCCGTCCAAGTACAGAACCAGCAGACAAAACATATCCACTTACATCGAGGTGTGAGACAGGGGGATGTGATATCCCCAAAACTATTCACAAATGCCTTAGAGGATATGTTTAAAACGCTGGACTGGAAAGGACGTGGCATCAACATCAACGACAAATACATCTCACACTTGCGATTTGCAGACGACATCGTCATCATGGCCGAAACGTTGCAGGAGCTACAACACATGCTGAACGGCCTAGCTGATTCTTCTCGACGCATCGGTCTGCGGATGAACCTGGACAAAACCAAGGTTATGTTCAACGAACGTGTCGTCCCGGAACCGATTGAAAAACAAGGCAGTGCTCTCGAAGTTGTTAAAAAATACGTCTATCTCGGGCAAATTTTACAGATGGGTAGAAACAACTTCGAGAAAGAGGCCAACAGAAGGATACAGCTGGGCTGGGCTGCGTATGGGAAACTACGTCGGGTCTTTACGTCGCCAATTCCGCAATGTCTAAAGACGAAAGTCTTCAATCAGTGCGTCCTACCCGTCATGACATACGGAGCCGAAACGTGGACACTGACGGTAGGGCTGGTTCACAAGTTTAAAGTCGCTCAGCGAGCTATGGAAAGGGCTATGCTCGGTGTTTCTCTGAGGGATCGGATTCGAAACGAGGTGATCCGGCAGAGAACTAAGGTAATCGACATAGCCCACCGGATTAGCAAGCTGAAGTGGCAGTGGGCCGGCCATATCAGTCGCAGAACCGATGACCGTTGGGGTAGACGAGTTCTGGAGTGGAGACCGCGTATCGGCAAGCGTAGCGTAGGACGCCCTCAGACAAGGTGGAGCGACGATCTTCGCAAGGTGGCTGGCAAGAGCTGGATGAGAGTGGCCGCGGATCGTGCTCAGTGGCGTGTTCTTGGAGAGGCCTATGTCCAGCAGTGGACGAGTATAGGCTGATGATGATGATGATGATGATGATGATACTTTTTATCCCGATATTCTTACAGGAACGGGAACCACGCGGGTGAAACCGCGAGCGGCAGCTAGTAAATAATATATGTAAGTACCTATGTTAGCGACGCGCTCTTATCCATTCCCATTTTTATTATATTTTATTAGCGTTAATGTAGATATCCACAAATTTGTGATTTTGCTTTGACACTGGTGCGAATCGTGCGCCGCGGTAGTCTGCGACCATCCGCGCTAGCTGCACATTACCGTTTTTTGTAGCCCTAAGGGCCAGAGCAGACATGCTACTTTTAGCAGTGGCGATCGGCGATTTAGACGCTTTTAAGAAGCTAAATGTAGCGACTGAATCGCTAAAACGCGCGATTCCGATACTGCAATCGAACGCAGAGAGTCGCCAAACGCGGCTCATTCGGAACATGTCTATTTCTCAAAATGTCAACCGTTCGCAGAATGTCTCTTTCGCAAAATGTCGCGATTATACTGAAAATAAAATTTATTACAGTTAAAATAAATAGTTATTATTAAATAATTAAATAATTTAGTTTCAGCGATGAAGACATTTATGGTATGTTTACATTATAACTTCAATATGATTGATTTTCAAATGATTTTCTTTAAAAATCTAAATTTTATTCTAAGTATAATCGCGGTATTTTGCGAAAGAGTGATCGCGCGTTTTAGCGATTCAGTCGCTGCATTTAGCTTCTAAAAAGCGTCTAAATCGCCGATCGCCGCTGCTAAAAGTAGCATGTCTGCTCTGGCCCTTAGTTAGGGCTACAAAAAACGGTAATATGCAGCTAGCGCGGATGGTCGCAGACTACCGCGGCGCACGATTCGCACCAGTGTGAAAGCAAAATCACAAATTTGTGGATAAATATAATAAAAATGGGAATAGGAGCGCGTCGCTAACATAGGTACTTACATATATTATTTACTAGCTGCCGCTCGCGGTTTCACCCGCGTGGATCCCGTTTTCGTGGGAATATCGGGATATAAAGTATTCTATGTGTTAATCCAGGTTATAAACTATCTGTATGCCGAATATCATTCAAATCCATTTAGTAGTTTTTACGTGAAACAGTAACAAACATCCATCCATACTTACAAACTATCGCGTTTAGAATATTAGAAGGATTAATTACATTTTCGCCTTTTTTGGTTTTCGAACACAAGTAATTAGGCTATTGTAATCGCCTTTAATGGTTAATTTATTTTTACGAATGTTTCTCTAACTTTTAAGCTTCTCTACTAACTTTAAAAAAACTGTCCAAACGTATCATAATTGATGAGCAAAAGATAATTGAATTTGTATTTGCTCTTAAGGATTTAGGAGGATTTTTTATTAGACGTTTTGTAACAGCCGTGTTGCGTAGCGGCTCATTAAAAATAATACTACCACCCCCTCTCTTCCCTTAGATGTCGTAAAAGGCGACTAACGGACTAAAGACTGCACATACATCCAACATCATAAAGCGGCGATGGGCTCACCAGCTGCCACGCTGAGCACATGCGTAGTCGGTACTTGGTGAACAGTGGACTATGGCAAAACACTATTTTTTCGGTCCTCATTGCCTTCTGACTAACCCTTCGGAGATAATAGTCTTGAATAGAATAGAATAGAATACAATTTATAGCCAAAACTCTTTACAAATTTGTGCAGATGATAATGCATGAAGTTGAAAACAGTAGGGGTTGGGGTCTTGGTAGCTCAGCGGTTAGAGCAGTGGACCGGCAATCCAAAGGTCATTGGTTCGAATCCAATTCGAGCTTCCTGAGATTGGATGATTTTCTTTTAGTAAACATTTTATCCTATCTTATTTAAAAAAAGCATTGTGAATGCAAAAATTTCAATAATAAAAACAGTATACCCGTATCGGATATGCAATATAACCAAATAAATTGTAATGTTAATAAACTAAAACATAAATGAAAGGGTAACAATATAACAACAACAACAAACTACAAACATAAAATAATTAAAATTAAATTACTCTAATAGAAATACTTTATCAAACATTTTTTTATCACAACATTCAGCTAAGACTGTAATAGGGGCTTTTTAACAATCAAGCTTTTAATTTAAATTTGAATTTGAAAGTTCAACGCTTTAATATCAGAAGGCAGGTGATTAAATATTTTAATAACGAAACTAAAAGCTGTTTTGAAGTTCATAATTGGTTGTTTGTTCTAGGCACACACAAATCATATTTATATTTATGACGAAATCTTGTTCTTGTTATTGAAATTTCTAAAATATATGTACTTATAAGTCAATGTAAGATAACCATTTTTATTGAAAATATTTCGAACTGTTCTATTGAATATAAATTATTCGCAAATATCTCTTTTGTAAAATAATAGTTGGTTGTACATTTACTGAGTTTCCCCAGAAAGTGATACCGTAAGTAAGCAGTGGATAAACTTAACCAAAATGGGCAGCCGTAACCACATCTGTGGAAGTTGTATCAGCAAATATAGATTAAACATAGCAAGTGCTGGATATTTTTTTATTTATTTTTAAGAAGTGTTACCTCTAGTTTAAGTGGGCATCAATATTATGTATGTATGTATGTTTTGTAACATACAGGGATTATTTTTTGGAAACGCAACAACAACGAAAAAAGATAAATTTTAATTTAATTTACTAGTCATTGTTAGGAGCTCGATAGCGTTGCGGCTAAGCCGTTTTTATAATCTTGTCAGTTAAGTAACTTTCGCAATGCCGTGTCACTCACTGCATTGGTGACCAAATAAAAACATCTCGATCTCCTCCGTGCTTAGGAAGGCACGCTGCCTTTTTAATGTGACACGTCATATTGACTACAACCTGCCTGATGATAAGCAGCCGATGCAGTTCAAAATAACGAGAGCGCTCCTTACCTTAGAACAAGCACGGTAACAAGCGCACCTAATTATGACGGCCTGCATAAATGCAGTTTCAAGCCCCCCTTCAAAACCCGGGACTAATAGGACCCAGCTCCTATTAGTCCCGGGTCTTTTAAATCTCATGCGCCGGCAGAGAATTCATGGTCTTACAGAGGAACGACTTGCCAAATTTTTTGGTACGAGTGCTGACTGTCTGCACAGTATGATGGTGGTTCCTAAAAACAGCACGTGTAGTCCGGGACAGAAAAGGAGAGGGTGGGATTAGATCAAAGAGTTCTTCAGAACACTCAGTTTGTTAGATTAATAGGCCTCATGACCCCATTCTCACCTTGTTAGGCTGAGAGAAGTGGGAATGGCTGAAAACCAGCGCTTACTGGGAGCAACTCCTTAAGTATCCGGCCAACTATCGACCCATCGCTGTAACTTCTGTGCTGTGCAAGGTGTTTGAGCGGATAATTAATTCCCAGCTCATTCACTACCTAGAGGATCACTCGCTGCTCCATGATCGCCAGTATGGGTTCAGACCAAAGCGATCAACGGGTGATCTTCTAGCGTTCGATTCTCACGCGTGGGGTGAAGCGATGGACAAGCATGGCGAATCCCTGGCAGTTAGCCTTGATATCGCCAAAGCTTTCGATAGAGTGTGGCATTTCTTTCCAAGTTGCCGGCCTTCGGTGTGCCGCCCCGTTTGTGCGCCTGGATTGCAGACTTTCTAGAAGGGCGGAGGATTCGTGTCCTTCGTGAGGGTAGTTCCTCCGCTTTCTACAAAGTCAATGCCGGAGTGCCACAGGGTTCTGTGCTCTCACCTACTCTATTTCTTCTGCATATTATTGACTTGTTGTCCTTGGGCAATATTCATTGTTATGCGGATGACAGTACGGTGCATGAGCGGTACTTGGGACATCCTCCGGCAAAGCAAGCCGATATCATGGTGAAAAGGCAAGAACTGGTTGCCAAACTGAACCTGACTCTCGATCGTGTCTCTAAGTGGGGATCTAAAATCCTGGTCGAGTTTAATGCTAGCAAAACCCAGGTTTGTGCATTCTCGTCCAAGGTAACTCCCTTCCTTACTCCTCCCTCTCTTCAGAACTCTCCGTTACCCATTTCGGTGAACCTCAGCATTCTTAGCATGGACGCCAATAACTAAATCCGAAATGCTACATCGAGAGTGCTATTTTAACTGCCTCCCGGAAGTTGGGTAATCTCAATAAGGTGAGGCGGTTTTTCACTCCCGAGCAGCGCTGTTTGCTGTACAAAACTCAGGTGCGATCAAGTATGGAGTATTGTTCCCATCTATGGGACGGCTCCGCTAAATACCTCCTCGACGCACTTGATAGACTGCAAAGGCGAGCGATACGCATTATTGGAGATGCTGAGGTTACAGCCTACCTTGAGGACCTCCAGCTGCGTAGAGACATTGCTTCTCTCAGTGTCTTCTACCGGAACTACTACGGAGAGTGTTCTGAAGAACTTTTTGATCTTATCTCGCCCTCTCCTTTCCTCTCCCGGACTGCACGTGCTGGTCTTAGGAACCACCATCTGTACAGACTATCAGTACTCGTACCAAAAAATTTGGCATATCGTTCCTCTGTAAGACCATTCGGCTTTGGAATTCTTTGCCGGCGCATGTGTTTCCCAGCTCCTACAGTCCCGGGTCTTTTAAACGGGGCGTGAAACCGCATTTATGCAGGCCGTCATGAATGGGTGCCCTCGTTATTCCACGGTGGGGAGCGCTCTCATTATTTTGGACTGCATCGGCTGCTTATCATCAGGCAGGATGCAGTCACTATGACAAGTCATTATAAAAAAAAAAGTATTTTATTAGTGGATGCAAGTTATATTCACCTGTAATTGTTTGTATATTTAGCTTTAGTATTATGCAAGTATGAAATAGAACAAATGTTGGTGGATCAATAAATAAATAAAAAAAATAGCATAATGCTGAGCCACCTCCGATTGCTTATACCTTAAAAAATTTGTAACCTCCTTTTTTAAATGTATAATTGATGGGCTATGTATTGTTTATAGTTACAAACATATACATACAAACACGACTATTATCCCCGAAGGGTTAGTCAGATACTAGGCAATGAGGACCGCAAAAGCAGTCCTCAACCATAGTCCACTTTTCATCAGATAGCGATTGCATCGTGACAGGTGGTGAGCCCATCGCCGCTCTATGCTGTTGGATTGTACGTGCAGTCTTAAGTACTTTAGTCGCCTTTTACAACACCGAAAGGAAGAGAGGGGGTGGTAGTATTCTTTCACCGCCACGCGACAAGGTATATTGTTAAGAAGGTTTACGCATTTCGGTTTCCCATCCAAACTTCCAAGTCGAAATTTTTGAAAACCAATAAGCCAATTTTGATAAAACTTTGCGTGCTAAAGTAAAACACTGGGATCTAAATAGCTTGTTGGAAACATTTAAAAAAAATGTTTATTTAACTGAGTTATTGCGATTTTTAACTTTCTATAGTGGAGTCGCAATAACTCAGCTACAAAAACGTTTTTTAAACATGTTTTCAACAAACTATTTAGATCCCTGTGTTTTACTTTAGCATCAAAATTGGCTTATTGGTTTTTAAAAATTTCGACTTTGTTGGAAATTTGTATGGGAAACCGAAATGCGTAGGCGCTTAAGTGTATTTCATTATTATTTTTATGTGAAAATATAAATCAATTATTCTTATTCTTACGTACAACCTTTAGGCACAGACAAAGATAAATATACGAACGTAATGGATTGCCGCTGTATGACAGACAGGCAGCAACATAATATTATTATTATTAATAATATTACTTTGATCAAAGCAATGTCATGTCACCTACACGGTAATTGACCTAATTCTGCTGGCTATAAATAGACTACCCGCGGCCCTGTGCCTTTAATGATGACAAATAATAAGTAAATACTCGTGCAAACGTTAAGAAACACTTTTTTGTTTGTGTTTGTTTACTCTGCTCTCGGAGGTAAATAATTAGATTTCTTATAGTGTGTAGGTAAGCGACGTCTTACGAGACTCAATTCAGACAGACGAGATTCAATATTTATTGAGATTAAACTTAATTGAAATTAAATTACAAAATACTATTTTTAAATGTTATTTAATGGATTAAACTGTAGTAGAATGCTGTAATTTTAAAATGTACTTGCATTGTAATTTTATTTTTAATTTAAAAATACTGTACTAACGTAAAATTGTAACTAACAAAAATGGATCTTTGCTAACTGACATAAATAAATTATTATTATTATAAACACTAAACACTAGAAAGAGCACGGGAAAAACGTCAATTATTAATCTAATTTGACGACCTCCGAGATCGAGTGGCTAGCACGCCGGGTTTGGCGTCGAGCCATCTCTGAGGTCCCTGGTTCAATTCCCGGTCGGGTCAATTTAGAGAAAAACTGTTTTTCTAAATTGATTACGGGTCTGGGTGTTTTTTCTATGTTTATGTTTGGTTTTATCGCCTTTGTGGTCTAGTGGCTAAGCCACCAGTTTCAGTCCCAGAGGTCCCGTCCCGGGTTTGATTCCCAGCGGGGGTACATCTATGTGTGCTCGGTTTGGTTGGTGGTAGGGCTGTTAAGTCCGCCTGGATAGCTACCACCATCTTATATAAGTCTGTCGCCATAACAACGATGTTTATAGCATTGTTGTGTCCCGATAGTTTAAGATAAGATAGCCAGTTCCTCAGTGGTTGAGGATTCCGGGTGAAGCGCTTCCACCTTCAGCCTTATCGTCACTTACCATCAAGAGAGATTAAGGCTAAGCGCTTACCCGTTGAAGAATTAAACAAAAAAGTATATTTTTCCGTTATCTTACTAATTAACGAGTTTCAAAAGAATACTCATCTTGCTCTAGATAATTGGTGTGAGCGTAAACCTATTTAATAATTTAATAAAAAAAAATGTAAAGAGGACAGAAGAGCTACCTCTTCTGTTTTCGTTATAGTTGTGTTTAGATAATCGGCCACTTAATAAAACACGACGAATTTTTAAAAACATCACAGTAGGCGACACAGCGAAAGAGAGAGAGCCTAGTTTTTGGTAATTGGTATTAGTTTATGGTTAGTCAGAGACTAGGCAATGAGAACAGCAAAAGCAGTCCTCTACCATAGTCCACTTTTCACCAAATAGCAACTGCACATGTGCTCAGCGTGACAGGTGGTGAGCCCATTGCCGCTCTATGCTGTTGGATGTATGTGCAGTCTTTAGTCTGTTAGTCGCCTTTTACGACACCCAATCCCGCAACTGGACCACCTATTTTTATGAGAACAACCTGAAAAAGCGAAAAAAAATCAGATGTATACATTAGGTCGAAAAGTATAATGCCATTTTGTGTGAAACAGCTGTTTTTTTTTCGCTTTTTTAGGTTGCTCCCATGTGAATAGTTGTTCTTTGCTCTAAGTAGGATGGTCCAGCTGCGGGATTTTACAAAGTGATTTATCCAAATTTGTCAGTTGGCAGAAATCAATATCTACAAGAGATAGGGAAATCTGTTCGTCAATTTTAGACATAAAAAACTGCATTAATTTTATACGGCGTATTTTAAACGCACAGTCAACGCGCAGATGACGCGCGTATACCTTTTTTTTATAAAAGTAGGAGGCAAACGAGCAGGCGGGTCACCAGATGGAGAGTAATCACTGCCGCCCATGGACACCCGCAAAACCAAAGGAATTGCAGACGCGTTGCCGGAAGAAATAGGCTCGTTTCTTGAAGATCCCTAAGTCGTAACGGTCCGAAAATACCGCCGCCGAGAGCTGGTTCCACAACACTGTAGTTCGAGGCAAGAAATTTTGTAAAAAACACAGTAGTAGGCCGCCATCCATCAAGGTGATGTGGATGGAGTGACAGTCGATACGCGCTACAAACGTGATTCGAACGTAACCTTTAAACCTAAGCACACGGGGCGATCGTGAAACGCGCGTCTACTGCGCGTATAAGCGCATATACAGCCTCCCTTTGCCTCTCCTCCGCCCTGTTGTACGAGCTTCAAACGAGTTTTGAGCGCGCTTCACAATCGCGTTTGTATCGCGTTTTACGCGTGTTTGAATCTATGCAAACGCAAAAATCGGCATCTACGGCGCAGACGACGTGCGTTCCTGAAAAGCGCGTCGTTTGCGCGTTTTAAATACGCCGTGAGCTAGGGGCCTAAATCTTATACGTAACCGGGAGTCGAACCCGCGGTCTGTATCTCTGTAAACAATGTTATGAATTCTGCAAGTTTATTGATTGTTATTGTTGATGGTATGAATAATAAGTCAAAAGGAACACATTTTTATTGAAACTTTATTTAAATAATTGAATGAAATCCCTGAAAAAAAAAATTACCTTATAATTTTTTTTTTAGTAAATGTTCAAAATAGTAGCCATTTTCCTTTGCAGTAGAACAAGCTGGGCTGAATAATTATAATAAGTTGTTTTGCCTACTAAAGTGAGAAAAACTTTGGCTGCAAAATTTCAGCATTCTAGGTTCATCGATTTAGACTGTGCTATGTTGATCGTTCTTCAGCCAGTCAGAAAGGAATTCCCATTTTATATAAATACGTAGATGGTGCTATAAAATTACGTAACCTGCGCATTTTGTACCTCGAGTTTATTTACAGCATTCCAAGAAAAGGAGTTGTTTGTATTCCTTTGTTTGCCAGTTAAGTGGGCGTCATTCAGGGTTGGATTTCTTAGTTTAAATCAAAGATTATAATTGGTACACGCCATTCAACCGGTTGGGTAAACAATGTGCGGATACACACAGAAGAAATCTTCAAACGTCACATGTACAACGTACAATGTTATTGTTTTTTTTAATCAAACTGTACGCTACAAAAACATACAATATGTCGCCATAACATCAGTGTTTGTAGCATTGTTATGGATTCCGAGTAAACGTTGCTTTCCATCTTCAGTATATCACTAAACATCAGGCGAAATAAAGGCCAAATAAAAGTTTACCCGTAAAAGGATAAAGAAACACGGAAGCCTCAACACCACCCTGAAAGAATCATCCTTTACCCCATTTCTCAGATGTGGTACATTGTTACAGAAGTAAAGTGGCAGCCTTACTCCTCGACAAGCACCTTCAGATCAACGGGATCACCATGGGCGAGGTGATGAGGGAACGCCAGAGCATCCAGATGCAGCCGATGGCCAGCAGCAAGATGAAGAGGGAGAGGAAGGCGGCGAGGACCCTGGGCATCATCATGTCGGCGTTTTTGGCTTGTTGGCTGCCCTTCTTCTTGTGGTTAGTTACTTCTAACTACACTATTAGGCTACTATGATAGCTTTATAAGAAATTCCTTAAAGAGTAAACGTCAGCAGATCAACCTGTGCAAAACTGTCAAATTTCTCTAAATTTATTAACGAAATTGTTAACACGTCGTAGTTCGAAAGGCTGAAGTGTGTACCAACGGTTTTGCTTTTCGTGAAATTAATATGTCGTACTTCGAAGTGCTGTAGTGTGTACGAACGGTTTTGCTTTTTGTGGAATTATTTTGGTGCTTAATGACATGCTATTAACATCTGTTCTGTTGAAACCCTTAAATCAAGTTCTTTGAAAATTATTCCACTTTGTTTGGTAGGATTCTTCAGAATTCAACATGATAGCGACCAGCTAAATGCTTGCTTCTGCCACCAAGCAATATAGTTTTGCATTGCTGTCTTTCGTTTTGAAGGGTATCCTGTGAAATGTAGATCATAGAGGCGTAAGAATTGAAGCATCAGAGTCAGCTTCGCGGATGTACCCTTCGAGTACACTTGGTGTCCATGGACGTGTACGGTGTCAAAGTGTGCATGCGATATCCACTTTCTATCAGACAGGTCGTATTCTCGTAAACCGGCTCAGTAACGTAAAAAGTTAATTTGGTTTGTGGTTGGATTAAATTGGTGCTCTTGTCCTCAGGTACATAATCACAGCCCTATGCGGAGACTCGTGCCCATCACCGCCACCAGTTGTGGCCGCCATGTTTTGGGTGGGATACTTCAATTCCGCCCTCAACCCTCTAATCTACGCGTACTTCAACAGGGACTTCAGAGCTGCCTTCAGGAAAACTCTGGTTTCTTGTTGCAGGTACTAGTTACTTAAAGTTTTTAGATAATTACTGGTAATGCTCAGGATAAAATACAGCAATTCATATTCAGCATACACGAACTGCTCGGAAATGTGATTGTGTAATTTACAACTGAAATTTATGATAATGTTGAACCACCATGCATTGGCATGAGTCTTATGTGGTAAAGTAAAATTTTAAAAGCACAACCTTTTTTGTAAACTTATTCGCTATGACTGAAACTTAGTCGCTGAAATATTATTAAGCTACCTTGAAACAATTGATGACGAGGTTTTTGCCATGGGTTTGTCGTCCATCCAATATTTGGGCGCAGTTGCATGCGGCATGATCACAAATGTACTAAGTATAACATGGTTAAAATCCCGTTTAAGTTGGCCTAATGACACCGACTATGACAGTTCAAAAAGTTATGAAACCACAAATTAATTTTCTAGACGTTTAAGAATACTGTAAATGTTACAATTTCGATAACTAATAATTATGATTATTTTTTAAACGATTATTTTATTTTAAACTACACAATTTCTTTTAGATTATCGTCATGCCTTCTTCCGCAGTCTACACAAAGAGTTAGACTGGTCTCCTTAAGACACTCATTTACTAGGGAGCTGTCACGTAGGCCAACCATCACAACAAGAATTACAATACGAAGAGGTAATATTACCTGTTAGACTCCGTCTTCATACCTCATAGGTTTCATCTAATACGATATCTGAATAGTCAGATACAGCTAAACCTTCTTTGCTTATGACATAATCATCCTATCAGGAAAAGCATCAAATGCCTTACATGAATCCAAGCCTAGCATTCTAAAATCTATATTAATGTTTGCTCCACTCCTTTTCTATTTCTCCAATACCGGCGTCAGAACGAATTCACAAATTAGTAAAACGATTCTTCTACCACGAATAGTCTCCGGTATACATCTACTTGTTACTACTACTAGATTATAAATAATCCTGTATTAATTGTGTGCCTCTTTCAAATCAACTTTTGTTCTGGTTATTCCATAAATATGTGTGCTATTTCCACTATCCATCATTAGACATCAATTTGATGTGCCTCAATAGACAACATTTAACGTATATCCATTACATTCCCTAATTTTTGTCTTTCAAATAAATCAGGTTCTATTTTTTTTTTCTTGTTTTTAAATGATTTTTTGTTATCACCAGTATTTTTTGTTTTAATTGTTTCTTTAAATATAGATGGATTTTGTAATTGCCAGGTCGCTCTGTGGAAACGTAGGGCGCAAGTGCTGTTACTGCCCCCGTCGGGAACAACACCATTCCAATGCATCGTCTGACATCCACATGAACAACTGTGTGAAGTCCACCTCAGCTGATGTCCTTAGAGCTCACCAAGCCTCGTCGTCAAGACCTGAAGATATTATGCTGGAAACGTAAAGTGGACTCTCAGTGGTATGAGCCAAGGTTGTGATTTGATTGTGAAGGTTATGTGCTGTTTTGTTAAATTTCAAAAGTTTTGTTTGTAAGAGTATTTGTTGAATTGTGCAGTTCTGTTGGCAATGTTTTGTAGCAAATACATCGTCCTTGCGATTTTGTATATTTACAAAAAAAACAGATTTGTTTTTTTTGCCACCAGTATTCTTAGAAAAATTTAATACAGAACGTTTTAGGTCCACTTCTCCTTAAAAATGTTGTCAGTGTTAGTCCAAAACGTTCCATAATCATATACCCGTAAAGTTTGTTTTTCTTAAATGTTAAAATAAGGTTAACCTGTTACGTATGTAGCGTACATTTTGACGCTGACAAACTGATAATGATCATTGCATGGGTTCAGATGACACGAATCATGATTAGTAGACTTTAACACATGACCGAACACAAGCTTCACTTCATTAAGAGATAATTTGCGAGATTAGAAGTAGCATCGTAAGCTTATCTATTTTCTATTATAAGGCCAGATATTTTTTTTATCACATCAATGTTCTTTCATTCTTTCCTGAGTAATAATAAATACAGTATTAATAGTTGAAAACTTCAGAGCTTGTCCAGTGTAGGCTTTTATTCACCATTCGATTTCGAAAATTTTTGTGGTGTTTAAGTAGCAATTTCTTTAGAGCGATTCTGTAAACTCATTTCGAACTTCGAAAAGCTGAATCCACATTGAAATATCGGGTGCGCTTCACCGACGAACGCGGTGGTGAAGTAAACAAAGTTTGATTTTGACATTGCATGTATAAGAATGATATTTATGGGAGTGACGCATATTTGGACAAACAGGTGCTGTTAAAGTGACTTCTGTTAACTCAGTGTATGCGAATTCAAGTTCGGTTTTTTACAGAATAGATCTACTGGTGGCAAATGGGATCGAGTTACAATAATTCAAATCATTCTATCAAAATCCACTAGGCACTCCGATATCAAATTTTCTCAAAGACCTATTTGAAATATATCAAGCATTAATATTAAACGGGCAATTGGATATAGATTCTACGAAACGGTTCATGTTTCAACGGTTTTCCATGTAGTTATATTTTATGAGCAGCGGATTTAGGTCACCTCAAAATAACTGTGTTTGAATAGAGTATTTCGTAGATAATTTTGCATTTGTCCTTTTGAGTTCAAATACCTAATACAATATTTGCAATTACTCGAACTTTAAAAAAATTCGTTCTATTATATAAAAAAATTAAAACTACTTTTTTGAATTGTCTCAACATTGTTTGCCTATTACCAATTCAGAACGTGTTTCAGGCAAAAGAAACTCCACTAGACATTTACTTCTATAGAAAGCTAGTGGAGTGACACCACTCTGGTGTAACATGATTTTTGGTCGAATCCACCTTATGGAACATAATCAATTAATAATTAACTTGTTAAACATGATAGTAAACATTTTCACAACAACCTCAAACAAAAATGGGCACGTAATTCATAACTAAGTATAGTTTACTAGCGATCGTCCGTCTATCTTATGATCCTGATGGAATTTCGAAAAATTCGTCCCTATTTCTTGTTGAAATCATAAAAGGCAATGACGATAATATTGATATAAAGTAAAGAATAAACGTGATTTAATCCGTAAAAAGTATTTCATTTTAAAGTGTAGTGTTCGTTTTAGATAATCGGTAACTAAAGCGAACGTTTTAATAAGTTTAGATATTAAAACTTTCATCGATAACAAAAATTGAATTTTTATAAGTATACGTCTATCCGACTGCGAATCAGAAATATTTTCTCCTTTTGTAGAAAGCTTTAAATGAGCTCCAGATTTTATAGAAGTGAAGGGATAAGGAAAAAGTAAGAATGTGAAATATTAAACATTCAGACGGCCAAGCGTTTTCATTTGAAAAAAATGTGATATTTTAAAGGCACAAAGCTTTAGCTTACGCGCGTGGCTTTGTTCGCGTTGTATTAAGTTTGTCTTCCCTACCAGAAAATCGTTTGAAAGTTTCCAGCTATCCATATCTTAAATACTTTTTTATATTAAGTGCTAAGTAATTTATATTTTTAATTTAAATCTGTCAACTGTCATTTCTTTCGTCGTATTCGTTCAAAGACCGTATGACTAAAGTAAATTTACATTTAGGAAAATCAAAATCAATTGCTAGGAATATGTATAATATGTTCGCGCATCACTTCAAAACGGCTGCACTTATTTGGCAAATTCTTTTTTTATAGTTTTTGTAGTTGCCGGGACAAGATTTATATAAAAGATTTTTTTGGTTATCTGTGGCAATGATATTATCACGGGATGAGTTCACGCGGACGTTGTAATTAATAAAAAAACCCTGTAAGTCATTTATTTAAATGAGTAAGCTAACGTTATATTCCATAAGTTACTCAAATAAAAGTTAAGAAATTCAAATTGAATCTCCCATTATAAAGTAATTAATGGCACGGATGACTTCCTAAGGCTAAGCGAAATTAATATATTCAACTGGAAATGATAAATGCCTTGCATTCCTTCACAGGACGCATTTTATGAAGCCATTTAACCTTGGCCATTAAATACTGCCGCTTTATTATCAGTCTTAGTGCAGATATCATAAAGTCTAAATTGTTTTACATGAGGTTGACATTGATATCTAGAATTTACTATTCAAGGATAATAAATGAGGACGCCATTTAGTAAGTAATAAAGTTATTGACATGTCACATGTCTAAATAAAAAATTAATTGTTCTTTGTTTGGGCCCGTTCCCATTATTTGGAAGTAATGTTTGGTAATTGTTGTTGTTATAACTTGTATAAGAACCTTATGAGGGTAAATGAGATAAATGAAACAAAAAAATTTTCAGGATCGTACGGTAGTAAATAGAAATATGTGGTGTCTGCCATACCCCTCCGGCCGTGATTTGTAATACTTTAACTTGAATAGTTAATTACAATACAGCTATAGTTATGTAAACATTATTTTCAGAAATGTGACATCAGAGTACAACAATTACAATATTAAAATTTGCAAAACAAATATTATTATGATTAACAAAAAATATACTTTCACATTTATTTAATTGTTCAAATCGAATCTCAGCGTCTTTATTTAATATTAGAATGAGGCAAACGAGCAGGCGGGTCACCTGATGAAGAGCAATCACCGCCGCCCATGGACACCCGCAAAACCAGAGGAGTCGCAGTCGCATTGCCGACCTTTAAGAAAGGAATAGGAATTGTGTGGGCAGGGGGGGGGGGAAGGGGATTTTGTATGAACCCCGTCCCCACCCTACAACAGTCATGGGATACGTGTCAATTTGTTCATTGGGACCCAAAGAAGCCTAAATTACTTGTGTTAGTTGCAAAAAGTATTGGGTTTATTTATAATAAAATAAAACTTTTGTTGTTTTCTTGCTTTAGTTGGAGTTGCTCGAGTGTGTCATGCTCTCTCAAAGTGTCTCCGCGGTGGTGGCAAGTGCGTCGGGTCGTTACGTTCCCTAAAACATGGTTGAGCGAAGCGATGGCTGATTCATATGTCATACTCGTAAACGGGTGCCGCCTGTGGAGTCTGGTCTGCTCTTGCAATCTTATTTTGTTGAAAAAAAAATTAAAATATTCAAAATCAGTATATTTTTTATAACTTAAATCCCGCGTATTTGAAGAATGTCGCCATAGTTAAAAAATATCTATCCTACTAGACCCTTCAAATGACACTAATTTCAAATCTGTTGGTTCGTGGGGACAAAATTCCCCATGGTCCTTTCAAAAATAATGGTAAACGCTATAAATATATATAAATAGCCAACGAAAATCGGCCGAAATTTCGTTTCAGAGAAAGAGAGTAGGCCGCCTGATCACAAACAAAGGCTAGACATCGAAAAATCAGAAACACTCTTTACCTGACCTGGCAATTGAACCCAGGATCACGGATTACGGATTACTTATATTACTTTCGTAGGACAAGTTGACATTATTTTGTATAATTCAATTTTTTATCGCTAAATAACTAGTTATGTTAATGCTACAAAACTTTGACAATCATTGTAAATATTACGTGAACGCCACTATGTATTTCTCAAAAGTTAAAATAATGATAATTAAAAAAAATGTATTGTGTTAAATCTGTAACAAAAAATGTGAATTTAATAAACGTTTACATATCTCCAATGTAGCTAATGTGGTAACATAATTAGTGCCAAATTAATGTTATTAATAAATTATAGTACCTAAGTTTCCCTGTAAATAGACCTGAGTGATATTACGTAATGATAGACCCTATTTTGTGAAATGTGTACAGAGTATTTAAATTAGTAATAATGTGTATAATATAAATATTAATAAATATAATTTTGACGCAAATTTTGTTGCGAACAAATTGTAAAAGGAAAAGACAATGTTTAATAAATTAATTAATACAATATTTAAGATAAAGTAGATAGGGTTGATAAGCTTGCTCGGACTGGAGAGATCCATGATAGCATATTGGTTGTGGTAGCGTAATTCCGTTTCCGTGTTCAGTAGGCGACACTGCGGTTCCGAAACGCGCACGGGTTTGTATTTTTTTTTTTAAATTCTACTAAAACAGTACCCATTTGAACGTCCACAATGCACGCTCTAAACAGAACACAGGAGACCTAAAACCAACACTGTTTTGTATAGCAGTATGTTCTTTTAAACCCGTGTTTCGCGCTTTGCAGTTTGAAGTTACGGGTTACAATTATAATCGTCGATGTGAATAATTAGTAAGTCTGATAGATTAGCTTAGGAGTATATTTATTAAAGAACGCGTGAGCCAACCGAGCGAGCGAAGCGAGCGAGTCGCTCAGCGGCCGCCGAAGCGTCTAACCACAGAAATATACCTAACTCTCAAGCAATGATTTTTGACAGTATTATTAATATAACAAGATATAATTGTCACGTTATATTTTACGAGTATAACAATATATAATTACTTACCCACTAAAGCTGACAACTACTAACACACTTGTTTGCAATAGCAAACACGTAGCGAAAGCGTATTCATTTGTCTTAAAGTTGACACGGTTTCGGAGATCATTACAAAGCCGTGCATTATTGGCGTTCAAATGGACATTGTTTTGGTAGCATTCTCAGTTTCACAAGCCCGTACGCGTTTCAGGAAGGCATTCTCACCTACAGAACACGGAAACGGAAGTACGCGATCCGGTATAAAAGAAGGTGGCGAGTTCGAATCCTGCTCGTAGAAAAAAGTTTTCAACGTTGTCTTTTTCGATTACAATAATACATAATAATATATATACACACAATGTATATACTTAGTGGAATAACATAATATAATTATTGTAACTGCACAAAGTATATTCAGTATTAAAGATGTAAATAGATTAGTTACTGTAAATAAATAAATATAAAGATGTTCGATGTTTAAAAATAATGTACCCATTGTTATGAACCCAGATCATCAGCAATTTCGTTATTTAAAGCTTGTAAAATAATTTCCAAAGTACCAGTATTGTTTAAATTTTCTTAAATATTGAAATTGATGCATGTAAATTAATTTTTACTTATGTATACGAATAGAAACAGCCCCATGCACAAACATAGAAGAACTCCTATCTTGAAAAAAAATCGTCGTCGTCAACACAAATCAAATTACAATAACAACATTGTTCCACAAGTTTTGTTTTTGGCACTGCTTAATATGTAAACTCAAACTCAAACTGAAAATATATTTATTCAATAAACTCAATTAATAAGTACCTACTTTGAATCGTCCAAATCTTTTTTAACCTACCACCACCCATTCAGGACGTCATTTTTTAACTGTGGCAAAGAACGGGCGCAAGAAGCCACAGCGCACAGAAACAACTATATTTACAAATAAAATGTCGTTACAGATTTTAAAAATAATAAATGATGCATAACACCACTATCACAAGTAATACTATTATGTCGCTGCAAAGGTGACTAGCAGCCGATCTCTCTAAAGCAAACGAAAAATTTGTAGGGGACTTCAAATCACTTGCGAGATACTACTTATACCCCGCTAGATTACTTCCGGGGATTGATTAGTCGGTCACATAGGCTGGCCAGTTCATACGTGACAGGCCCATGTCCTACGGGATAGGGGGGTGGGGGACATTTGCTCACAACACAACCATACAATATTAATTAAAGCATAGAAGGAGTGCTATGACATTTAAGTGGGCACTCCCTTTGTTGTCAAACAATGCGATATTATGTGACATGCACACGCAAAAATATAACCTAAGTAAATTAAACGGGGTCGTTGGCTCTTGCCAATGTCCATTGAGGAAGTCGGTTGGTGACCAGGTGTCAAATTTTATTTTTCACTTTATATTTGACGGTTTTAGCAACTCATTTTGTCTCTTTCCTATTAATGTTTCCTATGGCCCGTTAGCGGCCGCTCGCAGTTTCACCTGCGTGGTTCCCGTCCCCGTAGGAATATCTGGATAAAAAGTATTCTATGTGTTAATCCAGGTTATAAACTATCTGTATACCGAATTTCATCCAAATCCATCCAGTAGTTTTTACGTAAAAGAGTAACAAACATCTATCCGTACTTACAAACTTTCGCGTTTATAATATTAGTAGGATAGGATTTGAAAAATTAGGACAACTATACGAGTCTCATTTGGACTGCTATGATTTAGTTATTATTGTGAGAATACAACTGACATTTCTGCCACGCGGCCTTGCCTCCCGCGCTCTTCTTTCCCGCCCCCGCAACCTTTCGTCCCCCGTCCCGCAGACCTCGACTGTTGTCACGTATAAATTTGCCAGCTGCAGGCTAAGCCCACGACATGACAAACCTTAAGTTTCTCGCCTCGCCTTGATTCTGGTTACGCTGTAAGAGTTATGGAAGGCAATAGCTATAATTCTAAAAAACATATTTAATAAGTAGGTTGGTTGCAAAGTACTCACATGTAAAAATACATATCTCGATATCAAAAACGTAAAGTCGCGCCATGCCCGGTTTTTTACAAATTTCCAGTTCGTCATAATTTGAAATGTTCACAACAATAGTATTTCCGATACAATGTAGTACATTTAGTTAAGCCGGCGCCGGCGGCCTAGATTGTGTATGTGTTTCGTGTGAAACGTCGAACGCAGTGACACGCAAGGCCGGCATTGCAATTGTATCAAATTGGAATGTAATACGATATTTTTTTGCAAAAACACCAAATGTTGGTCAGTCAGGTATTCGATCATCTAAAATGAATGGTCAGGTAATCAAATAATACATCCTACAAATATTATAAACGCGAAAGTTTGTAAGTATGGATGGATATTTGTTACTCTTTCACGTAAAACTACTAAATGGATTTGGATGAAATTCGGCATACAGATAGTTTATAACCTGGATTAACACAAAGAATACTTTTTATCCCGATATTCCCACAGGAACGGGAACCACGCGGGTGAAACCGCGAGAGGCCTAGTACATACATATAATCACGACTATTATCCCCAAAGTGTTAGTCAGAGACTAGGCAATGAGAACAACAAAAGCTGTCCTCTACCATAGTCCACTTTTCACCAAATAGCAACTGCACATGATCTCAGCGTGACGGGTGGTGAGCCCATCGCCGCTCTATGCTGTTGGATGTATGTGCAGTGGTCACCTTTTTTCGACACCCAAAGGAAGAGTGGGTAGTATTCTTATCCCTCTACGCGACACTGTTATATATAATACGTCTTCGTAATATTTGATTGTTGCGTTTATAAAGCTCAAATAAAGTCGAAGAAAACGAAACGCAGATTATCATTCTCATTATTTCCATCCTTCTTTATTTTTACATAACCATTTTTCTAGTCTAGACTCACTGGGAATTGATTTAATAATAGCAATTTTACACTATCTCAAATCATTCAAACCGGAACATCAGAACATTGTTTATTGTTTATTTTGCGAATCCCTGATAAAAGTGTCAAAGACCACCAAATAAACTAAACTCGTAAACCCGCTTTGAAGCAAATTCTATTTACAAAGATGTATTCGAATTTGTTCAGAACCAAGTAGGCCAATCGCGAGTTCAATTGACAAGAAAAAGGTCATCTTTTCCCATCTCCAGGGAAAATTAGTTTTCCTTTCGATGCTATCTTGAGATACTCGACTGGGATAGATAAAAAGTTTTCGACGTCAGCTTTTGCGCAGTCAATCGGAGGAAAAGTGATTCGGAGTAACCTTCCTGTTATCTTCAGATAGATCTGATTAAAACATATTATTTATTTTCTCTATTAATATCTTTTTAAGTATGGATCTTACATAAGTACTATAAATGTAATTTATATGCTTACCTACTTAATACGTCGCTTTTGTAGAATTAAATAATCTTATTGAATGCATTTTAATTTAAAAATTTACTTTCTATCGTACAAGCACATGTATAAAATAATATATCCCTTTAACAGGCACCCCGCTTGTTGATTTTTTAAATTGGTTATTGACCCTTTTTGTTATTAGGATATAGTTAAAAATACAGTGTTCAATAATATCGACACGTGGTTTATTAACCTGCTTAGCCGAATTGATAGAAATTTATTAAAGAACTTCATAAACAATCTATCAAAAACAAATCACACAAAAAGTAAGTACCTGTATTACGAATTTGGAAGAAATATTTATCGGGAAAAATAGTTACGCTTACTCTTAGAAAAATAGAGGACAAAAGGTAGTATTAAGATTGCTTATTACTGTCATGGAGTAGATGATAGAAATGTTTATAAAGGTGTTTGTGATAGATATATACGTAATTATTTACACAAAATATTAATGAACACTAAACCAAGCACGAAGGGAAATTGATTTTATGACTATTAATGTTTTTAATTGAGAAAACGTGGCGCCAGCCACCTTCTCGAGACTACTAGTTAGAGGCTAGTTAGAGGCTAGCTAGTAGAGAGACTAGTTAGAGGTAAACATGTAAGCACAGTTGAAACTGTGATAAAGATAAAGAATAGAATATGCTTTATTGTACACCACAGAATACATACAAAAGGACATACACATAGTACATACAATTGGCGGCTTTATCGCTAAACAGCAATTTCTTCCAGGCAACCATGTTGGACTGGAAAGAAGAAATAGTTACCAATACCAGTTGGATAGAAGAAAGGGCAGCATTGTGTATAAATAGATATAAGCTTGTACATAAATCATACATACTTACTTATATATTTATATATGGTTAGACATATTATATATACACATATTTACATATTATATTTATAATACATACTTACCTAAATAAATAAATACAAAGTTTTCTATATGTCTAAGAATTAAAATAATAAAATCATAGAGACATTGTCAGTGACAGGTAGTGCTCTTAACATGTCGTTTAAAGCTGTCCAGAGATTGTCATGCTTTATTTCTGTCGGCAATGCATTTCACAGGCGGGCAGCTTGAACAGTGAAAGACTTATCAAAAAATCTAGTGGAATGCATTGGTATCGCCAAACTCAGGTTCTCCGATGATCTCAATACACGATAATGCGTATCATTAAGGAAACTACAGCGTTCCTTAAGATAAGGTGGGGAAAAGGAATTGAACAGAATACTGTAAAGTAGGGAGACAATATGTAAATTCCGGCGAAGGCGAATTGGTAACCACTTGAGCTTAGTACGAAATTCGGATAAGTGATCATATTTTATTCCAAATATGAATATAATGCTAAAGTTGTGAAGACGCTCAAGCTTATTCAGTTGCTCTTCAGTAAGGTCTAGACTGTGCTTACATGTTTAACGTAAAGTACTGTGTAATTTAGAGTCACAAGCTGAAATAAAGTGTGTGTATATTTTTTACCCTTAGCTGTTTTGAAAAGAACCAACAAGACTTGGCCAGTGCTTTCGTTAGCCCTGGACCCTAAGTTTAACAGCGTAAAAATTATTAGGATTTTTTTCTCCTTATCATAGAAGGATACTCTAACCATAACACACATGCATCGATTTCATTTAGTTACAGGATTATTCTGTGTCATTTTATTTAATTTATAAAGTTAGCTGTTTTAAGTTAGTAAACTATTTTTTTATAAACGAAACGTTATCTTCTTAATTTTTTTTCTACGTTTCGTTATAATTATTGACATCATATTTTTTATTTCAAGTCACATGTAAAACACTAAGTAAAATGCAGACCGATAGATTTTCATTACTTAAAATGTAGTTTGAAATCCAAACACGAAATAAAAGTAAGTTTTTTTTGGTTAATCTATAAGCATTTCAATTGTTATTGATTTAATACTGCTAATATTTAATTGGTTTAATTAATAATACTTGAATTATATAAAGATTTAGACAATTCGTATGTGTTGTACAAATAAATTATATGTTGATGTAAAAATAAATTTTTAATTATTTAGGTTTACAATTAGACAAATTAGAATTATGTAAATAGTTTATAACATTTTATGGACGACCGTGCAATATTTTCAATTTAGAATAAGAAGATGTAAAGAATGTCGTTAAATAAATAAAATTTAAAGTGATCTCGTTTTATTTTATTATTTATTGAATGTAAGTAGGTACCTAGTTAGTTTGAAAAAACGACTTAAGCCTAGTTTGCACTTGCACTAGTATTTTTTGGAGTAGCGTCGTTATTTTGCTTATTTAAAATGAATTTTAAAACATATAATAAACAAATAAACAGACAAATAATCTAAAATTATAAGCTCTGGTATGAACTAGGCTTTTGAATACGGGTGTAACCATCATTTAATTTGGCACAGTTAAATGCGCCATGATCGTGTATACATGAGTCGATGTATGAAGATAAAATATTCGACGTTGATATTATGTTGCACTTACAATTGGCTCTTTCAAAATGGAGGGATGCGGAGAGCCGTCCGTCGAATAGTAATTAATAAGTATACTTAGTGCGGATTTAATATTAAATTAATTTGATGAGTAAAATACCAATAATAATAATAAGTAATAAAAACACACAATACACAACACACAGTACACAATTATTGACATTATTTTATTTCTAGTCAAATGTAAATAAAACACTAAGTTTTTTTTAAGAATTTAGGTAATTTAATAAAGAGCGTACTAATGTATTAAAGTAATATAATATCTGTTGCTATTTATGATATCGATACTAATTGTGATGGGTTTCGTGAATGATGGGACTGGTTGTACAATTATTAAGATTGAATTAAATGTAGGCTATCAAATATTGGTAGGTATCTATTGTACTTACAAATGTTTGTCATTACGTTACAGGAAAATAAGCAATTACAGAGATATCAGAAATGTACTGTTATTTAATTGTTTATATGCGTTTTAAAAAACCATTCGTAACATTTGATTAATAGCGAACGTTTAAATAAACTCAAAGAAAGCGAAACTATAAAAAAAGTATTTTTGAAAAATAACTATGTACAGACGCCAGCCCCTCGACCTACCACAATATGACATTGAACTTTGTAACTAGATAAGAATCAATAACTATTGGAGAAATTTGACAGTTTCGGATAGGTTGATCTGCGGGCGTGTGTACGACAAGTCTAATTTAATTAATGTATTGTCCTTTAAAAAAATATAATAAGCAAATGTACAATTTGTTGTAGTAATAAATAAATTTTAAAAAAATACTCAAAAGTGACCATGTCAATCTTCGATCTGTATTGTTGATCGAAGATGTCAATGAAAAAAAAAATATCTTACGTAAAACCTCATTACCACATCATTCAAAAACTACATTGGACGAGAGCCTACGTTGGAGCGCTTGATTTCAGCAACTTTTGTTTGGGCCCTTAATTAGCGGATGAAACTCTATAAATTGCCCACTCTAATTGCAGGCTTTGTTGCGAATTGTCTGCTCGTTCCATTTTATTTGTATTCAGCCGTCAACATTTCACTGATCATTCGCAGAAATAGTTTGTTTTTACTATTTTGACAATCATCATTTGTTATTACTGTGTCAACATTTTAAATACACAATACTGTTTGATTACTTATGTTACAATTTTAGATTAAAACAAAAAGGGTTTAATCTAAGGTTACAATATAACAATTACAATGGAGTCAATATAGATATTAAATAATAATATATAAACTTCCCTACACTCACACTTATACATAGAAAACATCCAGACCCGAGACAATTTAGAAAAACAATACTTTCCATATTGACCCGACCGGGGATCGAACCCGGGACCTCAGAGATGGCGACACCATGAAAACCGGTGTACAAACCACTCGACCAAGGAGGTCGTCAAACTAAAAAAAGTATTATTTTTATCTAAACTGTAAATAAATTATGTAATTAGTCTAGCAGACTAACTAACTTAGTTCCACAGTTATCTCTCGTTTCACCAAACTAAACTGCCTTTAGCGTTTTGCTATTCCGTATCGAATTACTTCAATTAATCTAAGTTTATACAATACAATATTGAAATTCGAAATTGGTGTAGTCTGGTGGATTGCTAAATATACAGTTTTCGATAAATTGACGACAATTCTTGTTGGTTACTGAAGTACCTACATACGAGAGTGTAACTGAAGTACACGTAGACAAGTGGCAGCCGCTCAAATCGATTCTATTAGCGATGTCAATAGAAAATTGGTAGACAATTTTACAGATGCATTATGAAGGCTGCCTGATTCGATGGTCACCACAGATTAGACAATTTAATAATGAATCCTACTAATATTATAAACGCGAAAGTTTGTAAGTACGAGTATGGATGGATGTTTGTTACTCTTTTACGTAAAAACTACTGGATGGATTTGGATGACATTCGGCATACAGATAGTTTATAACCTGGATTAACACATAGGATCCGCTTATAGGATACTCATAGGATCTTTTTATCCTAATATTCCCACGGGAACGGGAGCCATGCGAGTGAAACCGCGAGCGGCCGCTAGTGAATAAATAAAGAATAAATGTTCATAATTTAGTTATTGCGTTTAGCCATTCTCTCACCGAGACAGTTCTAGTCATGGAGCAAATGTTGCTCAGTGGATTTAGTAAACTATACTCCTAATAAAATTTTATAACTTCTATCTACCGTAGATAGGTATGGCGTAGATGTTTAAAATTTTGTAACCTCTTTAATAGATACTCCAACTTATACTCCAACTTCTACTCCAAATAGAGGACATCCTCATAATTAGGACAGGTGTAATGATAATTGCACGAATTATAATCAACAGTGACATACCACCACTATTTCCATTAAGATCCTACGACAAGCTTAAGATAATTAGGAAACTTTGTAAACTACCAAGAAGTTGTTTGAGTTACTTGGGATAATAGAATTTAATTACCTATATACACGTACATTAGTGAAATTAGTTGCTTGCTACTCGTATATCTTGAGACATTTCTAGAGTTATTAAATTAATTAACGCCGAGTAGAGTTGTGTGTCACTTAAATAAATAAGTTGATCCATTCCTTAATTTTTATTTGTCTAAAAAAATTAAGGGTGAGTTCCACCCATGAAACTGAACAACTTTCCTCAAGAAGCCTATGAGCCTACGACAATAGTATGGGAGGTCGAAATTTTAATGTCATTCTTGCACATAGGTTCCTTCAATTAGGCCACAAACAACATTATCTGTCTCGTTTACGCTATAGCTAGTTGTCATGCTATGTTTCTCACACTTTCGTTCGAGCTTTGGTCTATTATTTGATATCACATTAGTACCTACTGACATAACCCTATTTACCTTTTTTTATTATAATATCATTGGGTTTCTTAAAGAAAGTTGTTCAATTTCATGGGTGGAACGCACCCTTAATTTTTTTTTAGACGATTCAAAACTAAGGATCTATACAGGCATACATACCTTAATAGATTTGGGACTATTACCACAGAAAACTAATAGTACTAACGTACAGAAGGTTTACTCTCTAACGACTTTCACGCAAAATTTAAACTTATCGTGTGACCCGAGCGTTTATATTCAGTTAAACAACGCTGACTCGATACCGATTTGACGTCAGGAGAGCGCGCTAGCGTAGGGTTCCACTCATGGATATATTTAAGTATGATTACGCTACGCAACGACCGACATATGGAGCGTGCGAGCCGAGCGGCAACCTTTAAGGTACTGATAGACATGCTACTAAATATGCATGCTTATAAGCATGCTTATTACAAGCGTATTCGTAATAAGCATGCTAATTACTAGCAACGCTTTGACACACATACTACTAAGTAGCAATTTGCTCAATAGTGCCATGCTTTCGTGCTAGTAATGAGCATGTCTATCGGTACCTTTAGTGCAACATGTCTGCCTGGGAGGCGCGCCGGTGAAACGTGGACTTGGACGTAGACCGCAGAAGCAGTCCTCAGTCCCTGACTAACCCTTTGGGGATAAGTCGTGAATCTATGCATCCTCCAAACAGTTAAGTGTAGTGTAGTATGTACTTATTTTTAATAAATAAAAAAAAACTTTCCTACACTCACACCAATTATCTAGCTCAAGAGAAGCTTCGAAAAAACTCGTTAAATGGTTACTAGACAACGGATAAACATACTTAAAATACTTAAATACATACTTATTATCCATAGAAAACACCCAGACCCGAGACAATTTAGAAAAACAATAATTTCTAAATTGGCCCGACCGGTGATCGAACCCGGGACCTCAGAGATGGCGACACCATGAAAACCGGTGTACAAACCCTCGACCAAGGAGGTCGTCAACTTGATTTGAGAAAGATTGAGTATTTATATTGAACAGTGTATCGATACGCTTTATCGGCTGCAACGCGGTTCCAGTACACGAAGAAGTGCTACCACAAACTGCGGAGTGACACCCCCCTGCTATTATCCACAAACGGATAGTCAAAGACTAGGCAATTAGGAAAGACGAAGCTGTCCACTACCATAGTTCACGTTTCACCAAATTTTAACTGCACATGTGCTCAGCGTAACAGGTGGTAAGCCCATCACCGCTCTATGTTGTTGGATGTATGTGCAGTCTTTAGTCCGTTAGTCACCTTTTACGATACTTAAGGGGGTTGGTAGTATTCTCTTAGTGCGGCGCTATACTACACGTCTATCGTTGAAATAAGATACCGTTATGATGTTAAAGAGTCCTAAACGATATGTCCAGGGATGTAGTAATAAAACTTTAGGAGCAGTATCTACAGTATACTTATTTCATAGGCGAAAATATCCCTAATGGGGGGTCAATTACAAAACCCCACAAGACTGCAGAGACTATTCATTTTATTTTACCAAAAGTCGCCTAACTCGTAAAATTATCGGCGGTTTGAGTTCTACGTCGTGTAGGGGCTCGATTTTGGTGATTTTTTAAAGGCACACAATAAAAACACGCTATCAAATAACTCCTTTTTTTTTATTGCCGAAAGGAGACAGTATTTTTTTACAGTTTTTGTGCGCATTCGGGCACTTTTTGAACAACAATGAAAACACAAATGACACCCCCCATTAGGGGTATTTTCGTCGATGAAATATTTTGTTGTTAAAGTATTAATACTGTTACTAAAGTTCTATTACTACATCCCTGGACATATTGTATATAATCTCAACGCTTGCCAAATGCGATCGCTTACCTGACCTGGGGTTTGAACCCTGGACCTCTGGTTATCGGGAAATTATTTAACTGTAGACATTTTTTGTGGTAAGACAATAAAGGCGTTACTACAAAACAGTTTTTTAAGTTGAACTTGTGTTTTACATCTTGTGTCACTGTCTATGTAATGGAAACGGAGTGCTAGTTTAATGTATGTTTTTAAATTTTTTTTGTAGATTTGTATAGTGAGAATGTTGAAAAACAGTAACATTCCTCATATCGATATCGAGTGATTATTTGGGGTTACATCATTAATTGTCATATTATTATAAATCCTCTAGAAATCATAAAATTTAAGTCATACTTCCTTTCGAACTAGTACAATCTATTCTAACCACTGTCCACAGCGGCTTGCGATGCGACGATCCATTTCTCGGTATCTTGCTTTCTTTCCATTGCCGTTGACTAAGCCTTATATAGTATATCGCGCAATGAACATGAAACCGTTTGACGCGTCGCTAGTCGTTCGATCTCGCGGGGAGGCCTAAGGCGATCCTGTGTCCGGAGTTGGGTACGAAAGTAATATGTTAGCCATTTTTAACTGTACCCTCATTTATAAACGTCCGGCGGGAGGTAGGTTGTGTGCGTAGGGTACGCTAGAAAATAATAAAAAAAACTCAAGTAACAAGTACCAACCAACCAACTACATAGTTCACGTTAATTTGTGTTTAAAAAGTTACGAGCCGTGTGTGTTGCGGGTCACTTAAAATATTACTACCAACTCCTCTCTTCCGTTTTATGTCGTAAAAGGCGATTAAGAGGGTTTACGCATTTCCGGTTTAACATACAAATTTTCAAGTCGAAATTTTTAAAAACCAGTAGGCCAATTTCGATGAAACTCGGCATGCTGAGGTAAAATATAGAGATCGAAATAGTTTGATAAAAACATTTCCAAAAAACGTTTATTTAACTGAGTTATTGCGGTTTTAAACTTTCTGTAGTGGACTTTAAATCGCAATAACTCAGCCAAATAAATCTTTTTTAAAAATGTTATCAACAAATTATTTAGATCCCTGCATTTTACTTTAGCATGCAAAGTTTCATAAAATTTGGATTATTGGTCATTAAAAATTTCGAATTGAAAAATTGTATGGGAAACCGAAATGCGTGAACCCTCTTAACGGACTAAAGACTGCACTTCCAACAGTATAGAGCGGCGGTGAACTCACCACCTATCACGCTGAGCATATCATGTGCAGTTGTACATACATAAACTCACGCCTGTTTCCCATAGGGGTAGGCAATGCTCTAATCTAAGGGGTAGGCAGACTATGGATCGCCATCTGCAACGGTCCTTTCACACTTCTTTCGCTTCATTCAAAGTCAATCTTTTCATGCACGCCCGGCGAATTTCGTCACTACGTACACCAGCCTTTTTTATCGAAACCCCTTACTGGTCCGCATAGGTTTCTCTGGAACGCCCTTGCGCAATCGTTTCTTCCATATTCCTAGCGGCCGCTCGCGTATTCACGCGCGTGGTTTCCGTTCCCGTGGGAATATCGAGATAAAAAGTATCCTATGTGTTAATCCAGGTTAAGAACTATCTGTATGCCGAATTTCAACCAAATCCATTCAGTAGTTTTTACGTGAAACAGTAACAAACATCCATCCATACTTACAAACTTTCGCGTTTATATTATTAGGAAGGATAGGATAGGATTATCTTTCGTGATTCGACTTTCACTCATCCTTTCTGAGTGACCAAACCACCGGAGCATGCCGTTCTCAATGCTTGTCACTATATCATCTTTCAGACCGCATCGTTCTCGAATCACATCATTCCTCAGTAGTTTCCTCCTCATTCCTCCTATATGTAAAACGTGGACCATGCCAGAGAATTGCTTCTACGGTCCTCATTGCCTAGTCTCTGACTGACCCTCAGGGGATTTGTCATGAGCGTATGTAGAATGGCGCAGCGGCTGAGGAATCGTGGTCGGGTGCTTAAGTTAAAAAACATCTTAACACGCTCCTCCGTGCTTCGTTAGGCACGTGAAGCTGTTGGTCCTGGTTGTTGTCGTAAGATGGCAGTTAAAACCCACCAATAGAAGATAATAGCTTAAAGGCCTATTCAAACCTGAGCGGTATTCGCTGTGGGTAGACCGGTAGCGAATACCGCTCAAGTTTGAATAGGCCTTTACGTGTAAGATAAAAAGAGTACGCTGACCCATCGAGTTCTTTTATAAAAATAGACTTTTTAGAGAGGTTCCCGGGTTCGATTCCCAGAGGGGGTAAAACTTTTACTTGGTTTGGTTGGTGGTAGAGATGGTTTTAAGTCCACTTGGCTAGTTACCACCATCGTTTCCCTTAACATACTACTCTGTCAAGAAAGTACCGGGAAAAGATCAATAATACACAAAATGTTAGTTATTCGTACAAAATTATTTTATCGCCTTCAAAGTATGCTCCTTCAGAAACGATACACTTACGCCAACGAATAATCCAATCCAAAATGGATAACAGTTGTGCTAATCTAACAACAAAAAAAAAAAATTTGGAATCCTAGACAAATCTTCCGTTTCCGAAACTTTTTTGACAGAATGTAAATGTTAGCCACATTGTAGTGTTCCGATATTTAGAGATAAGATAGCCATTGCTTTTCACCATAAGACTTATCATCACTTCTCATCAGGTGAAATCTTAGAACATTAAACCAACAATTCTCTAAGGGTGAAATGAATCCAAAGTGCTTACCCGTTGAAGAATAGAATAAAAATAATGTCAAAAATAACAGACGCTATGAAAAAAAAAGGTACATTGCGGCCTCTTTGTTAAAAATGTTGCCTTTATAATGAATTAAAAACAAAATTATTCTTATTACACCATTGTAATTATTATGAATGAATGTTTAAAACTTTTTTATTATACCTTATCACCTGTGCTGAGCTGAGTGTTTTTAATGGCAAGTCCCTAAGGTATGATAAATTAATTTGTGGTGTTTGCGAACGTGAAAATAAAATCTGATTTGTCGGTTTGCATAAAGAAAATCTGTTTATATTTCAGTCTGTTTGGCGAAAATAGAATATGTATAATTCGTAAGTCGATAAAAACAGGCAAAAAATAAATATTTCGTTTATTGTATTATTATTAATAACATTATATTATTATAATTAATCTAATAAATTCAGAGTAAGATATCATGTTAGTTTAACCAATTGAATCTTTTTTTGTTACTTAAAGGTACTTACAGTTTTTTTTCTATTATAGCCTATTTTGTCCGATTGCTGGGCAAAAGGCTCTCCCTAGATAAAAATAAATAAATAATGGTGTGTTCTTGGAGAGGCTTATGTCCAGCAGTGGACGAGTATAGGCTGATGATGATGATGAAGCGAATAAACGTGATTCACAATTGTTGGAATATACGAAAATACTCTATTCAACTGTATCTATTGATTATACCATACGATTACTTTGTGTAACATCACTATTTTTGTATTAGTCACTCAAACGACTTTTCATTATAAAACCGTTGTGCCAACGGACACTCTTTTTAATAAAAGCATTCGTTCAGACAACTACGAAGTTTTACTTTGTCGTCACTGCGTCGCTGCCAACAAAAAATATTGTCGAGTGCAATACTTTTATTGCTGTAATACTCTAATATTAATACTCTCGTTTCTCAGTGGTTTCCCAACATCAATTTTTTTATTGGATCCATACATGCCTTCATAGTCAGAGACTTGGATTGCAAAATCAGTCCTCTGCCATTCCAGTCCACGTTTGACTAAATAACAATTGCACGTGTGCTTAGCGTGACAGGTGGTGAGTCTATTGAAGCTCTTTGTTGCAGGATGTATGTGCAGTCTTTAGTCAGTTAGTCGCCTTTTACGACACCAAAGGGGTGGGTCGGTAGTATTGGACTAATATTTTAAAAGAAGCACCATTTACCCGAGCCTTGCGCACTACTAATAGAGTACCTAGCTAATGACGTTGACATTTTAACTGCACTCTGAATCAATACACAAAAGTCACATTGTTTGTTCTTTATTAAGAAGTAAAGAAATACACAGTGTAATTACTTACTTTACTGAATATGTCCTGAATATTTCATAACTGTAAGTTTGTAACTAGCTAAATAAAAAATATGCGATTGTAAATAGGCTAGGTTAGAACATTTGATAAGTGCTTGTACTGTCGCATTGGGTTTTTATCTGTATTAGTTTTGTTGTTTTTAATAAATAAATAAATATTATTTTAAGAGCCGCCACCACATAACTTTTGGATTATTGATTTTTTACAGCTGGGCGAAGGTCTCAACCAAATCTGTCCTCACTAACCTTTTCTGTAGACGTTGAAATCTTTTCATACATTATTGTTTTCTGAGGTTTAAGCGAGCACTACACATTGAAATGAAACATTTTTTTACGGATTAACTCGCGTTTAATTTACTATTTACATAGTTTTTATATTATCCTGACGTTTCGAACCCTTTACAGGGTCCGTATATAGTCATTGCACAGGGAGACGTCAAGATAATATAAAAAACTATGTAAATAGTAAATTAAACGCGAGTTAATCCGTAAAACAGTGTTTCATTTCAAAATACATAAATTTAGTAAAAAAAAACTAAGATTAAAAATGTTTGGAACATCGACGGCGCCGCTCCCATAAGTACGATTTCCACAAAAACAAGTTGTAAAAAGTTGCCGGCATGGACTAATGTAGGGTTGGCAGGTTTTTTAAATTTGTTTGCAATATTTATTATGAGGCGCTGTGTCATTAATTAGAATACTTAACTTCCCTCTCTCTTTCCTTGGGTGTCGCAAAAGGCTGAGTGCAGACTAAGGCTGCACATATCCAACAGAATGGAGCGGCGATGGGCTCACCACCTTCGCGCTGAGCTGTACTGTACATGTGTACAGTACAGCTCAGGTAATTTTGTTTTATTTATTTCTGTGTAAAACTTATTAGCTTATTTAAAAAAAAAACTTATTATTATTTTATTTATGTCTTTATATTAGATTGTAATTTAGTTATAAGGAACCTGTTATATTCATTTATGTTTCGATTTATATTAAACTTAGACTAAGCCCACATTCGCCTGAAAAACAGGGTTTATCTAGCACAGGCAACAGAATTTAATCTACTTTAGATTATTAGTTAAGAGCTCTTTGTAAACTATAGATGTAAGCGTATTTAAATAAAGATATATTATTCGTCTCTGGAATGCTCTGCCAATGCATATCCGTCGTGCTCAGAGCAAACTAGTGTTTAAAGGACTGGTGCGTGAACACTACTTGAACCCTGTTTAGAAGTCACACAATCTGTTTTTTATTTTTATTTTTTTGTTATGTATGTATTTATCTATGTATGTGTTTATGTATGTATTGTATGTATATTAGTATTTTGCAGTATTTATGTAAGTAATTTAATTAGTATTTATGTAAGCCCTGTATATTCATTTGTTATGCTGTTTGTAATTGTTGTTATAAATCTAACTGTATTTAATATCGCCCAACTTCAAGTCTCCCACATCCTTACCGGTTGACTGGGAGAGAATGCCTTGTGGCGTTAAGTCCGCCTTTTGCTGTTTAAGCAATGAAGATTAAATAAATAAATAAATAAATAAATATTATTATTATTATTATAGTCGCTATTTGGTGAAAAGTGGACTATGGTAGAGGACTGCTTTTGCGGTCCTCATTGCCTAGTTTCTGACTATGTCTGATAATTGTCCTCCTAAGTATATGTATGTATGTATTTATTACGAGGATCTTGATGGCGCATCGGATAAAGCGTTCTGGTTGCAAACCTGTCAGTTAAGCAGCTTTCGCAATGTCGGGTTACCGGATGGGTGACCAGATTTAAAACATCTAGAGTTAACCCACCTCCTGCATTGGGCTAGCATGGGTTATGATGGCCCAATCTGGAAGCACTTTAGATTAAGCAACTCCGAAAAAGGGGGGAGGGGGCGGGGGAAGAGAAGGGAGGGGGAGTTGGGAACCTAAGGAAGGGGAGCCAAAGTGTGGAAATGCATAGTTTTCGAGATATATTTTTATTTTGAGATTATGTTAAATTATATTTAGAAAATAGAAAATTACCAAGTTACAATTACCGTACCCCCTCCACCCCGTCCCCCTAAGATGATTTTGAATGGAGCTAGTTTTCTGTTGTCTATTATAAAAATAATCTCGAATTTCTATCCTATCACGTGACCTAAACTAGTAGGGCAGCTAGTAGCCTAAAACTAAACGTTTTAATATTTTACGTCAAACAACATGTCGATTTTCCTACAATTCTGAACTACTTTGCGTTTTGCGGTTCGCGGTCACCATTTAAGAACCGTTCTGTCCCAACGGCCATGTCGGTTCTACGAGCGATTTGTCCTTCCCACTGCTATTTGAGCTTAGCATTATCAGCCTTTAAACGTCCCACTGCTGGGCACAGGCTTTCCCACACGGACAACAGAACAAAGGAAGATTGGGCCATAACCCACCACGCTCGCCCAATGCGGGTTGGTGGGGTTTAACGACTACCATCTTAAGACGACAACCGAGACCAACGGCATTACGTGCGTTCCGAAGCGCGGTGCTTGAGCTTAGCAATTCTTCAATAAAGCTTAATCATGCACTGGCAACCCTAGATGAGAGAAGTATGATAATGGCCGGGCACCTGTGCGAGATATGAATAATTTATTTATACGGTTTATTGCGCGAACCGACAGACACTTGAAAAATATTCCACGGGTTCTTTTGTCTTTGCTTTTTTTCTACAAGGAGATGAGCGGATATATTTTAAGAATGTTTACATTACATTGGGTGTTGGTCTTAGATTAAAACAAAAGGGTGTTGGTATTCCGAAACGTAGAAATTGATATTGCGTGAAGTGGCTTTCTGCTTCGTGTTTGTAATTGTCAGGACAAACAAGGTTTCTAAGAAAGAAAATTTGTGGAAATTCACGTCAAGTTGGGCGTGTTCACGTGGACGAAGTAGCAGGCGGGGTGCTAGTAAATAATATGTAGAAGACTACTACAAGAAACAGAAGCTGTGATCAATGTCACACTTGATTCAAATGTAACCTCGTACAACCATGAAACTTTCTTGTGCCTCTAAGCTTTGTAACTTAACTGGATCTAGTACCTTTCAAACCGGAACGCAGCAGTGCAAATCCAAGCAACTTAACGGCAGAGATCGGAATCGCAATCGTATCTGTAATCGCTATCTTGTGGAATGCAGAAATTTTTTTCCCAAAAACGAAGTAACTTTTAGCCACTCCTTCCCACAGCTGCTTTACGCAGACTATACTTCCCTATTGATTTTTTATATCACACGTCTTTTGCACTTTTTACTATAAGTTAGTAACATATATTCCCCACTGAGTCGCAGAATCTACCGAGTTTGGGAATATTATTTTTCTATTAAATCGATCCACCTGCGATTTGCGTCGCGACGCGCGACGTGCCAATCCCCGCGGGCGCCTCTGAGCTCAGCTAATACGATTACGACAAATATACGCGATCCAAGGGAGAAGCGGAAAGCGAAATTATTAATGTAAACACTTTTAAACATTAGTTAAAATTTGCATACATACTTCACGGGATCAAGGAATATGTCATCTCATCAGCTTTGCTACGATCCTGCCCCACTTCTTTTGTTTCATTTACACGCATAACATTCTTCACACATGCTGCTCGTTTTATCCACTGTCCAGCACTTTCCTACAACCCACATTGCTCAAACAACCGCGAGGTGTCAGCTCCAAGAGTCTGCGTACACAAACCGCGGGGGTACCGCAGAAAAGCTCGTGACCTCTTTTAGGTTAAATCAGTATTAGGACAAAATATTTCAGGAATACAAACATCGCCTGCCGTGGGGGCCGATACCCGCTGGCGTCACAGAACTTGGCTAACGCGATTAAGATGGTAAGACGTGGCCCAAGAGCAAAGGAGATAGCGGATAGTTTGTAACATTAACATAAACACCAGTTACAATGTTTTTAACATTTCTTATTACTTATTTAAAATTCACGCTAGCGACTACAAAATTTGGTTGGCCCAGCAATGGCAACTACTTTATTCGATGCCGGCTTGCCGTTTGTAATCCCAAGCTATCACCGTGCCAGAGAGGGTACTAGGTGTTTAAGTAGGTAGGAATCCCCTATAACTGGGCAAAGGAGGGGGAGGTTAGTCCCACATAAGCCAGGGTGTATGACGGCATTTCAGCTAGTAAAAACAAAGTGGAAACTGTACCTTTCGTCCATGTTGAAGTATTACCACTTTTTATTTGTAAGTATCATCCTTCATCATCTATTATCTCCACAGCTGAAAGACGCCTACAATGGGTAATAAGTACAAATTTAAGAATAGGGACGAATCAAAATTAAGTATATCAAGTAACAGCTAATTACTCTTTGTATTTTTTTTACATAGATATTACTCAATCAATTATTTCTACATTAATCTAATTAAGCACAGATCTGACAAAAGCTGATGAATACTAATACTAATACTAAATACATAAATAAAACTCTTTGTGTGAAAAATAGGAAATTGTCGCTTTTCTTATGACTTGATCCACACGCATCTCTTCGAAGCAATGTGGCACTATATACCGACCATCATATTAATTTAATATTGCAGGTAGATTTATGTGGTATTTGTTGGTAATAAGGTTTAGACTTAGGGTTGCATGCCCTAAAAGGCTCTAATTACAATTAACGAGTTTTAGCGTCACTTAAGCACGCTATGAAACGGATTTTAGGAATCTAATCTAGTTTACATTGATTTCTTTTGAATTTGAACAAATCTCGACTCTAGATTGAAACTAAAGTTAATTGAACTTGAAATAAAAATGATTTCTACTCCGCAAAATACTTTTTAATAACTAACTAACGTGACCAAAAGAGACCCGAAATTAGGAGCGAATTGAATTTTTATAATCTCTAGTATTTGTGTTATTTATCGCTCACCCATTTTGTTTCGTATGATAAAACGTCCAAAAACACATGTAAAAGCGTACCAACACGGCGCAATTTGCTCCATGTTGTAACCACATACCTACGCATATTGGCCCGGCAGCCCAAAGACTTAATGTTGCCAGCATTACCGTACCCATTTATGGATATCCTACTAATATTATAAACTCGTAAGTTTGTAAGTGTGGATGGATGTTTGTTACTCTTTCACGTAAAAACTACTGAATGGATTTAGATGAAATTCGGCATACATATAGTTTATAGTAGGTATTTGATATTAATGCTCAAACATATATATGATATAGAAATGATGAAAAATATGAGAAATCGAACCAAATGTCCTCCGCGATCCGGGCGGCTGCGTTGACCAATATACCACCTAGGCATCGGTTAGATCTGTCTTGAGAGGACGTGGGTGGGTTCGATTCCCACCTAAGGTGGTTTTTTTTATCAACGTTTCAATATATTTTTTTTTACTATGGGGCTTGGTACTAAATTACAAAGTCTTTTAACTGGACGGCAATGTAAAAATACTCGAAGAATACATTATTATCAACATATTTCTGACCGTATTATTAATTTAAAGACCTCCATTTTTTTATATAAATTAAAAACCAACATTGATTTCTACTCGAAAATGGCAACATTATAGTAGGATTGTGACACTTTATGTCATTTAAAAAGAAAAAGTGAAGCTTTTTTGACGTTTTTTAAGTTAATACGCATTGTAGACAGATGTCAGACTGTCAGCCGCCAGACGATTTCCGGCCGCGCTTTCGTTGTGATAATTGTGTGTATCGTTGCTAAATACTTTAAAAGGCCTATTACATTTCGAATGTGGTTTTTGCGTAAAATGCCCATTTTCGCATTTTGTAGTAATTTTTGTAGTAATCAGTTGTATTTATCGTTTTTATCGAAATAGGAATAATAAATTTGTGCATAATATTACAAATCTCTATTTTGTGAGCATAAGGCTTAAAATCACCAAGGTTGCAAATTTCAAGATTGGTTTTATGCCAAAAATAATTTTCAAGCTACAATGACGACTCTTGGTTTATACTGTTGAAAAAGTTGTATATTATTAAACTTTGACAGGGCAGCGCACAGAATTCTATACTTTTTTTGGAATATTGCTTTTTAGTGAATGTCTTACAGAAAATCATCAATTCAGGAACGTTTTTCTAAGTTTGATAAAATGAACAAAAACAAAACAAAGTACATAACTAAAGGATTGTTTAATAACATGGGTATATTATGTATCCATAATATATAAACAATATTAAAAATAATAAATACAATTTTTTTTACAAGCAAAAGACGTCAAAAAATAAAAAAAAGTTGCTATTATCATGCATAAAATTTAAGAAATTTCAAATTATTCAGAGCTCTTTTAATGGAATTAACGCTACATGAATAGAATAAAAGATCTGTAACGTAATAAACTATTTCTAAAGAAAATAGCTAATTTATTCGTGTTTTATTGAAAATTGTAATGTTCCCCATCAATTTTTTTAAGTTTTTTTTTAATGAATGAATTTTCCGCTTCATTTGAACTATAGTTTCTTCCTGCTTTTTTATTTTTCGGTATGCTTTCGCCCTATCTTTTCGAACAGTTTTTCTCCCTACTTGTCTTTTATCTGAAGGTACTGCGGCTAAGTAGTCATCTGATTGTGGCGGCGTATTACTTATTAGATGTGCTAAACCTTTTTCTTTTTTCTGTATTTTTTCGATGCCTTTTTTCAATCTTTTCTTTGCTTTTGCTTCTCTCGTTCGGTCATATCAGTAATTTCTGCCTTTATCTTTTTATAGTATTACCTGTCCTTAGCCCGTTTAATTTCTTACTGTTGTTCAGTCATTTTATCCAAAAACTCTCTTTCCTAGCATTTGCCTCTTTGGCGCAAATAAGCTGCACTATCCTATTTAAGCTTTTTTGAGTTTTTTTTCTTTATCAGGGGTTTCCATTACGCTGTAATTACAAAACAACGTATTTGTAAAATAATTTAATTAAAAAATCTAGGTGAATCGCCCTTAGAAACAATAATTATCATTCCGAGAACGCAAATCATTTCAAGAACGTTTCCGGAATGACCGTTCTCGAAATGACGATTTCAAATAACCGCGCATTTTTTAAACGGCAGCCATATTTGACAGCAATTCTCGCTTCCTTATTGTAAAATATTTGAGGTTAACAATTGATAAACAACACTATAAAAGCTATTATTGCAATATTTTGATTGAAGAACGCGTTCCCCATTTGACGACCTATTGATGTACGCTCTGTAAATAATGAATTGAAAGACACTTACCACATATTTTAATTTCTTTTGGCGAACTACTTTCTTTACAGCCACTTTGTTTGCAACTCTCTCTACAGCTGTTCCATAGACTAAAGAGGGATGCGTTCGAAATTTATTTTTTCGCGCTATCAAAGCTGCGTTCACTGAAATGATGCTTACATTGTCGGACATTATATTTTGACTTACATTTTTTAAATTCGTTTTTCTTCTTTATTAATGCTTGCAATAATTTAATATTAGATACAATTGAAGGTGAATGGGTATTAATAACCGTTATATTTTTTTATTTTATGACTATTTCTGGTGTTAGCTTTTAAGAATTGCTACTTAGGACGCGTTCTCCAAATGATTTCTTGTACTTATTTGTCCATATAAAATGTAATAGATAAGACTTTTTAATTATTTTGTGTGATGTGTGGTTAAAGTAAACACAGTTAAGTGTTTACTAATGCTAAAATGTTAAAAAAAATACAGAATTTAGGCATTTATTTGGTGCCGAAATGGATTTACCACCTTGGTGATTTTGAGCCATAAGTTGAATTCGGACGGCCGGCGCTTCGCATTTTGTAGTAATTTTACAGTTGTATTTATCGTTTTTATCGAAATAGGATAATAAATTCATTATAAAATCTTTATTCATCATAATATTGTCGTAGATAGGAGAAATTCACAGTTAACTTAAAGCGATTTTCGAAGTTTTATGGTTTAGAATAAAAATTTTTCTATATAATATCTAAAGATTCCGTAGCCGCTACGCTACGCACTATACGACTATTTAAGAGACAACATTCGATTTTTTTTTATTTAATTTGTTTAGAACAGTAGTTCAATCTATGAGCTCAAAAAAGTGCCTTCGCGCATTTTTTGAAAATCTCTCACTGCACTTTTGGGTTTAATTAAAAAATTAAGCAAAATTTACAAAAAGCGAGGCCGCTACGTACTGTTCCAATAGCTAGTCTACACTATTCAATAAGTCAAAACTGTTAATGTATTTTTGTTTCTGAGATCGAGAACGCCAAAATTGGCCATTTTATGCAAAAATCACTGTCAAAATGTAATAGGGCCCCTAAGTGCGAAAAAAATAACTTTGTTAACGATATCGTTTCTACATTACCACAGACCTCATAACAGACACACCTACTTAAAAACCCTGCGTTCGCTAACATTTAAAAAACCAGAACTTTCGTTCAGAAAGCGTACAAAACTTATCAAAATACAGTATTATTTAACAGAGGTAATAAAAAATCTAAAAAATATACAAAATTATAGCATTTAGTCTCTTGGACAAGGAAGAATATGAATTGCTACAGTTAATTTTCTTTTATATTAGTAAAAAAAATTATGTCCTTTACATGACGTGAGAGAAGAGCTCGATTTCGCAGGAGGATCGCTTGATGCCACAGCAGCTAAGGCGTTCATTGTGCAATTTTTATTGTCAAGCAACTATCGCAATGTCGGGTCACTTGATGGGTGACCAAATTGAAAACATCTCGAGCTCCTCCATGCTTCGGAGGGCACGTAAAGCCGTTGGTCCTGGTTGTTGTTCGAAGATGACAATTGGTAAAAACCACCAACAAGCATTGGGCCAGCGTGGTAGCAGGCCCAATCTCCACATAAGCTGTCGTTGATGCGGGAAGGCCTAGCTATTTTGAAGTGTGCTAGAAAGTGCTACCTACACTCTTGGGCCTAAAGTCCATACAAAGTTGCCGATTGTCTGGAATTTCGAGATTTTTTTATTTTGTTAGACAACAGAAGGACTCTTTTGTGAAAAAGGAGGGGTCGCCCTTCCCCCCCCTCCCCCAAAGTTTGGTTACGCGGTTGTACAGTTTTACCAAACCCTCAATTATATAAATAAATAACCTCAAAATACAAAAATTAACATAAATTAAAAACTACGTGTCTCCGGTCGGGGGCTAAGTGGGAGGTACTCCTCCCCCTTCCCCTCCGCCCTCCTCCCCCCTCCACCCTCAATTCAGGTGACTCGATTCAAAAGTTTTACCGAAATTAACGTAATCCTGCTTTGTTATTATACTTAATTTTGACATATTGCCCAGACAATTTCTGACAGCCACCTTAGCGACAACTGGATGGATAGGCTGATGACGATGATGATGATAGTGTGGAAGTGAAAGTGCTTCCAAAATACCTACGGTGGTAAAGGGTACCCGTACTGACGGTTTATTTGCTCTGAATTACGTTAACGAATGTTGACCCCTTTCCCCGATTATAGAAATGTACAATCAAGTACCGCATTCATGTTGAAGGGATGTCGGGTGTGGTGCCACTTATTTCGATAACACTGTTTTTTTAAAACCAAGTTTTGGTTTGCAAGTCATATTTACGCTCCATATACATATATTCAAGACTATTATCCCCGAAGGGTTAGTCAGAGACCAGGCAATGAGAACTGGAAAAGCAGTCCACTACCACAGTCCACGTTTCACCAAATGATAACTGCACATGTGCTCAGCGTGATAGATGGTGAGCCCATCGCCGTTCTATGCTGTTTGATGTGTTGTCTTTAGTTCGTTAGTCGCCGTTTACGACACCCTAGAGAAGAGATGGGGCGGTAGTATTCTGTTATTGAATCGCCACCAGCACAGCATTTACGTTTCTATTCGCATAAATAACAAAGTTCGCCGTTGACGGACACGTCTAGGAGGACATCATCGTCATCATTTCGTTAGTATGGTTTCAACGTTCGGCAATCTAGAATAATAATGAACCAGAGGCCGCGGGGCTGGGGGGGGGGGGGGGGGGGCGGCGCACATCGAATCTGAGTTTAGTTTAGACTTTAGTAACCAAGTGTCTAAGAGCTTGGCCCGATATTGTGAGATTTAAGATTTAATTTAGGTAATGGTGGACTGTGACAGTGGCTTTTTACGGTCCTTATTGCCTGGTCTCTGACTAACCCTAACCGGGGATAATAGTCGTGAAGTTTCATCCCTCAGTCGTCATTTCATCCCTTAGGTGTCGTAAAAGACGAATAATGGACGGAAGACAGTACATGCATCCAACATCCATTTTGATACTTGTAAAGTACCTAGTAAGTTTTAACGCTGTCAGTGGCACCACACAACGTGTTCTATATTCCTTTCAAGCGGATAGCGAAATAAATGTGTATTTTACAATATCAAATATAATTCCATTACGCGGGCGAGATATCGAGCGAACCGGGATTACCGGGAATACGGGGGATTACCGGGACTATTAGATGAGCTGTCACCTGTAGAGGGGCAGGTTGGACTAGAGCGCAATTTTTAAATCGGTGAATTTGATTTTCAAACATATGTTTGTGCGGTATTCGGTGTGGGTAAGATATACGGCATAAAGCTTACTACAATTTAAGGGTCAATAGAATAATTCTATTCGAAACTCAAGATTTGTACACAGACATACTTTATATGTCTGTGGATTTGTACCACAGACTTAGTAGAGATGTGACTTGTACCCACGAGAGGATCTGGCTCGTTGTATAATTTTACCTTATTCACAGACATATAATATACGTCTGTGACCTTATTATAAAAAATACAAAAGTGATGGATCGTTTCATGATTAGATAACCTGTATGTTCCTACCAGTATATAAGTTTTGAATCGTTTATATTTACCAATAACATTTATCTTAAACATTACAAAGTACATGGAACGTTTTAAAGAAATAGATATTATAAAATAGATTTTATTTTAAAACGTTCCTAGTTGATTGGATCATTATTTTTATTTTATTCAGTCCAAAACGAATTACAACAGTACGATCCAAATGAATTGTCACTGTTTAAGATAATAATTAGATCTTTTGGTTCGTTTTATCATTTGGACCGCTTCAGTATCTCAATAGTTACTGTCGTAAGAGAGTCACACAAGTAACACAGACGTGCTGAATAAAGATTGATTAAGAGCACTCATCAAGAGCATAAGCTGAATACTAAGCTGAATAACGTCTGAGTACCGTCTATTCAGCTGTTATTCAAGCAAAAAAGGCCCCAATTTTGAATGCTTAACGCTGAATAACATCTGAGTAACAATTGAGTAGGAGCTTAATAATGTTTCAATTAGCTTAATAACTTTTGAATAACTGCACACATTGCTTTTATAAAGCTTTTACAACTCAGTTATTCAGCTACGTCGAATTGGTTAGAGTATTCAGAATTTATTAAGCATTTAATTTATTATTGACATATATGCAAGCAATATTCATAGAAATTGGGAAAAGAAAAAATAAATTGGGTTCAATAATAATGTCGATACCTTTATTTGACATGACGTGAACTTTAAGTTATTCGGTAAGTAAATTTTAAATTACAAGTTAGCGGTCTGCTACATGTTAATTATTAGTGCGCAAGTAATTTTGTCGTGAATAGTAAATAGTATTTTCATACATACTGTACTAGGTCTGACAAAAGTACTTGTGATGAATTATCTAATTCTAGCAATTTTGTCCAACAAAATAACATGACTTGAGTTGGAAATGTTGTAGTTGTAAGATTAATAAGCATTTTGGTGATCTCGTAAATTCCTTTTAAGAATTAATTACAAAGATTACAATGGCGATCGATGTTTTGTTTTATAATGCTGAATAAAAGTGCACACATGTTTTGTTACTAAACTATAACTTGAAAAAGAGTAGACTCTTTACACTTACTTATGAATAACATTTATATAGTTGACCACATTTCTATATTAGTTACTCACATTTTTCGGGTTCTCTAATCGAACGAACAAAAACCTTTTATAATGTGTAACTTTCCCATCAGGCTTTCACTAAATTGATTACTTACATTTTGATTACTTACATTTAAAATCACAGCATCTTTGTTATTTTTTTTCGTGAAAAAGACTATTATATTTATAGTATCTATTATGTTTAAAAAAATTGCAGGTTTCGTGTTTCACTTGGCCCTAGTTTATTTAATCTTTATTGCACAACAATAGGATGTACAAATGGCGGACTTATTATTATATTATTAATTATAATTTAAATTTCGTTTCGGAAAAATGACGTTTAAAATAATTTCAACACGTTGTAAGGGTCATTCAGATTTGTGTACTGTGCCGACCCAATGGAAGAGCAAAGAACAACTTCGATGGCCAAGATATAATGCGGATTTTTTAATTAAGTAAAGACAGCAGTGTCCAACCTCGCGTAGATTGACTTACGATGAAACAAACAAACAACGCAAATAAAACATTTTATCGCAACGTTAATTTTATTTTCTTGTATTGCGATACCTTCTGCTAATAAAATAACCATTTCAGAAATGAAATTTTCTGTATACTTTGATTTTTAGGTCTTTCGGTTTTCCAATCCCAAAATCTGTTATATTTTTTTTGAGGACGGAACCCTTATCGTTAAAGGAAAAACACGCTTGCTGATTGGTACCGGATTCAGTTTTGTTTAAACTATTTTCACAAATCCTGTCATGATCATTACTGCTGATGACACTTGGACAATTACCTACTACTGCTGATATTTAAATATTCTTTTAAAAATTTTCTTTCGATATGACCGGTTCTTTACGCTTTTGCCACGACTTTCGATCCATGATTTAAACAACGCATAAAATAAATACGTACAATAATATTCTAATTGCTGGTATTAAGCTATGGGCGCTATATCAATACAAATGTGGTCTTTAATTTGAATAAGTTAGTTGAAACTCTTTATTATACTGAAATAAGCATAGTAAAAACACAAATAATATTGTTTATTCAGCAGCTGAATAATTAGTAAAACATAGAATCATAAACAGTTTAAAGATAAAGTAAAAACAATTATTCAGTATCAAGCTGAATACCAGAATTATGTAAACAATATTATTCAGAAGGTGATACTTTATTCAGCAATTAGCTGTTTCAAACGCTACAAGCTTAGTACTGCTTTAATAATAGCAGTATAGATTATTGTTAATCAGGTAAATGCTGCCGAAGGCACTGTTTTTCAGATTTAAGCCACCTGGAATGCGTAATGCTTAATAACATCTGTCTAATAATCTTACGGAGATTGGTTATTAAGCGTAAAGAAGGAAAGGACAGAAATACAGAATTTATTAAGCGTCAAGTATTTTAAGGGTCCGTACTCAACCTTATTCAGTATATGGCTATTCCCAAAGCTCTTACACAAACCATATTCATCTTTGAACTGTTAAAAGTTCTAAGTGTGTACTGTTATCTTGCTTATGTGTTACTTGGGCAGTGTCTTCAGCACTAGACAAAATGGTCCAAAACACCTAGCTTGGACACGAAAACTCAATTTGGCCCACCTTGTGCATTAGAACGTTGTAGCATAACTACGTCCAATTAAACGAGTTATATAACTCAGTTAATAATAGTTTGTAATTTAAAACAAAATCTGTTTCAGTGAATACTTATACTTATACTAACTAAATATTTTTTGTTATTTTTGAATTTTTTTTAATTTTGATCAATGTTTTTGGATAGTTTGTGTACAATGTAAGGCTTATCGACTCATTTTATTGTTTTTATTTATTTATAGCTGTATGTTTTGGTCTGTAAGCTGCTTTTGTACCTAATAAAATAAAATTAAATATTTCTATTAACGTCTAAAGCCTGCATATACAACCATCACCATAGAGCAGGGATGGGCTCACTGCTCTCTGTTGATGGTTGTATTCAAAGACATTAAACTTTGGTTGTATTATAGGTCATGTTTAGGTTACAGCACTTATGAATGTCATTATGAAATCGGTTCGTAAGTCTATCTATGTGGCGGGAGTACTGAGAAGAACCGGCAGAAAATTCAGCAAAAGCATTTCTTTTCACCCTTTCTTTTATAGCGTCAATTAGAATTGAAAAATGCCATCCCTATCATAGAATGGCACTTTCCATTACAATAATAAAAACATAAAAAAATAAAACAAAAAGTAAAACATAAAACAACGACAACGACATAAAAAATAAAATAATAAAAAAGAGTACAAATTTATTAAAAAAATATAATTATGTAATACTAAAAAAAAGTAGAGTACAAAGAACAAGAACGGTGGAAACGCGCGACTACGATGCTACGAACCGCTTTGTAGCATCGTAGCAAAATACTGTAGCTACTACGACAACGGAGCACTACGACTACGAAATAACTGCTTGCTCAACGCAATGTCGCAACTACTATGCACATAAAATTTTTTTTTAGGGCTCTTTGCACTTTCGCACTTAAGTGATCTGTGATTATTTTGAAAGAGTAAATTCATAAATTACTGAATAAATAAATAGACAGGTACTAAATAAATAAATTGTGTAGCACAAATTTACTAAAGAGAAGTAATAGAAGAAGTAGCCACTGAGTTTCTCAAAAACACTTCTTTACCAGAGCTGTACTATGTAGCTAAAAATATTGTAGTCTTAACTGAATAAATCATATTGTATCTTGACAACACACACATATTGCTTTAACATAGCTAACTATAATTAGGTTTAAGCTGAAAACGATGCTATAGTGTATGAAATAACGTTCACATTACAACACAAAAACTACACATACATCTCTGAAACGACAGGCACCTAAACGATCAAACATTACTCCTATATAAATCTGAATTTATTGTTTTTATACGGTCGGTGGTGCGGTTTGAATCGCAGATGCGGAAAAAGGGTCTTTATGTCAACAGGGATAATGGTTAGATGGTATAGGTTGCTCTCTGTTAGTTTGAGCAGGGAGAGAACCCCACCATTTGCCATTTAGACAACAGCTCTTCAAAGTGAGCGACTGAGGGTTTCCACAAATAAAAGTCACTTGCCACAAGTATGACGGAGCATCACTTAAGAATTTGAGGCTGATTTATTTTTCGTTATATTTGTAGTTGTCAAGACAAAGTATGACAGAACATTTTGTTAAAATCTACGGAAAAGCAAGAAATTAGAATGGTATTTTTATCTTAAATAAACTATTTTGACCTTTTGATATTGAGTCATTTCGTGAAGTGAGGTACAGTTTCTTTCGGTGGTCCTGTTGATGCAGACGAAGTCGTGGGGCGATCCGCTATTATTATTATAAAATGCCAAAGTTCTTGTTTCCCTTCATACTCAAACAAAGGCTAAACTGTATGTTTTCATGGCAACGGTGACACTTTAAAAAGGACGCTCGATGTGAGCGAAGCGAATCGAGAGATCTCCCAGTCATTCATCAACCGCTAAAAGCTGGTAAGTGTGTGACGCCATCCATCAGTCACAGGAAACTCGACAGTAGTGCTATTCTCAAACGCTCCGGATTACAGTTCCAGCGATCGGTGTTAGAAATACACTCAATATGGCATTGACAGGTTTCTTAGAAAGTTTGTAAGTCAAGTAAGTATTACTGGTAGAAATTGGACGTGCGTGAAAAATATCCAATTCTCATAGTTACTTTTTAAATATTAATAATTTATGAATTTGTTTTTAATTAAGTTAAGTTAACCCCCGATAGTTAAAGATTGTTGCTATATTATGTTGATCCCAAAATTAGGTTTTAGTTTAAATATGTTTTGTTGTATGAGCACAACGTAACAGACGTTCTCTCGACTCGACTCTCATGTTTTAAACAAAATCGCGGACCACGACTACTTACAATACACACAGATTCAAGACTATTATCCCCGAAGGAATAGTCAGAGACTAGGCAATGAAGACCGCAGAAGCATTGCATTGCCATGCCACGTTTTACCAAATTACAACTGCACATGTGCTCAGTGTGATAGGTGGTGAGCATATCGCCGCTTTAAACTGTTGGATGGATGTGTAGTATCTTTATTATTGAAATTTTGCATTCACAATGCTATATAGATATAGGATAAAATGTTTAAAAAAAACGCTTACTTTATGCTGGCTTGCAGCGTAAATCAAACTACTAGGAAGAATTCAACGAGTCTTCTGGGGTCTCGGTAGCTCAGCGGTTAGAGCAGTGGACCGGCAATCCAAAGGTCGTGGGTTCGAATCCCACTCGAGCTTCCTGAGACTGGTTGATTTTTTTCTAGTAAACATTTTATTCTGTATGTGTAGTATTTAGTCCGTTAGTCGCCTTTTACCACACCCAAGGGCAGAGAGGGGCTGGCTGTAATCTTTTAGTAAACCACTATACAACACAGCTAACATTTTTTTAGTGTGTCAAAAATAACGACGAATATGAACATCTTGAATAAAAATAAATGATGAAAATTTAAAAACGATTTCCCATATCGCAATATTTCGTCAAGCGCCGGCTGTAGCCGACCATATGGCACGCTCCACCCGAATCCACTCGATTGCGTTCGGAAACGCGGAAATAATTCGATCACACATTTCGAGCGTCTTAACACGTTCATGCGAACAACGTATACATGCGTCAAATATTGGTAGATGTGTTGTGAAACAACGTATGATTACGTCAAGTAAAAAAAATATTTTTTATAAAAAACGTTATTGTACGGCGGCTCGGCATACTAACATGCAAGAGGTGCGTTGCTGTGCTACAACACATCGAACTCGCAAATTTCTAGTGCTAAAGCGCATCAGTTTTTTTTATGTATTTCATGCCTCTTTCTCCTGATAACGTGTACCTATTTTGTTTGCTAACAACGTCACTATACGTCGGCCCTCCAACTAGGTGTCATAGATTCAGTAGTCCTGTGCTCGTCGCGGGGGGTGCGCTTGACCTGTTTATGGTGACACGTAATTGCAACGAACATTCAAGCAAAATCGTGAGTGTTTTGACTAGCACTGCCAATATGTCAAATAGACTCTGAATTGTTGCGTAGAAATTTGTGGATGGTCTTTTGGATGATACATTTCTGCTTAACAATCTTGTCGACATAGAAGATCAGTTGCACAACTCTATAGAGAACCAAGAACCGGCATTGGATTTGCCAGATTCTAGAAATGTAGAAGGTATTCAGACACTCAATCCACAATCGCGATCGCCTCCTTTGGATCCTGAGTCTATCACGGAGGCACGTGCACGGCCACCAGACCTAGTAAGTGCGGAAAATAATAATATTTTTATAATTTGAGACCAGATGCATCCTCGCCATCCGTAGGAATGATCCGTAGAGAGAGTAGTCTCTACATCAATCCCGGAGCCGCCATCGCCATCCCTGGATCCCACAACTAGGGTGCATCAACCTTCAGAAGCTTCTCCAGCTTTAAACCCTATATCAGATGCAGAGCATCGACGTCGACGTTCTATTACGTTCATCGCTATTGCATAGATTTTTATTTATAAGTTATATCAGAGCGCATATGCACGTCGACGTCTTTATACGTCAATGCAATCGACGCTAGTACTGATTTCATCAGCTTTATGCACAACGTAATTAGACGCCACTTTCGTTAGTATGAAAAAAATAAATAGTTAGTAGTTATTCTTAGTTATGTTTCAATTAATTAATTAAGTAGTTTTTAAATGCCCATGTTATGTATTTACATTTTTTAAATGTTAATGTATAGGTACTTTTTAACTACCTGTACTACTTACTTTTACTATAATAAAAAAAAATGTCTTTTTTTCTTTTTTTTGCGAGTGTAGGTATTCTCATTTGTATATTTAAATGTTTTCGTAAAATATAATATATTTTTGTTATAGTCCCAATGATATATGTTAAGCACGTTTAGATAGGTACTCAGTTTGTTTTGCAGTAATTAATATCACTCTCAACGTCTAAAATGTAAATCTAAGTTGTGGTAAATGATGCTGGTGTTGAAATTAATACTATTTATTATCTAATATTCTAAGCAACATTGTATTCAACATTGTTTTTGTGTGTGTCATAGCACTCCTTCTATGATTTAGTTATTATTCTGAGCATATTATAAAGTAAAGCCGCCGTTTTCCTCTGTCTGTAGCACCGCACTATACTCCTAAACCACGCAATGGATTTTTATGCGGTTTGAATTAAAAGATAGAGCGTTAACTGAGGATGGTTTATGTTTTTTTTTTTTAAGATATATTTTTTTAAATGGCTGAAGTATGACGGTCTTTCTAAGTAAGCAAGACGAAGGTGCGGGCGGGCCGCTAGTAAATAAATAAATAGGCAATGAGGACTGCAAAGGCAGTGCAGTAGGTGGTGAGCCCTCGCTGCTTTATTAATAGTGTAAGAGAAGTAATGGGTTGATAGTAATCTTTTGATAATGACCCGCTACCACGCAGCTCTCTTAAATACATACTATAACACTTCTGTCTAAACACAATACTAAATCCTAAATAATATAATATCAAATCAAATGGTCTCACTATGATCTCACTATAAACGTCCTACTGCTGGGCAAATAAAATTATTTTAGCGAATTGTACACATCTAACAGCTGACAAGGACGCAAATAACAGAGCTTGTTTCACTTACTCTAAATATCCTGTCGTTAGCTACTTGTGTTGGGACGTTGAAAGCGTGTTCCAGCCGGATTGAAGTGGTTTCAAATGATATAACCTGGAAGACTGAATTTTTCCTTTAGTTAAATAATGTTTGATTAAAGGGAAAATCATATAAAAGAAAAAAATAATGTATCGCTTATAATTTTGCTATATTCCTCGAATGTCTAAGCGTGCCATTATTGATCTGTGTTCTCCGTGGTCTGGTCGCTCTGTTTTTGCCTCTGCTTGAGCGTCATGACTAGTACATGTCATTTGGGGAATTTAAAATAACAGTCCAGTTTTTTCATCAATTGTCGGCATATAAAAAGCCGACTCACGGTGAGAAAACTCTCTTTTACTGCTGGGTCTACCTTCTCTCGACATTACTTACAACGTCGTGCTGTGAAAATTCGGCGCGAAATATAACCCGAAATCTCGGTGAGTTGTCTATAATATTTTGTTGTATTGCTGTGTGTTAATTTTACAGATATTACTAGTGTTTTGCAGTGTTTGGTAAATGCATAGATTGTTAATGTTCTGGTCGCTCTGTTTTTGCCTCTGCTTGAGCGTCATGACTAGTACATGTCATTTGGGGAATTTAAAATAACAGTCCAGTTTTTTCATCAATTGTCGGCATATAAAAAGCCGACTCACGGTGAGAAAACTCTCTTTTACTGCTGGGTCTACCTTCTCTCGACATTACTTACAACGTCGTGCTGTGAAAATTCTGCGCGAAATATAACCCGAAATCTCGGTGAGTTGTCTATAATATTTTGTTGTATTGCTGTGTGTTAATTTTACAGATATTACTAGTGTTTTGCAGTGTTTGGTAAATGCATAGATTGTTAATGTTTAACGTAAAGCCTAAATTAATATAATTCGTTTAAAGTCATGTTACCTTCAAAGGGAATAATTGTATTCCTGTCTTGTTACAATTACTGTCAAGCAAGTGTAAATGGTATTGCAGGACGCGAGGTTCCCTGTGATCCCGTGGACGAAATACCATTCCCAGTTAATTTATTGTCATTTTTACCTTTTCAGAAAACATTTAACTACAATGTTGGTATCTACCCGCTTTTGTTGTAGTCTCTTGTTAAGATTGTCTAACGGTTTTGCAATCATAATTTTACTTAGTAAAGAGAGCCTGGTTCAATTGTAGCTGTACTACAAAGTCACAAAAGCCGGGACTTAGTGAACATAAGTTCATTCCTTTTCTTGGTGTATTCCAGGGTTCCTGTACCAGGCTAAACCCACTGGGCCTGTGCGCTGTTTGCCTGCTGCCTGCTGCCCGCCTGCTAGAACCCGTGCGCGGCCAGCTGCCTAGCGTACACGACTCCGCTTTCGTCCCTGCGCGCAGACTGACCCTGCCGGCTCCAGGTTCCGGGTAGCTGCAGTCTACGAGGAAGATTAGCCTAAAGCTAAGTCCCTTTTAAGTCCCAGTCAAGCGGACAGAGTGAGCGATCAGTGAACCCTCCCTGAGTTTTGTAAATTCTTTTCTAAAAGATTGGGAATAAAACTTTGTAACCTATACATTGTTGTCATTCTTATTCTGAGGCAACTAACCTTGTTTCAATACATACATTATGTAGTTATAGGGGTGTCTGCGTTGTATATTGTTTAACTTGAGCAAGAGGTGTAATAACCAGTTTTCAGTCCTACAGTACCATATGATGATACCATCATTATTATGTAAGTATATTACTATATTGATGATAGTAAGCCTGATAGACAAGCTCTACCACCTATACATACATACACACATGACTTCCGCTTCCAAGAGGTGTAGGCAGAGACCACAGATTTCCATCTGCAATGATCCTGACACACATTCTTTGCTTCACTTACTCTCATAACGTACTTTATGCATACTCGTTGGTTTAGGGTCCTCTTGAGCTTACCCTTAACGAGAACGTCACCGATCTGTACTAAGTACGTCCGCCAAGGTCATCCCCTTTTAACTATCTTATTCACTCTCGCCTCGTGCACCTTTTTTCTAATTATTTTTTCATCCATCCTCTCTACACTTAGAGCATTAAACCAACTTAATGCTCCAACTGCCGTACTTAGACACGTCAATTAAGTTTTAATGACAATTAAATGTCTTTCCTCTCTATGTAGCACTTGACATAAGAAAGTGACAGCAAGATACTTAATTGTCATTAAAACTTAATTGACGTCTCTGAGTATGGCAGTTAGTCTCTATATGACCAAACCATCTTATCACACTCAAACTCTTTTAAATACATACACACAAATAATCACGACTATTATCTCCAAAGGGTTAGTCAGAGACTAACTCCATAACCATAGTCCACTTTTCACCAAATAGCGACTGCACATGTGCTCAGCGTGACAGGTGGTAAGCCCATCGCCGCTCTAAGCTGTTTGATGTATGTGCTGCCTTTAGTCCGTTAGTCGCCTTATGTCACATCAAGGCTTGATAGTATTATTCTAATATTGAGCCGCTACTACACAGCTGCCTTATTATAGTATCTCAAAATCAGTCTTAAAATAGTATCATGAGAATTTTGTTCTTCCGCAAGAAGCATTATATTTTAATTGACAATCTTCGCTGGATGGCAGAAACGATTGGATAAGTAAAGCCGAGGATTGTGCTCAGCGATGTGTCTAAAAGGTACATGAACCGGAGTTCTTTAAGCTGGATAAAGTGATAGATAGAATGAGAAAAAACACAAAAATATAAAATTTAAATGCCCGTAATTTGTTTGGACGTAAGTAAACATTTAGTCACAATTAACAAATTTATGAAAAAAAGAATGTTAACCTCTTGTGGGCTACGGCCATTTTTTTTCAATATGGCCGCATGTGTCAAGCTACTTCCGTATTACTTCCTGTTTATATCCGGTTTAGGTCTAATGACGATTTCCATGATTTTTTTTTACAGAGACTATATAAAAAACTTATATCACTAGAATCCTTATTAAATAAGCTATCTGGCTATGTTTAATAAAGTATAGTTTGATTCTATGTTAAATTGCAAAAAAAAAGTTAAAGTAGGTTAAAGTACTCTTGACAAACAAGGGGTTAAGAATGTGAATGAAGCTAAAGAAGTATGTTAGGATTATAGTAAATGGATCATAGCAATTGGAAGCTGTGGTCTAAAAGTACACAGGGAAATGGGCGTGATGTAGGCACGTAAGTAATTTATAAAAGTAGTATTATTTATTTATTTAAGTAAGGGAAATTTACAGCAATATAACTAGAGGTAAGTATGTCGCGTATAGCGGTGAAAGAAATTAACTATCGCAATAATTATCCAAATAGTGAATACTGTGAGTCATTAAATAAGCACAATTTACTTTCTCTTGAAAATCGTCGAAAGCTGTTAGACTTAGTTTTTTTATTTAAATTAATAAATTTTAATATAGACTGATAAGACCTTTTGTCAAAACTAAATTTTATCAGTAAAGCTCGATTGCCTGCATGCCCCTAACGTCCCATCAAAATATTTGTACCATCACGCTCTCGCAAAAATTATACCTGCAACAGCTATTTTGCCCGTTGTCTGAATTTGTACAATTGTCAGTTTTCTAACTTGGAACTGTTCAGTCAGTGACACCTTAAATAAATTTAAATCAAATATAGTCAATATGTTAAAATTGCCTACTGCTAATAATACTTAATGCTCGTTGTAAGTAAATTCATAGAATCTGTAATGTATGAGGAACAATTTATTTTCACTTTTGTTATTTTATTTGTATTGTGCTTTTATGTTTAGTGCTTAAACCTACATTTATTCTTACTAAGTAACTTTGGGCACTCGTTGTCTATACCTTAAGTAATTTAGTTGTGTTATTAATGTATGTAATGACTGTTATGTGCCAAAATAAAGATTAAAAAAAATACTACCACCCCTCTCTTCTTTTGGATGTCGTAAAAGGCGACTAACGGACTAAAGACTGAAGGATTAGTCTGCTTTTGCTGTTCTCATTGCCTAGTCTCTGACGAAACTGAAGGGTTAGTCAGAGACTAGGCAATGAGAACAGCAAAAGCAGTCCTCTACCATAGTCCACTTTTCACCAAATAGCGACTGCACATGTGCTCAGCGTGACAGGTGGTGAGCTCATCGCCGCTCTATGCTGTTGGATGTATGTGCAGTTTTACTGCTACGCGGTTACCAAATATAACCAAAATAACGTCTTCCAGGATTTCCTTTTCGCATCGGCCCCGGCTGTCGCCGTACCCTCCCGCTTCCACTCGATTGGATGCGTTCGGAAACGCGTAAAATTCTCATTCACTGACTCGTGTCGATACCGCTTATTAAAGTTGAATAGACTAAAATGTGTTACGTAAGGTATTACGAGAAATCGTATTTCGCTTATTATTATTTTTGGTTTATTTTTATTCGTTGTACTCTAAAACTCGTTACTTTTTTAAAATTTAATAGTAACCATAATAACAGTGTCGCGTAGTGGTGAAAGATTACTACCACCCCCTCTCTTTCCCTGGGTGTCGTAAAAGGCGACTAACGGACTAAAGACTGCACATACATGCACCTACACCCTGATGTTTGAGAAAGTTCAAAAGGCATTTTTGAGATTATTTTACAAGCGCGTACTGAGTGAATTTAGACCGAGACATCCCAGAAGAAATAAGGTGGGGTACAAATAAGGGTAGTAAGTATTACTACCCTAGTACTGAGAGAATTTAGACCGAGACATTATTTTCCGAGACCTTATTTCTTCTGGGATGTCTCGGTCTAAATTCATTCAGAACCCGCAGAACAAAAGACTAAATATTAATTGGCATAAAAATACTCCGTGGTCGTATCTATTAATGCTCCCGATCTCCACAACCACCTAAGCCAGTTGTATGTCCAGCAGTGCTAGCACGGATCTTTCGACCGATAAAGTGACATTAGATGTCGACAAATTGACATCGGCAGTACTTAAACTGTCAAATTTTATCGTCTAATGTCACTTTATCGGTCGATAAAAGATCCGTGCTGTTCGCCTTGCCGCGCTCCCGCACTGCGGCGCGTGCTTCCTCCCCTCTCTGTCGCATACTAACCCACTTCAATGCACTCCTGGCCGATCAACCTGAACGTGATGTGTATGCGGATGGATGGACGGATATCTTTAAAAGTTGTGTTACGTTTTGCGAGAAGGATGAATGCGCGTCTTCTTTGTTATGATGTTTTTTACTTTTATCTGTTATTCGGTGTTTTAGTTTACCTTTATTTTGTGTTTACTGTTTGTACTTTACTTTACTTTTTACTGTTATTGGTGTTCGCGCCGTTGTATTTAGAAATAAATAAATAAAAATATATCCAACAGCATAGAGCGACGATGGGCTCATCACCTGTCACGCTGAGCACTTGTGTAGTCGCTATTTGGTGAGGACTGCCTTTGCTGTCCTTATTGCCTAGTCTCTGACTAATCCTTCGGGGATAAAAGTCGTGATTATAAGTATGTTTTATATGTAATAGCGTGATAGGTGGTGAGCGTCCATCCCATCGCCGCTCTGTGCTGTTGGATGTATGTGCAGCCTTTACTCTGTTAGTCGCCTTTTACGACACCCAAGGGAAGAGAGGGGGTGGTAGTAATCTTTCACCGCTACGCGACGCGGTTAAGAAGGAGCTCAAGATGTTTTTTAATTGGTCACCCGTCTAGCGACCCGGCATTGCGAGTTGCGAGAGTTGCTTACGAGGCCTATTACATCTCGAATGTAATTTTTGCGTAAAATGCCCATTTTCGCATTTTGTAGTAATTTTGCAGATGTATTTATTGTTTTTATCGAAATAGGATAATAAACTTCTGCATAATATTACAAATCTCCATTCTGTGAGCATAAGTTGAATTCGGACGGCCGGCGCATCGCATTTTGTAGTAATTTTGCAGTTGTATTTATCGTTTTTATCGAAATAGGATAATAAATTCATTATAAAATCTTTATTCCTCATGAAGTAACAATTACTCTGGTATAAATTTTGCTCAAAAATATTATCGTAGATAGGAGATATTCACAGTTAACTTATAGCGATTCTCGAAGTTTTTTTGCTTTAGAATAAGATATTTTTCCTATGTAAAATTAATGATATCTAAAAATTCCGAGGCCGCTACGCACTATTCGACTATATAAGAGATAAAATTATAATTTTTTTATTTCACTTGTTTAGAACAGTAGTTCAATCGATGAGCTCAAAAAAGTGCTTTCGCGCACTTTATGAAAATCTCTCTCTGCAAATTTAGGTTTAATTAAAAAGTTAAGCAAAATTTACAAAAAGCGAGGCTGCTACGCACTATTCCAATAGCTATTCTACACTATTCAAAAAGTCATAATTGTTAATGTATTTCTGTTTCTGAGATCCATAACGCCAAAATTGGCCATTTTACGCAAAAATCACAGTCGAGATGTAATAGGCCTCTTAACTGGCAAGATAGCTAACTGACCGCCTTGTTACGTGTTTCGTAGCTGACAGCAAAGACGATGTAAAACATAATCGACAGAGTTAATTATAGTTAGAAATACGACTATGAACTACCGTTATAAGAATAGTGTTAAACGAAAGATTTTTTTTAGGAATGTCTTATAACTCTTGGCAGGGCACGAGCTTAGGTATAGTAGCATTGCTGTTTTATACTTAAGTACAGGCACAATACTGTTACAGGGTGGGGGGTATACACCCTCAATTTTTATTCGTATTCATGATTTTTTTTAATAATCTAAGTGTTTGTTTTTAAAATAACATATTTACACAAACACGAAACAGTAATAACAAAAAATTAAAAACTAAAACTAAATAACTTAAAAACTAAAAAAACTATTGTCGTCAGCTGATCGGACTGTTTTGTATGCGAGGTCAATTTTTTTTTGTCATTTTTGCACATAGGTTTCTTGGGGAAAGTCGTCAGTTTCATGGGTAGAACTCTCCCTTAATTTCATAAGACGAATAAAAATTGAGGGTGTATACCCTACAGGATATAATACTTTTGCTTTTTTGGTAGGTATCTACAATAATTACTACAAAACGGGTTCTGATATTTATGGACTTCGTACTTCCGAGACAATAGCACATTCATTATTTTATTTGTTTTCTAATGCAAGCCAAAATACTCCTTATCTTCTCTGATGTAAAGTTAGTACTTCTATACAAACTATTTGTGTACATCACAATGGTCTTGTCAAGAGCAGAAGGATCATTAGTCGTGTTTAAATCTGTCGACGGAATGAGGAGTGAGGGAGACAAATATGTTTGTGACGGTTCAGCTTAAGCGTTTAGCTAAATAAGCGGAACACGAAAAAGTTTGTATGTTTATCACTTAATCATAATGTAGAGATACTGGCTGTTTTGTTTAAACGTTTGCAAATTAATTGCGGCTTTTCGGCGTATTGTTTTCTAAAAGTATTTTGTCGATTACTATGTAAATTAATCACATAGGTACCTATATCACATTATGTGATCGAAGGAAATTATGATGGATTATTCACTGTTAAGTGTTTGTGAACGTGCATTAGTGTTGGCTAATAAAACAAAACAGTGCGACATCACTTTCAAATTCTCACAAGAAGTCCGTGTGAGATTTCAGTAAAGTCCCACATCTTTATCAAGGGGTTTGGGGAAATATCACATACCGTTCATCGGCTCTATCACCACTCATTATTATAGAAAATATTTAATTATATCCTTTACTCGACACTGGCTAGATGTGCAAACCGGTGCAAACCGGTGCAAACCGCACTTTTGTTAGGTATGTAATTCTTTTTTGTTGTGTAGACAAGATTATTTATGAAATACGTCACTGGACACGAGCTGGTCACGCGGACAAAGTCACGGGCGTACCACTATTTAGTTTAAAAAAATATAAAAATCTTTTGCAAGCTACAAAAAGTATGGTTGCGTCAGATTTGTTTCAGCTGAAATTGTAATGTCGCATGCACCGCAGTTACTTTTTGCTTAGCAGCTTTGAACTGCATTTTGCTATGGCATAGAGTTCTATTTCTACTTTTAACTTAAGAACCACGCTCTTGTCGGTGTACCGTCCTCCATTCATCTCTGCCCCAAGACAATTCCTTAGCTTCTTGATAAGACATGACGTTAACTTTCTCCTTAATCTGCTCTAAATGGGCCTTTTTTGATATTCCTCTTCCCTCTACGCATCCATGATGTTTTTTCATGAATTCGTCGGTCTTACCAAGTGGCCAATCAAGTAACCACCTCTAAGTAAACAAAACAGTAATATTTAAACATATATTTTCACAATTATTATCCCCGAGGGGTTAGAGACTAGGCAATGAGGACCGCAAATGCCATAGTCCACTTTTCACCAAATAGCGACTGCACATGTGCTCAGCGTGTCAGGTGGTGAGCTCATAGCCGCTCTTTACTGTTAGATGTATGTGCAGTCTTTAGTCTGTTAGTCGCCTTTTACGACACCAAAGGGAAAAGACAAAGGTAGTATTCTTTCACCGCTACCCGACACTGTTAAAATATCACTTTTAAAATTCTCACAATCTCCGTCAAGTCATACATTTTAACCACCTCTGTAGTCTAGTGGCAAAGCCACCGATCTTTGACACAGAAGTCACGGGTTCGATTCCCACCGGTGGGTACTTATTTGGGTTTGGTTGGTGGACTTGTTAAGTCTGCCTGGCTAGCTATAGCCCGACAAGTTCGTGCGCGACTATTACGCGGATCAATTCTTCCGTGGTAGCGTCTGGCACTGGCACTGATTTGTCTTTACACACACGGAAGAAATTGATCCGCGTAAAGGTCGCGCACGAACTTGTCGGGCTATAGCTACCACCATCTTATCTAAAGTCTGGCGCCATAACAACACTGTTGAAGTCTGGCCAACGAAAGCTGAACCTCGTAGTTATTTGATTGGCGACACTTTGTCTCTATGTGTGTCTATCTGAGGTGTCATGTCGTATGTCTAATTGAAATTTTTCTGAGAAAATTGCAGCTGCGTGAGTGACCCTGTCTTACCCAGTTATGATTTTTTTAAATTTGCTGCATTTTTCCTGGTTCAGTTTTCATTAGCCAGACTTTAGCAACAAGGTTGCGTTGCGACAGTTTAGAGATAAAATAGCCAGTAGTTGAAATTTCTCACTGCTGGTAAACCAAAAAAAAAAGTTAGTAAGTAAGTACTTATGTTTAAAATGACACCTATGTAAAAATATTTCTTGAACATATAACTGTGTGACCGTGAACAGCTTTCCCTACCCAGTCACGTCTCCATGAAACAAAAGGTCGGGTGATAAATGATGGATAGCAATCGTAATGCATCATTCTTTACCTCGATTTATCCTGCTTATGTGCTATGTTATATATTTATTCGAACCCAAGGATCCATCGTTTAGACCCCTAACATATTATGACGTAGGTATATTTTTAACATTGACGAAAGAGTTGTCGAAGAAAAATATACCTTTGTATGTGTGATTAAAGCGTATATTTATATTCGTCGAATAACCATGCTTACGAAGGAGCTCGATGGCGCAGTGGCTAGTGCGTTCGGCTTACGATCTTGCCCGCTAAGCAACTTTCGCAATGCCGGTCACTGGATACGTGTAAGTACAATTTAAAAACATCTCAAACTCCTCTGTTATTCGGAAGGCACGTTAATCCGTTGGTCCCGGTTGTTGTCGTTAGATGAGAGTCGTTAAAACCCACCAACCTTCATTGGGCCAGCGTGGTGGGTTATGGCCCAATTTTGTCGTGCTATTGTCCACGTGGGAGGCCTGTGCCCAGCAGTGGGACGTTTATAGGCTGATGATGACACACATACTTACACTCATGATTATCATCCCCAAAGGGTTATCCAGCAGGCAGTGTGTGTGTCCACTGCCACAGTCCATGTTTCACCAATTAACAACTGCACATGTGCTCAGCGTGACAGGTGGTGAGCCCATCGCCGCTCTATGCTGTTGGATGTATGTGAGTAAGTAAGTTTTATTGTGTAAGGAATAAGGTACAGTGTAAAAACGGGTCTTATAGCTAACAATAGTGTGATTTAATCCTACTTTTACAAGTGTATATTCAAATATTTTAATGAAGTGACTTGACTTCCTAACAAAATGTAAATATTATTTATATTTCCTATACTTAATTTATATTATTAACTAATTATAATCTAGATATTCTTGGTTACAATAAAATAATTTTAAATGTTGTGCTGTCTTTATTCCGTTAGTCGCCCTTTACGACACCTAAGGGAAGAAAGAGGAGTTGAATGAATGAATGAATGAAAAATACTTTATTGCACTATAAAAACAATTTAAAACAATACAAAGAAAAACAGTATGACAAAAGGCGGCCTTAATGCTAGGGTAGCATTTTCTACCAGGCAACCTTTGGGCAAAAGAAACCATATAGTTGAAGAAACAATCACGGGCTAGGGCAAATATAGATTTGATGAATATCAGAAAACTATAGAAAAAGACTAAATGGACTAAATATGGAGGAGATACATTACATAGTGATAGGTCAATGTATAAGGTTAGGATGAAGAGTCCAGCCTGAGGAAGTACTCTTTGGTTTGTCGGTTAAAAGAGTCCCGAGTCTTCGCCCGCCTGATACTCTCTGGCAGGGAGTTCCATAGGTGGATAGCATGCACAGTAAAAGACTTGGCTACGAAGTCAGTGGAATGAGGAGGAACATTAAGGGACAGGCAACTAGAGGAACGAAGGTCACGGACAAGAGTAGAAGAGCGAAAGACAAAATGGTTTTTTAGATAGCGAGGTGAATGTGGATGAAAAAGGATGGAGTAGAGGAGGGACAACGCGTGGCAGTCTCGTCTTCGGGAGATAGATAGCCAGTGAAGTTGAGATCGGTAATAAGAAATATGGTCGTATTTACGTAAGCCATAAATGAAGCGGATACAAAGGTTCTGCAGACGCTCAAGTTTATTACATAGGACAACGCTGAGGTCAGGGTAACACGCGTCGGCATAATCCAGTAGAGGAAGAAGAAGGGACTGCGCAAGTAATATTTTAGTTTTATTTGGCAACAGATTTTTCCACCGCTTGAGTGAGCCATAGGCCCTAAATACCCTCTTGCTAACCTCCTGAACCTGATGGTCCCAGGACAGACGGTTATCGATCCAGATACCGAGATTCTTTACTACATTTTGTAATGGTATCTGTCCATTGAAAACAATCGGTGGCAAAGCGTTAGAGTTAACTCTAGACAGATACCAGTGGCTACCAATTATAATTGCTTGGGTTTTACTGGGGTTTACCTGCAAACCATGACGTCGACTCCAACTCGAGATGTGTTCCAGGTCATCATTGGTCGTGTTAATGGCTTCGGACAACCTCTCAACAGGAGCCCGAGTGTAGATTTGAAGATCGTCTGCATACATATGATAGGAAGAAGAAAGAGGTAGCGTGATAGAATTTATAAATATAGAAAATAGGAGAGGAGACAGAACGCCACCCTGTGGGACGCCAGCAGCAGTGTCGCACCATGACGAAAAATTGTCTTAAATACTAATGCGCTGCCGTCGTCCAAACAGGTAACTACGAAACCACGCAATCACCGGTGGAGATACATTGAGAGAGTGCAGCATAGCCAGCAAGATATCAAAGTCGACGGTGTTAAACGCGTTGCTGAAATCCAGCAGCGTCAGTACAGTAAGTTCTCGATTTTCCATGCCTATACGCACATCATCCGTGACTCTGGCTAGCGCGGTAGTCGTACTATGACCGGGTCGAAAACCAGATTGGAATGAGTTGGAAAGGTTGTTACAGGAAAGGAATCTACTGAGCTGTTGATGAACCAGCTTTTCGAGGACTTTGGAAAGAAAGGGTAGTAAAGAAATAGGTCGAAAATCCGAATAAGAATCTGGTTTAGGTTTTTTAGGAAGAGGGATGTTAGCTTCCTTCCAGACCTGAGGAAAGACAGAAGACGAGATGGATTTATTAAGGAGTTTGGTAATAACGGGAGTAAGGATATCAATGAGAGGGACGATCATACTACGACTGATGCTGTCACTACCAACAGCGTTGATGGTAACAGCAAGTACTCGTACACTCTTCTCAACGTCACACTCGGTAAATTGCGAAAAAAGAAACGGTGAATGAGATGGAGTTGACAAAGAAGAAAGAGTTTTGAGAGTATGAATCTTAATGCTACCATGCATTGGTGCCGAAGAGGAGAAATAAGTGTTTAATGTGTTAATGTCAACATTTGAAGGTAGGGAAGGTTTAGTCTTAGATTTGCCAACTCCTAGTTTTTTGAGATAACGCCAGACATTGGAGGAATCTCCATTTTCGACTGATTTGTGAATGTGGCGTCTCTGAGTGTCCCTAATCATAGTATTACAGCGATTCCTGATTTCCCTAAACACATCCTGGTTTTTGTCAGTAGGATTTTTTTTAAATTTTGTTTTGGCACGATATTTCCTTTCCATTAATTTGTGGATATCCTTAGTAAGCCATGGCGCAGGAACATGCTTAACTCGCACGGGCCGCACAGGGGCGTGAGTATCCAGGAGAGAAATAAGTAGCGAGTTGAATAAGCCCACTTGGTCATCAACGCTATCAAGATCATCAATCGCCGACCAGTTCATTGCACGCGCGTCTTCACGTAGGCGATCAATATTCATTCTATTAAAATTACGCAACAACTGGATCGAAGCCTTGCGCTTAGGGGGACGTATGCGATATGAAAGATAGATTAGATCATGGTAGGAGAAAGGAGTTGCAGCTACCTGACCATGCTTAACAACATGGTCAGGAGATGACACCATTATAAGGTCGAGAAGAGTAGGAGTACAATTAGGAAAGTTATGCGTCGCAGCAAGTGGGAGAATGTGCATATTGCAAGAGTTTATAAGTGAACGAAGCTTGTGACTACGAGATTCGTTTTTCAACAGACAGGTATTAAAATCGCCCATAATGATGGAGTGACTATAATGCGGGGAAAAGTCTTCGAGAAGAAGCTCAAATGATTGAAAAAAATCTATTTTGGACGATGGACTATAACAGACACCCAGAAGAATCTTACAGTGGGGAAAAATTATCTCAAGGAAAAGATGTTCGGCGGTGTTCGAAGGAGGTGGTTGAGGTGATTGACTAATAATCGAATAAGAGAAGTGAGAACGGAGATAAATAGCTACACCTCCATGAGCAGAGCTGCCACGATCGTTGCGGATCAAATTAAAACCAGGAAGCGAGTAAGATGTAGATGGAAGTGAGGGATGTAGCCAAGTCTCGGAAATTAATATCGCGTCTATGTGATTGTCATTCAAGTATGAAAGCAACTCAGCATAATGTGCCGGGATGCTCTGTGCATTAAGGTGAACAATATTTAAAGACTTCGACACATTGGCGAAGGTAACATGCAAAACTTCATCAAGGGTTGCAGATGTGTCACTCAGAGAACTGTCCTCGAGGCTGGATTGTGAAGAGCAGGAGTGGAATATATTAGAATTTATAGAGATGTTCATTAAGATATAAATATAAAATTTAAAGATAAAACCAAAATAAAATTAAGTATCTACACAGTGTTAATTACCCACCGGCAGCTAGTTATTAATAAAAATCACAATAAAAGTAATAATATCAAAACACAAAATAAAAAAAAGCAATTAAAATAAAAACAAAACACTACAAAGCACAAAAATAAAAAAGCAATTCAAGCAGCAAGGCGGGGCGCATAAAAACAGCAGGGAGTATTAAACTAACAAAAAAGAACAAAAATTTTCAATCCCTATTCTTCCCTGGCAATTCAATACTTAATATTTAAAACTTAATAAAACCCATTCGTAGAACGGAACGCAAAACACACTTTTTTACTAAAACGTCAGTCATAGATTCACGTCAATGTCAGCTGTTACATTTCGTAAAAATATTGTATGGTACCCTTAAATAAAATAGTAATATTAGTATAGATACTGGGTAATCGCAATATTAACTGCATTAAGATAATTAATTATGACGGAAAAACAAAAAAGAAAACGTGAAGGTGGAAGTGAAGAGATTGTGGTGAATACCTATAATTGTAACAATGTTACTTCGAAGCCGAAGCGCCCGCCACTAAGTATAACCATGACAAATTACAGCAGAAGCAACAAACACAAAAATTATTTATCATTATAACAAAACCAAAGCAAAAAAGCAGTACTACATACTGGAAGCAAAGCGGAAACAATTATTATGGATAGTGCTCACTTTTTCTTCGGTATAGCCGCTGCTTTCTGTCGTCTTGAGGTTATCTGCTTGACGATTGGAGACATTGGAGGCTGATTCCTGGAGTGCACAGCATCGGTATTCTTGCGTTTAGCAGGCAAGGTAGTCAATAACTTGTCTAAGTCGCAATTCGCAATTCCAAGTTTATCACGACATTCCAAGAAGAGCTTATGCCGACGCTTGGTTAGGAATTCTGAGAGGGTAATGCCACAACCTTTGAGGCCAACCTTTGCAGCCCATGCAGCATCACGGTCTTGACGGCTCCTAAACTTAATGAGCATGGGGCGCGGACGATCAGAAGACGAAACTCCCATACGATGAGCCTGACTGAGGTCCTCTGGCTGCAGATTAGGAAGTGACAGATGTTCCCGCACTATGTCCGTTACAACAGTAAGCGGATCTTCATTTGGCTTCTGAGTGACACCGTGTAGTAGAAGCATCTTGCTCCTACTTCTCATCTCCAATGCATCACACTCTGCAGCCAAGATGTCAACCTGTCTCTGAAGAGCCGCCATAGTGGTCATGATGAGAGTCCGGAACGTCTGGAAGTCGGCTGACAAAGTTGAGACTGTCTCAGCTCTCGAAGTAGGGATCCGCTTGAGCTCGTCTTCAAAAGCAGTCATCCGTGTCTGAACCATCTCCGCCAGTGCTTCCATAGTTCCCTTAATTTCCTCCATAGTTATGGTGCCAACAGTGAGTAGTGGATAATGTGTTTTAAGTTATCACAACATGAAAATTATAACTGCAGCAGGTAATTTAAGTCTTAATGACACATTATTTGTAAAGATTGATTATTATATATTAAAATTAGTATTTTTAAATAAAATTTTAAATGTGTATCACAAATATACGTGTTTCACTGTAGACTACCCACGATGAAAAAAAAAAGTTGGTAGTATTCTTTTAGCGAGCTGCTACTCATTACTACTTCATTACCACTCATTACGACAAAATTTTGGTGAATAGTGGATAATATCGTTTAGTTTCTTAGAGAGCATATAATTTTTGTTATATAATGAGCTTGGGAAAGGTATTTTTATTTATTTATTTTTTAAATATTTACATTTTTACTTAAAATATGACATTCTTTTTTTTCTGTAGTCGTTCAAAATACTTCACAATAATTTATTGAAGATTCATAAAAATGACCACGCGCTTTTGTTTTTGTGACAATCAAAATACGCGCGAAATCCGCGGCGTGACGTCATCGGATTCCATTCTCTCGCACGAGTGGCGCGACTCGCGCGACTTCGTTTCATTAATATGTCCATATGAACCAGTGCAGTTGTGCCACAGATTACTTAATAATTAATTGTGCAAATAGTTAAGTAATGTAATCGGACGCCCGCCGGGTGCGGGCAGCGAGAGCGGCGGCGGGGGCTATCGGATACGATGACGTCACGTCACGTCAGTCGAGTGCCATCGAACTAAAGCGAGGTAGTGTTTTATGCAATTATTTATATACAATAACTTAGTAAATACTTCTCGTATTAAAGTGAAATAAAAACTAATGGTTTTAGAATAACGACTTCTTTAATGGTATAAAGTAAAAATTAACTTTTTTTTCATTTTTCCCAAGTCCATTATAAGATTTTATAATAAGTGTTAATGACTGTACTGTATATACAAGTATATAAATATAAATATACTGTATTTAGAAAATCAGTAATTTTAGAACAATGGGCATTTTGATATTTGTACAATTATGAGATCAACAATATAGGAATCGGTCCTAACAGACGGGAAGGGGTGTGAGGTCTCTTTCGCACTGACAAAAGTTTCAGAGTTAAAAGCATTACGAAGTATCTCGTATTATTAAGTATCTCATAAATTAATTTATCATGAATAAAACTTCAATATTCTTGTTTCACATGCAAGTATGCTGTTCGCACTTATGCCCGATTTACACGTATTAAGTAGTTTAGTAGTTAACTAAATTTTAACTTAATTTTAAGTGATTAATTGCATGTAAACACACAATTTAGTAGATAAGTCACTTAAAATTAAGTTAAAATTTAGTTAACTACTAAATTACTTAATACGTGTAAATCGGGCATTAGCCCTGCGTGCCACATCTAGTTGCGTTTATCCGTGTTCCGGCCGAAACCAGTTTCTTTCTATCGCGAGCCCGGTTGCTTCACGCGCACAATGACTGACTGCAGTGTCCGTCTTGTTATGTATGATACAAACAAACAACCCACTTTAAGTTTTAATTTGACGTGTTTATATTGTTCGCTCGCGCGTTGAAGTTTGTAATATTAATATTGTTTAATTTATGTTCTCATGTAAGTGAAATGTATTTTTGTTTCTTATGGGAATAAATCATCTTTAAACCTAAGTATCTACAGGAGCTCACGCAGACGAAGTCGCGGGTACACTAAGTACCCACAGGTATTCATGCGAACGAAGTCGGGGACACACTGCTAGCGTAAAGTAAGCACCAGTGTAAATAAAACATCATGCGAAGCGTTTCATTTCATACAAACAATTTTGCATTCATAACATTAATTTAATATTATTGCAACCGCGCGCCCATCAAATATTATTAGGCGCAATCATTCGAAAGTGGGTCAAACGTTTGTGCGTCGCCGGAACCGTGACCGGATCCGGAACGGACGGGGACATTTGCACACGGCGCCGTTTAATCTCATTCGCTGCCGTAATGACTGCGGGCGCGGCATAAAAAGTTACTTACAACCTAAAAGACTGTTATGTGACTCTTGTGTTTTCTTTTATTATACTCGTATGTATTTTATAGAGTCGCGACTTTTATACCCGCAGGGTTAGTCCGAGAATTCACGGAGAATTCATCTCAGAACAATAAGTTTTAGTTATTGTTCTGAGGAATTCATCGATCTGTCTCGCTCACTTGATTGACACTAGCTGTCACTCACACTACAATACAGATGAGCCATTTTTTTATTCTTACTACTATGATGGGCATGCCGTGTTTTCCTCCTTTGCTTAAATCAATAGTGCTGCGTCAGCTTTTGACGATGAAACATTAGATAAATATTGGATTTTGCGTATTTTTTTTAAAATTGGATATATGCGTTTAAACGGTACGGGTAGATTGTAAAAAAGGTGTTTTTTCTATTCCTAAGAAACAAAACCATTGACAAAAAGGAGACAATAAAAAGTAATGTAGGTACCAAAGGTTACGAATCCCGCGATGCCAAGCGTCCCCTTTAATCTTACCATGTCTCGGGGGAGCAAAAGGTCCCATGATAAGCCCGGCACTCCCCTGAATCCCGATAAGGTTGTATGTTAATTCGTGCTTACCTCCAAATATTAAGGTAACCGTTATCTTCTTTGTTTTCTATGTGACATACATATTTAGATTATTGAATGAGAACCGCAGAAGTAGTCATTTCATTTAATTTCATTTATGTATTGCATCACATATTGTATGTACATTAGGGTCTTATAAAATATGGTAGTAATCATATGGGCCCAGGAAGGGCGTTGAAATTTTCTAATAGCACTTTTTTTTAAATTACATATGTATATTACAATATTTTATGAATCATTAAATTAAATGATTAAATAGTAACAAATGATTAGTAAGTAATAATAAAACAATGATTGTATTTTTAATAGGACCGACACCTTCACTGCCATGTGCGCCTATGCTGTTGATGTATGTGCAGTCTTTAGTTCGTTAGTTGCCTTTAAGGACACCCAAGGAAAAAGAGGGGTTGGTAATATTCTTTTAGTGAACCGTTATATAATACGGCTTCTATTTCTACATACATTTATAATCACGACTATTATCCCTGAAGGGTTAGTCAGAGACTAGGCAACGAGGATCGCAGAAGCAGTCCACTTCTATTATTCACGTTTCACCAGAACTGCACATGTGTTCAGCATGATACGTGGTGAGCCCGTGATAGGTTTCATCATCATCATCAGCCTAAAAACGTTCCACTGTGGGGCACGACCTTCCCACATGAGCCATATCTACTTCACTGGCACAATTCGGATTAGTGGGTTTACTTTTACTTTACTTTACGACCCCCTGTCTTCCTTTAGGTGTCGTAAAAGGCGACTTAAGGACTAAAGACTGCACACACTTCCAACAGCATAGAGCGGCGATGGGTTCACCACCTGTCGCGCTGAGCACAAGTGCAGTCGCTATTTGTTGAAAAGTGGACTATGATAAAGGACTGCTTTTGTTTGCGGTCCTCATTGCCTAGTCTCTGACTTCGGGGATAATAGTCGTGATTATAAGTATGTGTGTAATTCAGCTTAATCTACCTAAGTAATTGTTAATTCTTATAAAGTCCATCACGAAATCATATAAAAATTGTAAAAAAAAATAATGTTCATTCCAACCCACGCTAACTCCACAGGTACGTACAGCCAAACGGCAGTTACTCGATATTCGTAGCCTCTCTCAAGGGCCAAATTTAGCGAGCGGCGCCCTGTGAAATCGACGCCATCTTGTACGCCATTTACGCTACACACAGCTGGTTGGTTCATCGCGCAAACATTGCTCACCTTGATTCTCTTTTTTATATAGAAGACAATACGTATCTGTAGTGTCTCACTAAAACAATACTACAGCCCCTTCTTTTCCTTTGGGTGTTGTAAAAGACGACTAACGGACTGCACATACATCCAACAGCATAGAGCGGCGATGGGCTCACCACCTGTCACGCTGAGCACCATGTGCAGTTGTAACTTGGTGAAAAGTGGACTATGGTAGAGGACTGTATTTGCTGTCCTCATTGCCTAGTCTCCGACTAACCCTTTGGGGATGATAGTCGTGTTTATATGTTTGTATATGTGTGAATTGATTTTTTATTAAGAGCGTTTGCGTATTTCGGTTTCCCATACATACTTCCAAGTCGACATTTTTAAAAACCAATAAGCCAATTTCAATAAAACTTTGCATGCTAAAGTAACATACAGAGATCTAAATAGTTTGTTGAAAACATTTTTGAAAAACTTTTAAATAACTGAGTTAATGCGATTTTAAACTTTCTATAGTGGACTTTAAATCGCAATAACTCAGCTAAATAAACGTTTTTTAAAAATGTTTTCAACAAACTATTAAGATCCCTGTGTTTTACTTTAGCATGCAAAGTTTCATCAAAATTGGCTTACTGGTTTTTTTAAAATTTCGACTTGGAAATAACTTGGCGTAAACCCTCTTAACACATTCGCCGTCCACTCCGCCCGTGCGTCCACATCAATGTTCATAAATGCGTGCCCTACCGTCACGGGCACTTGGGCCGCCGCGTGCCATAATTTATGCTCAGAAGAGCATTCTGCAAGTACTGACGGCGACAGGTATTGCATGATTTGCATGGAGGCTTAAAAAATAAAAATTATAGCCTACATACATATAATCACGACTATTATCAATAGTCAATAGTCAAAATATATTTATTCAATAAACTCAATTAATAAGTACTTTGAAACGTCCAAATATTTTTTAACCTACCACCCATTCAGGACATCATTTTTTAACTGTGGCAAAGAACGGGCGCAAGAAACCACAGCGCACAGAAGCAACGACATTTACAAAATATATATATATTATATGTCGTTATCAGGTCACAAAATACAAAATATGAATTTGAATGTAAATAGTTTAATTAAATATGGTGCTCTATATAAATTAATTATAGGCAATTAGAAATAGCTGTTGGAGTAGGTACTTGGAGCATTTCAGACCCAAGCTGTTTTGTCTTCTGTATAATCCGACACTTTATAATAAGCTTTTTTATAAAGCTTTTCTTTGATTTTGATTTTAAATTTATCAAGATCTAATTTCTGAATATCATTTGGTACTTTGTTGTATAATCGTACACACAGACCCTTAAAAGAATTATTTATTTTATGGAGCCTAGTATAAGGCACTGCTAATTTGTTCTTACTTCTAGTATTTAATTTGTGAATATCACTGTTTTTTGAAAACATTTCAATATTTTTATGAACATACACAAGATTTTCATAAATATATTGTGATGCAACTGTCATTATACTTATATCCTTAAATCTCTCTCTGAGAGAGTCACCAGCCTGTAGGTTATATATTGCTCGAATAGCCCTCTTCTGCAGCACAAAGATAGTTTGAATGTCGGCAGCATTTCCCCACAGTAAAATGGCGTACGACATAACACTATGAAAGTAACTGAAATAAACTAATCTCGCTGTATCAACGTCAGTTAACTGACGGATCTTCATTACTGCATAAGCCGCAGAGCTAAGTCTATTCGACAATTTAGCTATATGTGGGCCCCACTGAAGCTTGGCATCCAACGTGATACCTAGAAACACAGTGGTGTCCACAGGATTCACATTCTTATCTTTAATTTGTACACTAGTTGTTACTTGCTTAACATTAGGCAATACAAATCTTACACATTTGGTTTTTCCCTCGTTTAATAGCAAGTTATTAACACTAAACCAGTGAACAATCTTTGAGACCGCATTATTCACATCGTCATAATTTGGGTGTCGTCGTTTCACTTTGAATAAAAGTGAAGTATCATCAGCAAACAATACTATCTCATGACTGTCTTTTACAAAATAAGGTAAGTCATTAATATAAACCAAAAACAAGAGTGGACCAAGTATTGAACCCTGCGGAACTCCCATTTTAACCACTGATCCCGGAGATCTTTTACCGTTAATGTCGACCTTTTGAATCCTGTTACTCAAGTATGAGATTAGAAGGCTCAAAGAAGCATCCCTAATTCCATAGTGGTTAAGCTTCCTGACCAAAGTTTCATGTAAAACACAATCAAAAGCCTTGGATAAATCACAAAATACCCCTAGGGCATCCTGTGATTCCTCCCAGGTATCAAATATTTGGATTAAAAGCTCAACACCGGCGTCAGTTGTAGAGCGAACCCTAGTAAAACCATATTGTTTACAATGTAAAAGTTTATTTTTATAAAAATGAATTTGCATTTGATCTAGCATTAACTTTTCAAAAATTTTACTAAATGTGGGTAGCACAGAAAAAGGTCTAAAGTTAGAGGGGTCAGAAGTGCTACCTGATTTAAATAATGGAATTATTTTACTATATTTCATGAGGTCAGGAAAAACACCACAGTCAATGCATTCATTAAATATGCAAGCTAAAACTGGAGCTATTGTCATAATTACAGATTTAGCGACGTCCACGGAATTACCCCACAGATCAGCAGTTTTCTTTTTATTGAGAGTGTTAAATGTTTTTATTATATCTATAACACAAATTTTTTGAAAACTGAAATTATTTTCACAATCTTTAACATTCTCCTTCAAAACAGATTCAGCTACAGTGGGGGAGGAAATCAAGGCGTTTGTAGTTGAAACTGGAATGTCAGTAAAAAACCTCTCAAATGCTGCAGCAACATCAGCATCAGAAGTCAAGGTTTTATTATCACAATTTAAATTGTACTCATTATTACGACTTTTGACCTTTCCTGTTTCACTATTTATAATATTCCATGTCATTTTTATTTTGTCATTACTATTCTTAATCTTAGAACTCAGATAGTTTGCCTTGGCTAATCGACATACTCTTTTGAATAACTTTGAATAATTTTTAACATATAATTTGAAGTCATCGCTGGTGTTATAGTTGCCCTCACCATAAAGTTCATAAAGGCGTTTCCTACTTCTGTGAATACCAATTATTATTGTAGCCCATTCATTAAAAGTTACAGTACCACTAACTGAGATCTTTTTTGGAATAAAAGTTTTATTAAATTCTGAACAATAAATGTTAAAAAAATTAACATAAAAGACATTAGGGTTGTCATTGTATTCTAAATAATTTAATTTTGTATCTAGATTGCTTTTAAAGCGTTCCAGCCGACCTGCAGTTTTTGGTATAACAGTGATATTCTTTTTCGTCACTTGTTTACGCTGGTGTGGAAAGCTGACCATTTGGCCACAATGATCAGAGTCCAGGTTATTAATAATTTGCTTAGCCAGTGGTTTTACATTTGTATATATGTTATCAATACAGGTGGCCGAAGTCGCAGTTATTCTTGTCGGCTCCAAAAATAAATGATTCAAGTTGTATGATAGAAATAGGTTTTTAATTTTAGTTGACATCGTGGAATTTTCTAACAAATTAATATTAAAATCCCCGCAAACAATTATTGTTTTACCTACATTACGGACTTTATGTAATGCCTCATCCATAACTTTTTCGAAAAAATCATATGATGCTGAAGGAGGTCTGTACACACTTAATACAACAAACTGCTCCAACTCCACACAAGCTATTTATATTGTTCGCTCAACCGAGAGGCTCACTATGTCTTTGCGTTCCTTTAATTTAAACTTTTTACTAACAATAATTAAGGAGCCACCATGTATTGCATTTCCTCGACTGAACGAACTTCCTACCAAATGATTCTTAAAATTGAACATGAACTGATGGTCTTTAAGCCAGTGTTCTGTTATGCAAAGAATATAAATTTTATTACAGTTCATGAACAATTAAATCTCCAAATCTTTGCCCATCATTCCTTGGATGTTCTGGTGGACAATGTTTAAAGATTGTACATTTTTTTAATTTAATGATTGACATGGGCTTTTGCTAAAGCTATTTTTACATTCATTTAATTTCATTTTATTAACAAACATTTCGCAAGAGTTTTCCTCTTTTGTCATATAATTTAATTTAAATAATTAATTGGAATGTCTGTAGAAACACTACTTACGTCTATGTCAATTATACTTCGGGTCTCAACCGAAGACGATTACTTATTACATGCAGCAGTACATGAGATGGTGCTATCTTCTTCACACTTTTAGATATATCCTAAAAAGAAATATCTTATTTCCGTTCCCTGCACTGGCAACCCCGCGTCACGAGACGTCATTACGTGTTTTTGTGTTATCGGAATCACACGCACTTTTCGTAACGAAATTAAATATGTATTTAATAAGAAGGGAAAATGTTAAAGTTCGAAGTTGAGAGACAGTGATCATTACGGTATTCTTCGTAAAGTAAAGAAATCATTTTTAATTGAAAAAATGTAGGCGTTTATCATCATCGGTGTCGGTGAATAGTGATAAATGTCGTATCAACGATATTACGACACGCAGGTATTGGAACATAACGCTAATTTACCTGGAAAATTAACTATTAAGGAATGTATCATAGTTGTAAGGAACTAAGATCATTTATCATTAAAATTATCTACCCTCATTTTTATTGGTTTTTCTTGGGTTCTATAATAATGATTGTAACAAAATTAAAAGCCATTTACAACAAGAAATATAGACACCATTGTAACAGTGTTTAACTTACTAAACGTATGATGTGTCGAGGATATATAACTGCTCAACAGTGTTGATGCTTTATTTTACTCAATGACATTGAATGTCATTGATTTTACTCCATACACGCCGTATCGAGGTTACTTACACCAATTAGACAGTGCTGAGGTTTTATTTTACTCCACGCAAGCCGTGTCAAGGTAACTTACTCCTCTTTAACAGAGTTGAGGCTCCACGCATGCCGTGTCGAGGATACTTGCTCCACTTTAACAGTGTTGAGGCTCCACGCTAGCCGTGTCGAGGATACTTACTCCACTTTAAAAGTGTTGAGGCTGCACGCAAGCCGTGTCGAGGATACTTACTTCACTTTAACAGTGTTGAAGTTCCACGCAAACCGTGTCGAGGATACTTACTCCACTTCAACAGTATTAAAGCGCCACGCAAGCCGTGTCAAGGATACTTACTCCACTTTAACAGTGTTGAGGCTCCACGCAAGCCGTTTCGAGGATACTTACTCCACTTTAACAGTGTTGAGGCTATATCTTACTCCAAGCAAGCCGTGTCAAAGATACTCACTCCACTTTAACAGTGTTGAGGCTATATCGATGTTGTCAATTGGTGGATACATCAAGAAAGAAAATTCTAAGGAACCACTCTGGATTGGAAGCAAAGGAGTCGCCACGCGGTTTTCAGGTCAGACCTCAGCATTATATAATTATACTTATTAATTGTATTAGAATAAGAATTAGACTTTCTCCGTGACACAGCGGCTACACAAGCCGTCGAAGATACTCACTCCACTCTACCAGGGTTGAGTGAGGCTTTATTTTATTTCACGATAGCCGTTTCATGGTTTCTAACTCCACTTGAACTGTGTTGAGGATTTTCTTCTCCACATAAACCGTGAGAGGCCATACCTATTTCGCCCCTAACAGTTTCACGTTTTCACGTCATCCGTGGAACAAAGCAGAGTCTAAACATTGTTGAGGACGTAAGTTCGATTTCCGCCTGGGGTGGACATGTTTTCAACGTTTCGTTATCTTCGGGTTTACTTATCAATAATGATTTGGTGAAGACACCTTAAACTATGTCATTGATGTTTACAATGACTCAACCAGTAGCGGCAGAAACGAAGCTTGGCCATTCGCGCTGCTTGCAGCGCTAGCGCCTGTGCCCGTGCCAGCTGCGCCACTAAGATCTTCGATCTGTCCCCGTATATGACGGTCAGTTCGACAATAGCCTGCTTTCATTGGACACCCATGGATTCTACAATTTCTCAGAGACGAACCTCATAAAAAATAAAGGGTTACTCATAATAATAATTCACAAAAAAAAATAAGTACTTACTTACCTACTTAAACATATGGAAATAATAATAATAATAATAAAAAAAAATAGTAATAATGTACATAAGCCTCGAAGCTCCAAAACTAAATTAGGAAATTGAAATAATAATAATTATTATTATAATAATAATAACAATAAGTTCGCACCAAACCGCCAAGACTTGGTGAAACTGCTGAAAATTACTGAGACTTTCAGCAGTGCCATCAAGATGGAGTTTGGTGTGGATAAGTGTGCGGTTATGCATGTACAGCGTGGGAGAGTAGTAAATTCAACCAATTTACAACTCTCCGAAACGATAAACCTCAGATCTCTCTCCGAAGTTGAAACATATAAATATCTTGGTATGTCACAGTCTTTGGGTGTTGAGGACGGGGACATAAAACAGTCATTACGGGAGCGATTCTTTTGCCGCCTGAGAAAAGTACTTAATAGTCTTTTATCGGGTGGCAATAAGTCGCGTGCTTTTAATGGCTGGGTTATGCCTCTGCTCACATACTCCTTTGGCATACTAAGATGGACTCAGACCGAATTGGACGCCTTGGATAGAAGAGTCCGTCAAATGCTCACGACTTCCAGAATGCTACACCCGCGCTCATCTGTTATGAGGCTGTACATCCCGCGGAGATGTGGGGGTCGCGGCTTTTTAAATGCCAAGGACCTACATAACCGTGAGGTGTGCAGTCTCAGGGATTATTTCCTTAACAGTGAGTGCGGGATGCATTTGGATGTCGTGGCAGTTGATAGACACTTTACGCCGCTCTCCTTGGCAACAGAAAACTGGCGCAAACCAGTGGTGCTAAGGACTCTCGATCGCAAGGACATATGGAAGAGCAAGGTGCTACACGGGCGCTACTATCGGGCTCTAACTGAGCCTGATGTAAATTTGCCTGCCTCGGTGAACTGGCTACGTTTCGGTGACCTCTTTGGGGAAACCGAAGGTTTTGTCTGTGCCATGGAAGATGAAGTTATCAAGACGAATAACTACCGGAAATATATTATGAAGGACGGTACGGTCGACATCTGTCGGGCATGCCGCCGTCCTGGAGAATCACTCCGACATATTATTTCCGGTTGTTCTCATCTTGCTAACGGAGAGTATTTGCACAGACACAACCAAGTAGCCAGAATAATTCACCAGCAACTTGCTCTTCAATATGGCCTTGTTGAATCAGAGGTGCCGTACTATAAGTACGCACCTGCGCCAGTTCTCGAAAATGGTCATGCAACGCTCTACTGGGATCGCTCTATCATCACGGACAGGACTATTGTCGCCAATAAGCCTGATATCGTGGTGGTCGACCGATCTCAGCGCCGGGCAATATTGGTTGATATCACCGTACCTCATGATGAGAACCTCGTGAAAGCCGAGAAGGACAAGCTCAGTAAGTACCTTGACTTGGCTCACGAGGTTACCGCCATGTGGGATGTGGATTCAACCATTATTGTACCGATAGTCGTTTCGGCAAACGGTCTTTTAGCTAAGAGTCTCGATCAACACCTAGAGAGGCTCTCGCTAAAAGGTTGGGTCAAGGGTCAGATACAGAAGGCAGTACTCCTTGACACGGCACGTATTGTCAGGAGGTTCCTCACTCTGCAGCCCTAACCACCGGTAGCTTGGGTCTATCCCCGCTGCCGGTGGCAACCTAGGTTAAGTTTTTTATAATATTTTATATTGTAAATATGTTTTTTTTTACATAAAATATTGTAAAAAATTTTTCTTAAGATATAGTTTGAATAAAGAGAATAACAATAATAAGCTCTGTTGGAGATAAATATGAATAAAAGTTTTAAAACTTCACTTTCTGAGCATAATAATATTAAGACCCCTAATGCCTTAACCTAGTTTGATTCGGAAAGAAAACAAAAATCCAACGTTCTGTACAGAGTCCCGGGCTGAAGTTGTGATCAAAATCAAAATCAAAATCAAAATAACTTTATTCAGTAAGCTTAAATTAAGCGTTTTGAATCGTCAATTTTTTTTTTTATATGGATGGATGGATAGGCACAGGAACCCACCCACCCACCCCACCCATTCAGGAAGTCTTTTAGCTGTGGAGAAGAACGGGCACAACAAACTCCACAGCTTTATAATAATATAGAGGTAACGACATTTACAAAACAATATGTCGTTACCAAATTATACAGTCAATAGTCATAAAACAATTATATAAAATAAAAGATAAAAACAAAAGTGAATCTACAAGTTTTACTCGGGCACTATGAACGAATTAGAACAATGTATGCGAAACTAGAGGAATGTTAATTCCATGCATTTTTGTCATTGATGTAATCGCTTACAGTGTAATAGCCCTTTTCTAAAAGTCTGTCCTTAACATGTGTCTTAAATTTGTCAAAGGGCAAAATTATAACATCGTTCGGGATTTTATTGTAAATTATGACACTTTGTCCCATAAATGATCCATAAACTTTCTGAAGTCGAAATTTAGGAATTACAAGTTTATACTTATTTCTAGTATTTAGTTTGTGTATATCGCAATTTTTTTTGAAATGAGTAATGTTTTGACGCACGTAAACAATACAGTTATAAATAAATTGTGATGCAACTGTAAGAATATTTATTTCTTTAAACAGCTCCTTAAGGGAGTCACGTGATCCTAGGTTATATATGGACCTTATTGCTCTTTTCTGTAAAATGAAAATGGTTTCTATATCTGCTGCTTTACCCCAAAGTAGTATACCATAGGACATAACACTGTGAAAGTAACTAAAATAGACTAATCGAGCAGTTTCCACGTCTGTAAAATGCTTAATTTTCCTAACAGCGTAAGCAGCTGAACTAAGTCTCCCCGCAAGGGTGCTAATATGAGGGTACCACTGTATTTTTGAATCTAAGGTAATACCTAAGAAAACTGTTGAATCAACAAGGTCCAACAGTTCACCATTCAGTTTAATTTTATTTCCTATAATATTCTTTACGTTAGGTAGAGTAAAATTTATACATTTGGTTTTCTTCGCGTTTAATTGAAGATTATTAGTAGTAAACCAATTCAACACAGTAGTGAGATATTGGGCATTCTGTCCCACCTCCGTCCGTTCGGTCTATCTCCAGCCCCCTGGGCTGTCGATATCCCTTCCACTCACTGCGTTGGACAGAATACCCAATATCACGCATGTTTTCGTGTGGGTTCAAAATGTTTAACCTGATTCGTTACATTTTTAGGATAGTGACATATATAAAGCAGTTTCTTATTAATTACTTCATTTTGTCTACAACATCGCGGACAATAACTACAATGAAATTTATTAAACAATCTCAGACTTTGAAATTAGACAAAATTTGTCCAGATAAGGAGATAGTTGCTTACCGACATGGGAACCTTCTACCTAATACGATTCGATGTATTATTTGCGGGCCATCGAATTGTGGAAAAACAAATTTGGTTATAGGTCTTCTATTACATGAAAATGGTTTACGTTTTAAGAATGTATATCTGTACACTAAAACACTGTATCAACCCAAATATATATTTTTAGAGAAAGTTTTGAATTTAGTGCCAAGTATCTCGTTCGCAAAATATCAAGACAGTGATTTAATACTTAGTCCGCATGATGCTAAACCTCATTCAGTAATAGTTTTCGATGATGTCGCATGTGAAAATCAAACAAACATGCGAGACTACTTTGCTATGGGCAGACATAAATTTATAGATGGTTTTTACTTGAACCAAACATACAGTAAAGTTCCAAAACAACTAGTAAGGGATAAGGCTAATCTTTTAATATTGTTTAAGCAAGACGATGTCAACTTACGTCATGTATATGATGAACATGTCAATACTGATATGACTTGGTCTGACTTCCGAGAAATGTGTTCAAGGATATGGAACGTCCCATACAACTATTTAGTTCTCAATAAAGATTGCCCAAAAAATAATGGTTGTTATAGGATGAACTTTGATACATTTGTTAAGTTCGATGAGTGATTGATTATAAAAAAGATTTTATACAAAGATTAGTCTCATTTCATTCATGAAACTAACAGATATAACACGCTATTTCTATTTCGAACGTTAGGTTTTTGAAATGGAAAAAGAATTAAAAGCAAAGGTGGTTCAAGCTTCAGAAGCCGTCAAAAAGAAAATAAAGGAAATGCGTGCTATGGAATCTTCCAATGAAAAAATTATCGATACAGTTTTTAAACCAATTACGAATCCGCTGAACCAAATAATTATAGATAACAAACACTTTAAGCAATCAAATGAATCCGTTTTAATAAAAGATGGAAACTTGTCGCGAGAGTCTATGGGTTTTAATAAAACTTTTAAGAATAAAGATATGATACTCAGTTCTCAAGACGAAAGTTCTAATGGAGAAATTGATGTAAATAGTTTTGAAGACTCTGATAAAATTAATACAAGCAATATATCATTTAGAACAGTCGATTCGATGTCCAGTCCTGGTCGAGACACTTCGTCTTGGTCGTTATCTTCAGAAGCATTTGATGGTGTACCATTTGGAGTTAGAAGAGAGCGAGGAAAACTAATGATGGGAACATCGCGTGTAGAAGTTTATGATGATAAAATATCAATAGCAGGCCATGCGTATAAAAAAACTCCAGGCTTGTACGAGCTTTTATTTAAGAAAGTACCCAACTTAGAGATTGTAACAGAAAACGATGGACAAATGTATAAAGAGATGCTTATAGAAACAAACGCTCATCGACGAGATTATAACCCAAACAAACCGATAAAGGCTAATAAAGGACGAAAGTATTTGCATATTATCAAGCCGCTTTTCAAGTTGCGCAAACTTTCAACATCTTCTGTTTCATCTGTCTTAAGTAATGTCGACTATGTTAGCGAAGGAGAAGGGCTAATATTGAAGAAAAAATTTAAAAACAATACTGATTTTATTTATTGGAACGATCCTAATGAGCTTGTTGAAAGACTAAAGTTATTAGTGGCTTCTAAAGATGCTGGAAACACCGGACTAGATAACGAAATTATTTCTATAATTGAAGAATTGCGAGAGAGTGGTATTATAAATTAATTATCACTGTCTGTTATTTTTTATTTATAATCCTTCCTCCGACTTCAACGGTTATCTGATAGAAAATGAACATCGATAAATTTGGACACCACGTTCAAAAAATTAAACGATTCCCAGAAATATTTGATTTTACTGAAAACTCTTTAGTAAAATCAGAAAATGGGGATTTCGACTTGCAATCGTCGCGACTAACTGGTGTTAAAGAACCTATAGCACCTGAGGATGCTGTAAACAAAAAATATATTGATGATATCATTATGAATTTATGTACGAAAAACGAAATTACCATTTTAGTAGAGGCAATAAAAGCCGATATCGCAGCAAGCTTAAAACAGTTTGAGATGAAATTTGGTGCTAAGGACTACATCAAAAAAACGGTTAGGCAATAAAAGCCGATATCGCAGCAAGCTTAAAACAGTTTGAGATGAAATTTGGTGCTAAGGACTACATCAAAAAAACGGTTAATAAACAACATAATGGTTAAACAGCAAGTAGTAGCCGAAATTCACAGATCAGCACGTAAAAATTTCGTTCGAAGATCGGTCATTTTAAAAGGAATAGATGACTTATGGCAAGCAGACCTAATTGATCTGAAATCTTTAAGTAAATATAACAACGGATTCACATTCATTTTAGTAGTAATTGATTGTTTTACTAAATATGCGTGGGCTATTCCATTAAAGACCAAATCAAAAAAAGATGTCGTCGATGCGTTTTCTCTTGTTGTTACAACGAGCGATCGTTGTCCACATAACTTACAAACCGATATGGGAACTGAATTTTACAACGATTCCTTTAAGTCGCTTATGCAGTTATTAAAAATAAACCACTATTCATCGTACTCTACTAAGAAAGCATCGATAGTAGAACGATTAATTCGAACGTTAAAAAATAAATTGCACATATCTTTTAGTTATAAAGGTAGTTATAAGTGGATAGGGAAAACTTTAGATGATGTTTTGACTACGTACAATAACAATAAACACAGTATTACTAAATTTAAGCCAGTGGATGTCAACGTTGGAAATGAAACTATAGTTAAAACTAACATAAAAAAACTATATGCTAGAAAACATATAACCAAAAATAAATTAAAAATAGGTGACTGCGTTCGGATAAGCAAATATAAAAGTTGTTTCGACAAAGGTTATACGCCAAATTGGTCAACTGAATTATTTACAGTTATAAAGGTTAATAATACTGTTCCAGTTACGTATCATATACAAGATCAAAGAAATCAAAAAATATTAGGCACCTTTTACCAGGAGGAGTTACAGAAAACTAAATATCCTAATGTTTATTTAATTGAAAAAGTTATTAGAAAAAAAGGAAACAAACTTTATGTTAAATGGTTGGGTCTTTCCGATCGAGAAAACAGTTGGATTACCAAAAACTCAATTAAGCAGTAATATAAGTATAACTTTAAACCATGGATGCACAGACTTATTAAGACTAGGGGCCACTCGGGCAAATTATGAACTGATGGTGGGCCACCAGAAGTATAGGTAATTAAAGACAATGAAAAATTGATATTCTGGAATAGAACTCAATATTTTCGAATGTACGAGAGTATTATTTTTGCTGTCGGCGGGCCACCAGTATTCGACCGGCGGGCCGCATGCGGCCCGCGGGCCGTAGTCTGTGCATCCCTGCTTTAAACCAATAACTTTCATTATATTGTAAGAAATGCAAGGAGGAGGACTTATTAACAATCTTATAGATCATTTACCGTTCGAACTTCACTTACCAGGATACAACTACTGCGGACCAGGTACAAAATTAAAAAAAAGATTAATAAGAGGCGACGAAGGTATTAATCAATTGGACGAAGCTTGTAAACATCACGACATTGCATATGCAAATTACACTGAGTTATCTGGTCGACACAAAGCAGATTTGCAACTATTAGACATGGCTAAAAAGCGACTACGATCAAAAGACGCAAGCAAACGAGAAAAGTTAGCTTCGTGGTTAGTTAGCAAAGTTATGAAAGCTAAACTCAAAACGGGTTCAGGAATCAAGAAATTTAAAACTGTTGTATCGCGAATTCAGTCACAGATAAAGAAATTAAAACCAAATAATCACACATCAGCTATTAAATATGCATATGAAGCCGCTAAAAAACTTTTTCCTAAAAATTGTCATTATCGATTACCGCGAATAATACCAATTCCTAAGACAGGAGGAATATTACCGCTAATACCTATTTTTGCGGGTCTGTCGGCTCTTGGTGCATTGGCTGGAGGTGCAGCAGGTGTGGCCAAAACAGTAAATGACTATAGAACAGCGCAAAAGAATTTACAAGAATCAGAGCGTCATAACAAAACAATGGAGTCTATTGCAATAGGGAAAGGTCTTTACATTAAGCCATATAAAAAGGGTCGTGGTTTATTTATAAAACATACAAAAAACTAGCTTGCAGGCTACCCCAACGTGCTTTGAGTAATATTGATATTATTAACTACTGTCACAATATACCACACTTCAGAGGAGTTTATATGAGAGACAAATTACCTCATAAACCAAAACCCATAGAGAGTGGGATTGTAAACTTGGATAATTACAAGAGTAATGGTACTCATTGGGTAGCCTATGTTAAAATAAATAATTATTGTGAATACTTTGATAGTTTCGGTGATTTGAAGCCCCCTAATGAATTAGTAAAATATTTAGGTAAATGTAATATTTATTATAATTATGTTCAATATCAAACATTTGATAGTGTTAACTGTGGGCATTTATGTATAAAATTTTTGCAGAACTTTTGGAATAAACATGGTATATAATGATTCATTTGTTGTTTTATTCGATCATTTTCACGATGTCTTTCACGTTGTCCGCAACAGGCAAAAGCTCAATATTAACGAGCAATTATTCTCCACCTTTGGAACTCGATAGTGATTATGAGTGTGCTTTGTTACACTTTTCTACTTTTAATTCTATACCAAATATAACTAAAAATAACAATAAATTTTATTATGGTACTGACGAAGTTATTGAAATACCTGAAGGAGCTTACGAGCTCCAAGATATATATGACTTTATAAAGATAAGAGTAAAAAGTTGTGAATTTAAATTATTTTGCAACAACAACACCCTTAAAACGACAATATATTGCACTAAAGATATTAATTTCGACAAACAAGATTCTATTGGAGATTTGTTGGGTTATGGAAAAGTATTTTTAAAAAGTTTTATATTCCACGTGTCGCTCCTTCCTGTAAACATTTTATCGACGACAGTGGTGCGAATCGAATGTGACATTGTTAGCGGCTCATTTATAAATGGAAAATCAAGCCATATAATACATGAATTTGCACCCAATGTGCCTCCTGGTTACAGAATAATAGAAATACCAAAGAACACTATATATTTTCCAGTGAATCGAAAAACAATCAATAGTATTAACATAAGAATATTGGATATCAAGAATAATCTGGTTGATCTTCGTGGTGAAGAAGTGCATATATATTTACATTTAAAGAAGAATGATTGAATACAATAAATATACCGTTCTAAATAATCAAAAGATTAGTAGTAATCGTGCAATTCAAAAGACAACACATACTCGTGCTCAAAGATATAAATTAACGACAGAAAATAAACAATTCCTGAAATTGCTTGGACTGCTAAAATGAGTATCTTAAATATTACCAATCCAACTGTCTACGATAATTCTATAGAACGTGTTGAAACTCATTCTTACAAACCGTACATAGCCAGTTTCAATAAAAACGATGAAATAAGAATCCCAATAAATCAGCAAGACCTATATGTACTTCCATGTGCAAGCACGTTATATTTAGAGGGGGTGGTCAATGTTTTCAAAAGCGATAAGAAGGATAAAGCTCAATTTTTTCACTTCACAAATAACCCTTTTATGTATCTTTTCCAAGATATACGTTATGAGTTGAACGGTGTTGAAATAGATAAAGTTAAGAATGCAGGGATTACCACAACTATGAAATCTTTAATGTCCATGAATGACAGTGAATCAAAGATATCGAAAGCGTGGGGTTGGGACATACAAGGCACTAAAAATATTATTGAAGGTCATTTTTCTGCATCTATCCCACTTAGTCACATATTAGGATTTGCGGAGGACTATAAAAAAGTAATTGTAAATTGTAAGCACGAGCTCGTACTTCTGCGAAGTAACACTGATCTCAATGCATTAAAACTTAATACAGGCGAAAAGGTAGAAAGTATTGAAATACATAAAATCATTTGGAGGGTGCCTCATATTAAAGTGTCAGACAGAGAGAAAATTAACTTACTTAAACTTCTTGAGAAAGACAGACCAATACAATTAGCGTTTCGGAACTGGGATCTTTACGAATACCCTTTGCTCCCAAAGACCACAAAACACACCTGGTCAATAAAAACATCTTCACAAATTGAAAAACCCCGATATGTGATTCTCGGGTTGCAAACTAATAGAAAAAATGATGCGTATAAAGATATGACGCAATTCGATCACTGTAATTTACGTGATCTTAAAGTATATTTAAACTCGACATATTATCCATATGAAAGTTACAATACCAACTTTACAAACCATCAATTTGCTTTAATATATGAACAATATGTTAACTTTCAACAGTCTTACTACGGACGTAGATCTAGCTCGTTGTTAAGTGCCCAAGAATTTAAAGATATTGCACCACTATTCGTAATAGATTGCTCAAGACAAAACGATAACGTAAAAACAGGACCCGTCGTTAACATTCGCCTAGAATTGGAGAGTCACATAGAGATACCAGACCAGACGTCAGCATATTGCTTGATTTTGAATGATTGTATCGTGGAATATAAACCTCTAAGCAATATTGTTCGCAAGATATCATGAGCTCCAGTATTTTCGTTGATAGTCAAGGATTCAAAGATTGTCAAAATAATTTCATTATAAAGGAGTTTGCATTGTCTACGAAAGAATTCACTCTGGTTTATTTGATAAAACCTCCATATTCTTACCTAAAGTTGTCTTCTGATGAAAAAAGGAGAGTTAAGTGGATTGAAAAGAATAGAGGTATCTATTGGAGCGAAGGAAACATCGACTACAGAGAATTTAAAAGATTAGTTATTCCAATTTTACAAAACAGAACTATTATAATGAAAGGTCTAGAAAAACAGAAATGGATTATGCGATAATTGTTTTTTGATAGATATTGAAGAAAAAGGAAGCCCTAATTTTGCATCATTATATGAAAGTTTTTTTTTAGTCATAAAAATGCATGTGCTCTTAAAAATGCGATATGTATTAAAAAGTGGTATCTATCTGAATAATTTTAGTGTGTAATATGTAATATTGTTTTTAATAAAAAAACTTTATTGAAATTAGTGTTTTATTCATAATTATTTTAATTATTACTATCTATGGAATACAATAATACAGTGATATTTTATATTTACAAATTTAGAAAAGTACATTAAACTTAATTAACTTAACATTAATCAAACTATTCATAAAATGTATCTCTGCAAATTTATACGTGACTAATGATGTTACGCATAATATCTACTCGAGAAATTTAATTTAAAAATAATTGAAGAAATACCTATAGACGTTAAAAACTATAGCTATAACCACTCAATTTTTTTGATATATTATTTATGACACTTTCAGTCTGATCCATAATATGATCCACATCATCTGATACCACGTACTGCGCGCATAACAGAGGTTTGCCTTCCTCGGGCTCTCTAGGCACTCGTTGTTCCAAGTCTATTACTTCGATTTTAATCAAACGACGTCCTTTTGTTGGAGTACTCTTCAGAACAAACGATTGATGTGGGTTAGGAAAATGCTTTAAGAAAGATCTTTTCTTATGTTTCCTTTTAAGTGTGCTGCGAATTTTGAGCTGCATCGGAGAATTTTGAGGTTCAACAGCCCAAGGCGGGAACATTTCCTCAAAACCTTGAAGTGGGTCTTGCGCATCTTGATAGTCTAATAGAGAAGGTGATTGTTGAATCGATGTTCGCTCATGGTCTTCGTTTAGCAGGTTAACCTCAGTGTTGTCTTGCGTATTCTGAAACAATATAAATCAATTATTAACTATTTATAACATAAATATAAATATTAAAAGAAAATTTCGTTGAAATTCATTAATTACTTACCATGTTGTTAAAATAATTCCGTGTAGCCTGTTACCTGCGCGGGACTTATGAAAATAAATTTTATAAAATGCTTTTATATACCTCTTGTTTTCGCATTGTAGTATGTGTGAGTTGCATGTAAAAGAAAACCTATTGCTGACGCAGCGACAAGCACGCCTCTGATTAAACATGTTAGGACTCGATCTTACGAGCTATTTATTGCATTACTAAATAATTGCAGTCCAGCAAGTTTTTTTGTGTTTCTAAATTATCTAAGGTAATTAAATTAGTATGTGTATAAACAACTTGAAATAAAACAACAAGTATATTTGTTTAATAATTTATTCAAAATCAATATGTACCTACATAATATGTATTTCTTATTTTAGACGCATTAACATTATAAGTACCTAATTATGATTAAAGTACCTAATAAGTATAGTTTTTAAAGACTGAACGACATTAATATTTCAGTAGAGATTTATGACCCCAAGCCCTGGTAGATATTTTATCCTGAGAAATTAAACGCTTATCGTCATCGTTTGACAGCGCTATTTTATTAATAGACTGCGTAAATATAGTGTGTTTGATCGTTTTAAACAAAACATTTACTTTCCTTACAACATCGCCTTGAAATAATGTTTTTTCATAGTCCGAAATAGTAAAATCTCTTACCACACAAGACTTTACACCTTTCGCTTTTTTGACTATGATGTTATCGGCAGTTTTTATGCAATACAATTTGGAACGGAGACCAACAAACTCTTTAATCAACCTTCCACCCATTTCATCTTTGAAAAGACCTGGAACTTTTTTATTTAAAAGAGGTAAATCGAAATCGTTTTCCAAAGGATAATTGCTGGTGTCAAAATAGCGTAAAAATATGTTTTTCAGATCTTTGTATAAGTCCTCAGTACGAATATCATAAATAAAACTGTCCGTGTCTGTGTAACACATTGTTAAACGACTATTATAAAACGGTTTAAAAACAGAATAGTGAAAGTCGTACATGTGGCTCTTAGATAATTCAAGAACCGCAAAACCTATATAAATTGGTTTGTCTAAAACCAATCGGTCTGGTTTTAATTGTATAGCGACCAAGTTTTCGCTGAACACAGTCGCACTGTGAAAATTCGGCTTGGCTATTAGCTTCCCTGCCGAGTTCCGTTTTTTGGTAATATTATTACTATCACTCCATTAATTCACTAAGTGCACGTTTACCCGTTTTTCACTATTCTCTAATGTCTTGCCAAAAATACTGTTATTCAATAACTTAAAAAAATCTTGTTCAAAAGTTGATTTAGCCTCCTGTCGCAGTTTAGTGTTTAAGTCTATATACTGCTTTAGAAATGGACTTTGTTTAAACTTTATTACGCGATGTATATTTCTTAATTTAAGACCATGTTTTAAACAAGTTTTTAAGTGCACGTAATGTATAACATACAAATATTTGTCATACAAATTAGGAACAAGTTTTTCATTTTTACCCCCCGGTGGTATACATTTTTCGGGGCAAAACGGAAAATCATTATGAAAGTCATGCAATTCTTTTGGGTAAATTAAATCTACTTCCAATATATAACCATATTCAGCATCATCAGAAATTTTACTAACATTTAATTTATCTATTTCACAGCGTGTTAGAAAACTGAAACAAGATAACGGCAAGGATAAAGACATAGCGTACCCGTATAAATTATTACAATCAAAGTAAGCGATAAATTTATCGGGTTTTGAAAGATCATAATCAGATAAATATTTATTATTTGCTTGAGAATGTCTTTGAGAGCACATGCAAACTCCTCCGCGAATACCGTCTTGGATCATTTTCAAAATAGGCAAATCATCGATTAGCTCTAGTTCCACACCTGTTTTCAATAACATTGCATCGAACGATAGGCTAGGAGCTGACACGTAAAAGGCAGGATCTAATTGGTAATGACATTTGCAGGTCTTCCTAAATTTTTCGAAAATGTCTGTAAGTAAAATGACATCCGTTTTTAAATAAAGATCTGTGTATTGACCTAGGTTTTTAATATTAAATTCAGACCATATGGATTGTGCATAAACATAGTCTTCATTACTAATTATTTCCTTATTAAGCGCGCTGTAAAAATTTTCTTTTGACGGAAGCGATCGCTCCTTGTAACGTTCAAAACTAACCATGTACTCGTAAGGATAGACTCCTTTACGGGTAAGGAGACAAAATTGGTGCTCATTTTGGAAAAAGTCATGTAAATACCGAAAATCTGATATTTGCATGGTCTTTGTCAATTTGTCTAAACTAGTTCCCAAAAATTTTAATGAATCTACAAATCTCAGTTGAACGAATTCACTGTTTGAGACGGGAACACATTTTGTAAAAGAAATATAGTTTTCTTTTGTTTTTGGTATTATTTTTATAGCTCCCGGCGCTTCGCCTAACTTCATGATAAACAAGTGGCAATCGTAACCCGCCAAGTTATGAAAAAATATCGGTATGAACGAAGGTTGCTTGTATTGCAAGTTACAAATACTATGCGCCGCCCCGCGGTATCGTCCGGTCAAATGATTATGATCGCGAACCCGGTCAGAAAATAAAAGATTACTGCAAATGTGACACCGGGTAGCACTTGAAAATTGTTTAGCATCATGTTCATCAAAAATCATTGTTCTATTTTTGTGCATTATTTTGTTTATCTTATTTACATCGTTATAAATAGATTCGATGAACATGTCAACGCAGTCTGACCCTCGATAAGAAACAAATCGGTTGTAACTTGAATCCTCCGTACACACAACGTGGTATGCAAAGGCAGCTGGTATATGACGATGTGAAGTTGATGTGCAGCTTGTATCCGGTTGATCATCAGTTGGTTGTAAAAGCGTCTCAAAATCAGCATATATCACAAAAGGCACGCTTTGTTTGCGCTCAAAATTTTTAAATTTAATTACTGATCCTCTGTTTGGCAATACTGTTACGACCCCTTCACAAATATGTCTATCTAGTTGTTCAGATGTAGTAAAAAAAATTAAACAAGTATCGCAAAAATATAGCTTGCTGTGATGAGACGTTATTTGACTTCTTACAAGACGAGATAATTCCTTGATCAGACAATAATATGTTTTTCTACCTCTTTCGATCATAAGTATGTGTATAGTAATTTTATTATCTTTGCTGGAGGCTTGTGATTTGTATAGAGGACCCACTACATTTTTGTTATTTAAACCAAAAATTAAGAATTTTAACCTTGGATTATTCTCTTCAAATATTTTTATATCAGAAAAAGTTATAGGGTAAGTTAAATTTGACGTGTTCAAAACAGTACTAAAATTAGGGTAAGATGACACTCTCTCGGGGTGTCGAGATGCTGGATAAAGAGCTGCTGTTACCGCCCACAAAAAACAACACTGATCTCTGTTCTTGATGTTTAGACAAGCTTTTTTATTTTTTATATGTTTTGGCAAATCGATGTAACTAGAACCGCCCAATGGTTGATACTTATTAATATTGATTTCTAGACATAGATTGCATAAAAAACTCCAACCACTGTCTTGAGTCTCGTACTCTTCCATTTTATTTTTAAGAGTATTTTGGACCACCTCGAATAGGTTCTCAAAGTCATAATTGCGATATAAAATTATATTTTTAGTTCCAAAAGATTTTGTCACTTCTCTGTTATCTGCGATCATCAAAAACTTAGAAAACAGTTCGAAGTTCACCTTGATGGTGGTATGTTTTTGTAAAGATTCGTTTATAAGTTTTAGTATATTATTACGAATCGATTGCAAAAAAGAGTTCAAACATGCGCGAGCAGGTTCAGTTGCTGCGTCAATCCTGTAGGCAACGATCCGATTGCGAAACGCTGACTCTAACACTCGAACACCATCAATATTAATTGTTCCGCTGCAATTATTTTGTTTATGTAAATTACTACGTAAATGACCTACCCAGGACTTGTTTTTTACAAGTATACCGCATACCACACAAAACGGCATTACAATAAATCTTAAATTGGACTTGTAGAATTTAATATGAAATACTTTAAAAGGAATACCTAGGTGTACCGGTACACCGGTAGTAGTATTAATGATATCAATTAAAAATTTGAGTAATTAATTTGTCAATCAAATAACGATAACTGAAATACTAATGTCGTTCAGGTAAATAAGTAATCAAAATGAAAATAAAATAGAAAATGGAAAATTTATATAACGATAAACATTATTTAAAACTAATCTTATTTGAATAAAATTGAGGCTCGCTGCCCTCAAACGGAGAATACGCTTCCGTTAAAAAAGCCTGCAGAGTCTCCCAGGGTGGGGAGTGTTCGTCGCACTGGAGCTTCACGCTCGCCAACGCGTCTTTGTACCGCTCCTTAGGATCGGCTCTGCTCGCGTCGTCCGTGTGGTAGACCTTCAGGTCTATGAAGAACTGGCCTTTGAGGTTTGCAGTTCGACGAGCTGTTCCATTCGACACGCGGCTTGTAAATGATGATAATAGTTTTACTGGGGCGGACGAGCTCGATCCAGTTGTTGATTTTTTCTCCTCTAATCGTAAGATCTTGAAAAGATCTCGTTTAGGTTTGGCGCTGGAAAGAAAACATTACAATTATTAACACACGTACATATTTTTACACAACAACCTGCTTTGACCTGATTAGATTAGTTTAAAATAAATATAAAACAGTCAATAAAAATCCATATTACATAGATTGTTCTAAAAAAAATTAAGGACTTTGATTATCAACAACATAAGTAAATCAAATATTCAAAACACGATACAAATTTTATCTATTTTAATAACACATTTGTAGCGGTGCGGGAATCGAACTCGCAATCCTTTGCATACATCCCAAAGTAGTAATGAGACCGGTTTGACATACTTAGTTTATTTAAAGTGTTTATATCAATCAAATACCTTTCGGGTGTTGAGGAAGTTTTGCGTTTGGTTGCCGCTTTTTTTTTCTTAGGCTCGACAACCAACGGCGCCGGCGCAGAGTACGATGATGCTGTTTCAAACTCGGAGTCAGACCTGAAATAGATAAATAATTTTATTAGTACCATAAAACGATTTGTTTCACTGACACATAACTTGTTTATTTATAACATATATAAAACGTTATTTATGCTATCAACACTCCTTTCGAAACACGTAGGAGCACGAGATGATAAATTGGTCACCCATCAGGAGGCAAGCCTATGCGAAAGTTGCTTAACCTTAGCAATTGCAGGCCGGGCGCTTTTAATCAATGTGTCGTTGAGGACTGCAATGATTCGAAAATGATTATTTATGTGAATTAAGACAACCCAGGGAGAATTTAACTGAATTTATTAAAAAATACGTATCGTAGTACAGCCGCCTGCACAGGAGACTATCCAAAACTACAAATTTCTTCAATAAATATTCAACCACATGCCATTGACATAAAGTTCAAAGTTTATTGAGAAAATTTTACATTTCGCGGCAGACTGATATGCAGGTAACATAATATGTGTGTGTGTGTGTGTACATAATAAAACACTTACTCACATTTCTTGTTGAGGAAGATCTTGAGCAGGAAGAACAGGAAGTTACACTACGGAAGTATCACTCACTACTAGCAGCTAGAGCACCTTGAATGTAGATCACGAAATGAAGTAAAGCCGATTTTACGGAGGGTTTTTAACCAAAAGTTACTTTTGTATACAATGATAACAAGTACTTTTAATTTGCTTTAGCATAACATACCTTTCATGGTTTATAGCCTATATATTTTTTATAAATATTGTATTTAATTATATCGTAACTTAAGACTTTTTAAAGTATTAGCTACTAATTTCGTCAAATCGCGATTACTTATTTATTGCAAATATTGCAAATATCAAAACGTGCGAATATCAAAGCAGGTTATTCCTGCTAGCCAACCGTTTTTTCGACTTTTAGCACGAATATTATTATAATTAATCCAATGTAACGCCTCGGAGGCCGAGTGGCAAAGCGCTCGGTCCGATACCCGAAGGTCTCGGGTTCAATTTCCAGGTCGGGCAAAGTGTGTTTTAGGTTTTTTGTTGCATACCAGGGTTTGTGATCACCAACCCATCAATTGTAGCGATGACTTCAATTATGGAGACCTTTGTCTAGCAGTAGGACTGCTACCTAAAGGCTGTTCACCAACTTTCTTTTAATCATAATTTACAAGTTCTTCTTCAATCAACATAATCTGCAAACGTAGGTAATTGATATCTCTAATATACATATTAAGCTCTTAATATATTGTATTAAGATACTCCCGATGCATTTCAGTCGAGAAAAAAATTACGAGCGATTTGAGTTAAAATTGGAATACTTTATCAGAATCAAATACAGCTGATATACAAATATATACCTAAATAATAATAATAAATAAATTTCACAACTGTTACACCGATTATGCAACCTCAAACAAGGCATAGCCTGAAATATGGTGACTGAATAACGGATAAACATCCATAACTCAGTCACAAACGTTTGTGCTCATCACACAAACATTTGCCTCTACCGGGATTTGAACCCGGGACCGTGAATTTCGTAGTCATGGTCGCTGACCACTCGACCACCCGGCCGATAAATATGTGTATATTTATTTCTTCACAACCGCCTTTAGCGCTACCAATCACAAGACGCAATGGGAATATACCATTTTCATGTTGCAGTCAATTCATGAAATTTCGATGAAGCGCAATAAATTAGTTTAAAATATAACAAGATTTTACAATTAAAAAGAATAATTATATGATTTAAACGACATCACATGCACGTCCACATCCGGATTGTTTAGAAAATTCTCTCCGAAGACCCTCCAAACCAGAGAATAGTTCCAAAAAACCCTGTGGCTAATAACATTGAATTATAATCCTAACAGCGTTTACCAATAAACAGGTAACTATAACTATTGGATTATTTCTAGTACCTATAGTACCTATATTTTACTCTACACGTACTGCTTCAGTAAGTTGCATAAAACTTTATATTTTTAGTGCCTGCAACATGACATGAAACAAACAAATGTATCATGTTGCTTTAATATTATAGGTATTGCAATGCATGCCTTGCGTTATCGGATTTTTGATGCCTGTGCGGGTTTCATCAAGTGTTGTGATGTTGCGTTTAAATTGTGATGGATATCGATAGAAATATGGTTGCAATGATTGGCTTACCTCCTGTCCCGGGTGCAGTTCTTCTCATCTAAATTTGGTAAAAGAAGACGTTCCAGATAAGTCTTCGAAAGAGCTTTTTCTATCCCATTGCAGATATTACATCAAGTTAAGTGGGCAAGTTTCTTCTTTAAGAGCCAGATAATCACTAGAAAATGAGTGTATTGTAATAAAAATATTACATTAATTTAAATTATTATCATTTAGAATAAGGTAGCTACGAACCAGCATCCTAAAGATCGAGCTATACTCACTTAAAATTGAATTTCTTATGTCTTTGCATTATAGATTCGTTAAATTGTGAACAGTGACAACATCATCAAAAACATGTTCAACGTCGCAAACTATAGAAAACAATATCATCAACATCAACAGTATTCAATCGATATCGATAGTCTTAAAATATTGAAATCAACATTTTAATTATCGACATCACTAAGCAACCAGCAGTGAGCACATTTATTTTACTGTACGGTGTTCGGCGTGGTGCTCCAATTGTGATAATATTTTCATCATTTAAAATGTTAGTGTGAGAATTACATTCATCACCAGTTCAAAAATAAAACGTAAGTCGTTACATTATATTATTATATTCAGATGTCACTGTGTATTACTGGTCTTCCCTAATCTATTTTACAACAATATCAAATAATAACTCTGAGCCGGTGTCAAGGCAAAATAAATTAATTTAACTACTTCCTTTCTTCCTGTTGATGTTGTAAAATGAGACTAAAGGACGATCAGCTTTATCACCTGGGAGTAGCTGCAAGTTGTGATTTTTGGTTATTACTATCAAACACATGCGCAGTTTTCTCTTATCCGATGCAGGTTAAAAGAAATGTTCAAAATAAGTTTTATAAACACCTCTTGTCTAACCTTTTATAAAATTAACAAAAAATGCCCGAGTGTCAGATCTTTATCATACCTCACCTTTAATTTATTTTAAAGTCAAATCACTTTTGACCTTTGAGCTTCTAAAGCACACAAAATAGTAGATAATAACAATAATAATAACTTATTTTTTGTTTGCAGGCTGATTCTAAAGAAAGGATAAGGCTGGAGTACCGAAAATCATATTCGTACGAGTGCTGACCTTCGAAAATCTTAAAGGTACGTACCTATGTAATTATTTTTTTAAGACAGAAAGTCTTGTTGTTGTATGTTTTTCTATGTATGTACCTATATATTTTTTCTCGTTTTGTTTCAAGCCTCACTGCTCTTAAATAGTATTATGACTTAATTGTCGGTATAGGTACCATTAATATTTTATTGAGGTTTTATGAATAATAAAAAAATGTAACAATAAAGAGTATAATATAGTTTTTATAATAACTTATAGTAAAAAAATAACATTTATTTATTGTTTTTCAGCTATGAAGGCCTCCCAGGCTGCAGTTCGGCCACCGCGTCGGTTGGGCAATCGCTCCTTCAGGAGTTTTCATCATTGCTGCTATGAAAATTTAATTGTAAATGTAAAATAAAGATTTAGATATAGGTCCCTTTTATAAAAAATAAACAAATACGCTTATAAAATATCTCAAGGTCTCATGTAACATGTAAATTACCTTGAGATATTTTCGGTTGGTTTTATTGGTATTTGGTATATCAAAGGTAAGGTAAAGTTTTTTTAAAGGTAAAAGGTATGATTAGTTAGTATTGACTTTGGAGGATACTTTACCATAAGTTCATCGAGGCAATCGGTCCTTAGTCTTTACAGAACACAAGTTTAAGATCGCGTTTAACAATCAAACATAAATCAGGCTAAAGTAATTATGTATGTTAGGTTCTAACTGTATGGCTATGGGGAACTCCTACCTCGGTACTTCCCGAAGCAATCGGCTCTTAGCCATTCGGCTTTGGAGGATACTTCACCATGAGTTCCTCGAGGCAATCGGTCCTTAGTCGTTACAGAACACAAGTTTAATATCGCGTTTAACAATCAAACATAAATCCGGCTAAAGTAATTATGTATGTTAGGTTCTAACTGTATGGCTATGGGGAACTCCTACCTCGGTACTTCTCGAAGCAATCGGCTCTTAGTCATTCGGCTTTGGAGGATACTTCACCATGAGTTCCTCGAGGCAATCGGTCCTTAGTCGTTTCAGAACACAAGTTTAAGATTGCGTTTAACAATCAAACATAAATCCGAGCTGAAGTAATTATGTATGTTAGGTTCTAACTGTATGGCTATGGGGAACTCTTACCTCGGTACTTCCCGAAGCAATCGGCTCTTAGTCATTCGGCTTTGGAGGATACTTCACCATGAGTTCCTCGAGGCAATCGGTCCTTAGTCGTTACAGAACACAAGTTTAAGATCGCGTTTAACAATCAAACATAAATCCGGCTAAAGTAATTATGTATGTTAGGTTCTAACTGTATGGCTATGTGGAACTCCTACCTCGGTACTTCTCGAAGCAATCGGCTCTTAGTCATTCGGCTTTGGAGGATACTTCACCATGAGTTCCTCGAGGCAATCGGTCCTTAGTCGTTACAGAACACAAGTTTAAGATCGCGTTTAACAATCAAACATAAATCCGGCTAAAGTAATTATGTATGTTAGGTTCTAACTGTATGGCTATGGGGAACTCCTACCTCGGTACTTCTCGAAGCAATCGGCTCTTAGTCATTCGGCTTTGGAGGATACTTCACCATGAGTTCCTCGAGGCAATCGGTCCTTAGTCGTTTCAGAACACAAGTTTAAGATTGCGTTTAACAATCAAACATAAATCCGAGCTGAAGTAATTATGTATGTTAGGTTCTAACTGTATGGCTATGGGGAACTCTTACCTCGGTACTTCCCGAAGCAATCGGCTCTTAGTCATTCGGCTTTGGAGGATACTTCACCATGAGTTCCTCGAGGCAATCGGTCCATAGTCGTTACAAAACACAAGTTTAAGATTGCGTTTAACAATCAAACATAAATCCGGCTAAAGTAATTATGTATGTTAGGTTCTAACTATATGGCTATTGAGAACTCCTACCTAGGTACTTCCCGAAGCAATCGGCTCTTAGTCATTCGGCTTTGGAGGATACTTCACCATGAGTTCCTCGAGGCAATCGGTCCTCAGTCGTTACAGAACACAAGTCTAAGATCATGTTTAATCATCAAACACAAATCGAACTGAAGTAATATGACTACATATAATGCTGTGCAGTTTCTTGCGCCCGTTCTTCTGCACAGCTAAAAGTCGTCTTGAATGGGCGGTAGGCAAAATATTTTGAGAACGAATCAGGTTGACGAGGAGCAGTCAAGATTGTCGTAATAATGTTGGAATTATTTAAAACTTTAAACATTTTGAACCTACACGGAAAACATGCGAGATATTGGGTATTCTGTCCAACGCAGTGAGTGGAAGGGATATCGACAGCCCAGGGGGCTGGAGATAGACCGAACGAACGGAGGTGGGACAGAATGCCCAATATCTCACTACTCAACACATCTGTTAGGGCACTGTTGATGTCATCAAAACTATTTTTATTTCGATCAGTCTTAAATATCAAAGATGTATCGTCAGCAAACAAAACAATATTGCAAAAGTTTTCCGCATAAAATGGTAAATCATTAATATAGATTAAGAATAAAAATGGACCTAGTATTGACCCTTGTGGGACCCCCATTAGCACAGAAGATCCGGATGATATGGATCCGTTCACGCTAACTTTTTGGATTCTGCCGCTAAGATATGATTGAATCAATTTCAAGGCATCAGAGTGCACTCCATAGTGTTTTAGCTTTATTAAAAGGGTGTTGTATTCAACGCAATCAAAAGCCTTGGAGAGATCACAAAACACTCCAAAAGCATTCTGCGATCCCTCCCAAGCCTCAAATATGTGTTTTAGCAGAGCTACACCAGCATCAGTAGTAGACCTTCCCTTGGTAAAACCATACTGTTCACTGTGAAAAAGGTGGTTTATAGCGAAGTGGGAGCCGAGTTCATCTAAAATAAGTTTTTCAAAAACTCTACTAAGAGTAGGTAAAATCGAAATAGGCCTGAAATTGCTCGGGTCATCTTTACAACCCGATTTGAAAAGTGGCAGAACTTTGCTATGCTTCATGAGATCTGGGAAAACTCCTTCGTCAACACAGCTATTGAATATGACTACAAGAAAAGGCGCAATGGACTCGATAATATTATTAATAATTTTTATTGAAATATCCCACAAATCACAAGTGTTTTTTATTTTTAAAGATTTAAAGGATTTAAGTACGTCTTTACAGTGTACGTGTTTAAATTTGAACACTTCATTACACATGGGTACATACTTTTTTAGCAGAATTTCTGCATTACTTGGTGAAGAGTTGAGTAACATAGTTGTGGCAATTGGTATATTTGTAAAAAACTGTTCAAAAGCATCAGCAACTTTATTGTCTTCACTTAAAAAGCTATTGCCTATTCTTAAAGAAAACTTAGTATCACGTGGCTTTATTTTACCAGTTTCGCGGTTTATGCAGTTCCATGTTGCCTTTATTTTGTTATCAGACTTTTTAATTTTTTCACTAATAAATAATGACTTGGCACATGCACAAGCCTTCCTAAAAGTTTTCGAATACTTTTTGATATACTCTAGAAAACTTGGACTATTAATATATTTTTTCTGCTCATATAAGTCATACAACTTAGCCCTACTTTTATGCAAACCAGCTGTAGCCCAATCCCTAAATTTAATTGAAATATTAGTTTTAAACTTTCTAATAGAGAAAGTTTTATTAAATTCACCGTTTATAAGATCAAAAAAATGCTTGTAAAGAGCATCTGGATTTTCCTGTATAAATGGTAAACATGCAAGTTTAGCAGTTATGTTATGCTTGAAAATTTTAACCCGTTTCTCTGTCACTGGCCTACAAGATATTTCTTCTGAGTTAAAGTGTCCATATTCAGTAAAAGCAATTTTTTGCCCACAGTGATCTGAAGATAAATTAGTTAGTATGAACTTAGACTCAGGAGCAAAGTTACAAAAAATATTGTCTAAGCAGGTTGCAGTGGTTGCTGTAATTCTAGTCGGTTCTCTAAATTGGTAATCCAAATCAAATGATTTAAACAACGAGATTAATCTTACACTAGTTGAATGACTGTCTAATAAATTTACATTGAAATCCCCACAAATTACTATTTTCTTTTTAGATTTACAAATCTTCTTAATTACATCTTCCATAGTGGCTTCAAAGACACTAAAATTACCAGAAGGAGGTCGATATACACAAACAATTATAAATTTCTCTAACTCGACACATGACAGCTCAATAACGCGTTCAATAGAAAGGGAAACTACATCCTTTCGTTCTGTAATCTTATGTTTACTGTAATTAACAAATATTAAGGATCCGCCGCGAATTGCATTTGCTCTAGTAAAAGCACTGGAAAGCTGAAAGTTTTTAATATTAAAAATTAACTGATAATCTTTAAGCCAGTGCTCAGTTATACATAAAATGTTTATATCTTTATGTAATAAAAAAAAGTTCAATTTCTAACTCTTTGCCGGCCAGGCCCTGCATGTTTTGATGAACTATTTTAATTTGGATAGGGCTGGCTTTTGTCTTACCTCTTAGTTTAAACTAGAGGTTGTGCAAGACTTATCAACTAAATTTACATTAGTAGAAATACTAACAGTGCGATAATTTTGGGTCGACATTGTTATACTACTTATAACTGTGTCTTTTAAATTATATGCTAGCAATGATGCTATCTGTAGCCTGTCTTTGTATATTAAATACATAGAATCAGTAGTCAACTTAAAACTAGATCAACTTCGAGGTTCTTTAAACTATAGGGGGGGCGCCACTGTGCGTAGTAGTATCATCAGCCATCGAGCTGCGATCAAGCCCACCAGCACCATTCACACCGCCAAGGGACTGCCGAGGTTCCGCCGGATATCTGACAGGGAGACGTTGGAATCAGAGCTCCTGCAGTCGCTTGACCTATTTTTATGACTGAATGACAGAAAGTGTGAGCTCACTAGGGATCGTAATGTTTTACATTGGATTCGTAAATGTAATATTCATTTTCCCGGCAAACCTATACAAAACAACTATACTTCAAAACAATGTTTGTTACTTACTATCTCAATCTATGTAGATGAAAATGAATCGCCAAATGTGTTGCTAAGCGCACAAAAACGGCTCGACTGATTTGTCTGATTCTCTTTTGTTGTGATTGTGGTCAGGAAAAGTTTACAAAAAAAAAATGTATAGATCTCACAAATTCACTTAAAATTTAAAGCAGCTTCAAAATAATAATATTTAAAAGAATCGAACTGCCCTTAAATTTTTTAATCACAGCTACTATTGCCAACAATTGATATTCAAGATGCTTATTTTTAATTAAGTATCTACTGCAATTAAAGCTGATCGGAAAAAGTTAAGGTTTAGTTTGAGGCCGCAGTTGAAATTAATGTTCTTCTGCTCGGGCTATTTGTGTTTGCGAAATTACTGGAACCGGTTCTAGAACAATAATATTTGAATTTTCTACAATAATTGTTTAGTTTATGTTTTGTACCTACGCACGAAAAATAAGCTCAAATTATGACGAGTGTGTATTGAATAATAAAACTACGAGTACAAGCACCTTTTTGGAGTCATAGGGTTTGTCACAAACACTTACAAAAGCATTACTAAAAAACCGAGCAACAGAACTTGTTTTATACATAAATGTATAATAAGAGATTTAGATGAATTCAAGAATATTGACTACGGCATGCACAGCGGCCGTTGCGGTTTGAAATACCTACCTACACCAAGTTGTTTGAACAAGAGAAATTCTTAGCAATAATTGATTCAGAAACTTTTATGTATTCGCATCCTACATCCTTGTGAAAACATTATACGAATATACTTAGATACGGAGTAGGTAACTCTCCTACCATGCGTTTTCACATATTATTAGTTTATTGGCAAAGCCATAATTTGACCTTACAAACCCTTACAAACACAGAATGCATCACGAAATCCTGACCAAGTTATAAAAAAAAAACACTTACATTTAATATAAATTGAATAAAGCAGAAGGTATTGATGTGGTACAGATTAGAATTTACATCCTTGGTATACAATGTGGCCCAAACTTGTTGTCCAAGAAAAATGTTCTTCGGCCCTAAATATTATTTGTTATACCTAATTTCCTTTCAATGCGAGCCATCCACTTCTAGATAGCCTTATCCAGGTGGCGCCAAATTATTAGTGAATCGTTGACCAGACATGGTATACCACGAGCATCTTGAGATATATGTTTACATCTCTTGCAACAAAATCAGTAACATTAAATCAGTACTGTATTTGATAATTTCTTGGTAGCTTTATTCGAAAAATAATAACTTGAATCTTTTCAAAGCTGATAGTTATAAAGTTATCATTTCTAACCAAAAAGTTTGAGGAAGGTTCTATGTTGTTTATACGCATAGGTCTACTTTACCTGTCATATACGGGAAGTAATTTACTTTCCATGAATAACTGTGTTTAACACAGTTTTGTTAAGTGTACACTAACTAAGATTTATTGCTCCAAATCAAAAATACAATTCAACATGGGACACAAATGTCATATTAATTAAACCATATTTCCAGGACTATCCTTAGAATCAGATCATAATCAGTGATTTGTCACTTATGATTCTTACACTATATTTTCTATTGTTTCTGCTCAAAAAACGCAGTCTATTAGTTTAATCAAAAATAATATATCAATACAAAATTATGTGATTGTGATTGAAATTACCGACTTCATTTAGACTTCAGGACCCGTGTTTAGCAACCGCTCATCAGATTGTATAATATTTGTAAGAATCCCAGTTATTTGTTGCTGGCTGTGCCAACCTCATAAAATGGCGGTCACAAACATTTGTTGCAGATAAAAAATAAAAAAAATAAAAAAGATTTTAAGACAGTGGATGACATGCTGATACGGATATTTGTCTATAATAATACTTAATCAAATAAATAAATGAAATTGTTAAAGTCATTGTTTAGAAAACGACCAATGCATCGATAGCCATTAAATGCATCTTTTAAGGTTTAAAGGAGGCTTACGCAACTATAAAAAACTACCTACATATTGTAAAGTTTAAATTGACATAATTTTTTATTTTTATTGTGTTAACATTACAATGCTCTGAACATCTGCATGTAATAAGTAATCGTCTTCGGTTGAGACCCGAAGTATAATTAAGAATCAAACGAACTTACCTTGTGAAGTTTGATTCCAATTATGCGAGGGTCTCAACCGAAGACGATTACGTCAACCCATCCCTCCCAACCCAAAATAAAATAAAAAATTGTGGAGGATAACACAAAATTCTCTAAAATAATGACGTCTCGTGACGCGGGGTTGCCAGTGCAGGGAACGGAAATAAGATATTTCTTTTTAGGATATATCTAAAAGTGTGAAGAAGATAGCACCATCTCATGTACTGCTGCATGTAATAAGTAATCGTCTTCGGTTGAGACCCGAAGTATAATTGGAATCAAACTTCACAAAGTAAGTTCGTTTGATTCTTAAATATACATTGCTCAATAGAAGCAACTTGTTTAGCCAAGTTTTTGGCTGACGTTTGAATACAATAGGATAGCGATAAAGCTATTTGTCGCTTAAAATAATTTGGCAGATAATAACTATCTCTTGTCAAATAAAAATTACTAACATAATTGTTAGTGTCAATTAAATGCATTATGTCATTTTTGCAAAATAAATGTAATGTCAGGTTAAGCTTATGTCTAATAGAATTTTCCTCCTGTGGCAAACTACTACAATAAGGTAATGTAAACAATATAATTTTCTTTACAATTAACTTATTCAAACATTCTAAACATTTTAGAAGGCTTGTTTTGTTCAGATTACCTCTATTACCAACAAATAATAATAAGGTGCTATTGGGTTTATATTTATGTTCTACAGCTTTTTTCAAAATATGTTGATAAGAAGCACCCGGTATACAATAATTGATAACTGAATGTCCCAAGTCAGATAACAACCGACCCATGTTTTTACCAAATTCATCACTAAATATTACCAAGTCACTATTACAATCTGTCTTACATGGAATCTGGTTGGTTGGTATAAGTTGTGGTACATTTTTAATTGTGCACTGAGTAAGGGAACCTTTGGAAGAAACATCAATCAATTCGACAGAGGAAGAATCACATGGGATTGATGAACGGCTTGGTAACTGTTTACATTTACAATTACTTGGGAGTGAATCAATCCCTTCATTGTTACCATTACACAGGACTACCAGTTCATCAATGGCCAACATGTGTTCTTTTATTTGACCTTGTGAAAGATCATATTGCTTAGTAATAGATATAAGCGAGTCCTCTAGGTGTGCAATTTTAGTTTGTAGAATTTGTGTATCATTATTATATTTTAAATTTTTATTGTGTAGTTGTGACGAGTATATATCTAATTTGTCAATTAAGTACAATCTTTCTCTATTTAATTTTACATTTTTAATAAAAAATTTGTGCTTCTTAACAAATTTTTGCGTTTTTTTAATGTACTTATTTATCTTAATATATTTTTTTAGTTTATTTTTGCTACAGCCAACAATCTTCACTGAGTGGTTGCTATTTTTATTTTCCTCACATGTAAGATCTATAGTGACAGTGGGCTGACTGCTAGCTGTCGCAGAAACCATGGAGGGGGCACAGACTACCAACTCATCGAACAAGCTTTGATTTAATGAGGCAGTCATATTAAGTTTAGATGTTTCCAATAAAGTAATTTTGTTATTGGCCTCATGCAATTGTTTTTTCAACTCATCTATGCAGTTCAGAGCCCGGTCATACTCTGAACTACATTGGTCGAACCTGTCCACAATGTTTTGGAGCCTGTCCCGGGCATCAATAGCATCGATATAACGGTCATTTAACTGTACCAACTGATTTTTTAACTTTTGATGCCTGTCTAATGATTCCAAAAGTTCCCTTTCGTTGTCATCTCGCTCTCTGTTTAGTTGATCACACAACTCTTTCGAAGCCTTCAATTCATTTAATGTCAGTTGGAGTTTGGACTCCTCCTGACGAGACAAGGCCTTGCGAGTCATCATTATGGGAAAACTTAAAAATTGAACCGTATAAAAGAGAAATACAAATTACACATTTACAATAAAGATGACAACTGTCACTAAACAGTTTTACTTAAATTTTTGATTTTGCACATGAAATACACTAAAAGCGAAACGCTCACCACTAAAACACAACTTAACTTAATGATTGAATTGGAAAATGGGCGTAAAATGAGTAAATAATAAATTAAATTTCAAATTTTACACAGGAGACATTCAGATCAGCTGTTTACAAAAGTGTTGCCACAGAAGAAAAAAAAACCCATCCTTAGACTTATAGGGGCTAGGCTAAGCGCGGGCGCGGGTGACTTCTGCGAGCGCGGGTAACATGCCACGTACATTCAGTACCTTTCGGAACGTTCTGTCCGTTTCCCAAAATACCTGTTCCCAAAACATCCGTTCCAAAATAAGAGTTTCTTAAAATGAACGTAGGTCAAAAAACCCGTTTCCCATCGCATCAGAATGTCAAAACACCCGGTTCTCATAGCATCCGTATGCCAAAAGATCCATCTTTCATGACACCCGTATTCCCAAAAGACCCGGTTCTCATACAGCGGCTGGTTATGTGGACGTATTGAGGATGGCTCTGACTAAAGTGACGCGTTGTTGTCTTGACAGCAGTTCGTATTTTATGCACGACATTTTAAATTCAAGAGACGTAGTGCATGAATTAAATAAAGATCGTCATAAATGTAAAGAATTTTTGAATCTTTATGCAGATTATCGGAAGTATCCGGACAAATTTTATGAGTACACTAGAATGAGTATTGAAACTTTTGATTATATACTTACTTCAACATATTGAAGTAGTCCATAAGTGTCCATAATATTTTTTCGCTCGATCCGTCCCGCGCTAGCCCTTTTCACCGCCCGACAAACCGCAGTGCACCGTGGCCAGGCGCAAACTAGCCCATAGCATTGTTTCGCGCCTCGTCCGCCACCGCTGCCGCGCCGACCGCAACCGCCAGCCGCAGTCGTGGCATGCTTTATACATTCTCATACATTTGTTCAATTAGCCAACCGCCGCCTCCACCCGTAAGCGCGCCTAGTCCGTCTCCGAGGCCAAGCACTGTACGTGCAATCTTTAGTCCGTTAGTCGCCTTTACGACGCCCAAGGGAAGAGATAGGGTGGTAGTATTCTTTCACCGCTATGCGACACGGTTATATAAACATTTTACTTACTTACAAAATAGAAAATCTTTGAAGGCAGTATTTTTCCGGTCATCAGAATACCAATTTCATTTGTACAACCTCAAAGGCCCATCTATGAACGCAAACGCAAACAGACTAATTACTTACAGCGATTGGATAGTGCAGTACGGTGCGGGGACTCGCGTCAGAAATCAATAATCGAATGACAGTTTGTACCTAAAGGTGACTATAGACTGAAAAAGAAATATAAAAACTTATATTAGTACATTTTACAATATAAAATAATTTTACAAATCACAAATCCAAACGTTTGTAGAGATTTTGAGTTTGTTTGGCAAGCGTGCGGACGCGGCATTACAGAACATCAAGCATTCGCACGGCAGTTTTAAAGTAGTTACTTAACGAATCACACTTTGAACACGACGCTCGATGTTTTGTTACAGCATCAATGTTACTTATTTACTACGAGGTTACTATCGCATCATATATTATACCTATATATTAAACTAATCGCCTAAAGCCTCGATGACACGGGGCTAGTTTACGAGGTGCTAGTCGGCGAGTTTAAAAACTAGCGAGTGAGCGAGCTATTTTTTACATTCGGATAATCGAGGCGAGTTCACAAGCTGCTAGCGAACTCGCTCGCTTGTAGCTCGTAAACTAGCCCCGTGTCATCGAGGCTTAAGAGGAAACACTACGTGGAAATGCGGCATGCAAAATTCTCATACGAAACACAGAAAAACGACGTTTCGTAGTCCCCTGATTCCTCCTTCAGAACTTGACCAATTTTTATCTTTTTATCAGCATCGGTTCAAGAAAGAGATTTTCTACGTCTGTATTTTAATTTTTTTGCATTAAGTCATTTTATTTAACAACCAGGGGCCTTCAAACTTTAACGAAATCACTCACGTTTTAAGGCGTTTTCAGAAACATTAAGTAATCTGTTTAAAAGAAATCAAACATGCTGAAAAAGTAATAAAAATTGGCAAAGTTCTGAAGAAGGAAACAGGGGGACTACGAAACGTCGTTTTTCTGTGTTTCGTATAAGAATTTTGCATGACAATTCCACCTATTGTTTCTTCTTAAGGGTTAGTCAGATACTTGGCAATGAAGACCACAAAACAAGTTCAATGCCATCAGTCCACGTTTCACCAAATAACAAATGCATATGTGTGCAGCGCTTAGTGTATGTGATAGGTGTGTCAACCCATCGCCGATTTATGATGTTGGATGTATGTGTGGAGTCTGCCCATTAGTCACCTTTTGCGATGACCAAAGGGAGAGATAGGTTCGTAGTACCGACCTATAATTTTTTTAGAAAGACATTCTTGGACATAAACGCAGCTCACGCGAGTAGGATAACCAAAGGACGAGATAGGTCCATAGTACCTATTAATTTTTTAGAAAGACATTCTTCGACATAAACGCAGCACACGCGAGTAGAAGTTGTAGATTCGACATTTCAACAAAGAGTGAAAACAAGGGAGAAAGAAAAGTTACAAGTAAATGCTTAATCACTGCAAGCATTAAATCAATCATAGCGTCGCGCATTTACAGAAACATTACATTACAAAGAAATTCTTATAAAAATTGATCTTTTGCCTATACAGGTATTGCACCATTCGTAAGAACCTTACATAACATTGTAATACTCTAGCAAATGCTATAGCCTCTACTCACTTTACATAACATTGTAATACTCTAGCAAATGCTATAGCCTCTACTCACTTTACATAACATTGTAATACTCTAGCAAATGCTATAGCCTCTACTCACTTTACATAACATTGTAATACTCTAGCAAATGCTATAGCCTCTACTCACTTTACATAACATTGTAATACTCAAGCAAATGCTATAGCCTCTACTCACTTTAAAATCGCATTGGACTGGTTTTCAACAAATTGCTTTTATGCCTTTAATGGATACTGGCACTGATATTAATTTCTATTACTTACCACAATATCAATACGATAATTGGAAATCACATTTAATTTTATTCCTTAAAGTAATAACTTAAGTTAACAATTCATTAAGATTTATCATTCTTCACCTTTCATCCTAAAAAAACGATAAATTACCTATAAATTTTAGCCGTTTGTGTCGCTAGGGGAGACACACTTGCCCGCTATTTTTGTCTCGTACCAGGATACGTTTGTTTACACAATTCTATGACCACGGCTTATATTTCGGTTCGAGGCGATGCTATTTCGGCGTGCAGTGGTACTGGGGGTAGCGATGCGCATTTGTCTGGCACAGACTATAGCTCGTTAAATTAGTTGTTATAAGTTAGTTAACTGTTTTTTTATTATTATTAGTATTGACGTCAATAAGTGCCTGTAAAGGTTTACATTAAATAAATAATTTGACATTGACTTTGACTTTGACTTTGATAGCTATAGACCGGTTATTAGGTATATTCATAAAAAAAATTGATTATAACAACTGATTATTCAATTTTTGATATCACTATCATCACTAAGTGCAGACTTACGGTTCTATAAATGATAATAATTAATTTAATAATCTACAATGATTATTTGGCCATGAAATCATTATAAATTTTTTAAGCTATAATTTTTCTTTCCGTGTAAACTTAAGGTATGACGCAATCAATTTAAAATGTCACTTGTAAAAAAAGAACAAAAGACTTGATTTGACAATACATTTCAAAATAGCTGTGTAATAATTTAACAAACGAATAAGTTTCATCTGACTATTGAAAAATTGGCCCTTAGCCGTCTAAATATTTGGCAATTAGTCATAGAAAGATGGCAGTTTCGTATCTTCAATAAAGCCCCCTCACAAAAAAAGTTAAATTGGGTTTAGAACAGTGACCAAAAACAACGCGCACGTAATATTTTCGACCAGCAGAAAATAGACTGAGCCGTGTAGCGAGCGGCCACTCATTATTAATAGAATACGTTACTAATAGTCTTAGGAACCACCATCATACTGCGCAGAATATCAGCACTCGTACCAAAAAATTTGGCAAGTCGTTCCTCTGTTAGACCATTCGGCTTTGGAATTCTCTGCCGGCGCATGTGTTTCCCAGCTTCTATAATCCTGGGTCTTTTAAACGTGGCGTGAAATGGCATTTATGCAGGCCGTCATGAATGGGTGCGTTTGTTACCGTGCTTGTTGCACGGTGAGGAGCGCTCTCATTATTTTGGACTACATCGGCTGCTTACCATCAGGCAGGATGTAGTCACTACGACGTGACACATTTAAAAAAAACTAACTCTTCTCTTCCCTTAAGTGCCATAAAAGGCGACTAACGGGCTATAGACATGCACAAGCACATACATCCAACAGCATAGAGCGGCGATGAGCTTACCACCTAACACGCTGAGCACATGTGCAGTTGTTACTTGGTGAAACGTGAACTATGGCAGAGGACTGCTCATTGCCTAGTCTCTCTAACCCTTTGAGGATAATTTGTCGTTAGTGTATTTAAGTAATAGAATATCGGCTAAACATTTTTCAGTACTACAACAGACAGTACCAATGAGTACAGCAAAAGCAGTCCTCTATCATAGTCCACTTTTTACGAAATAGCGACTGTACATGTGCTCAGCGTGACAGGTGGTTAGCCCATCGCCGCTCAAAGCTGTTGGATGAATTTAAGAAAAAAACAGTGCAACAACACTTTTCAAATTCTGTCAAGAAGTCCGTGCGAGATCTTAAACTTTCCTACAATCACACCAATTATCTAGCCCAAGAGAAGCTTCGAAGAAACTCGTTAAATGGTTACTAGACAACGGATAAACATACTTAAAATACTTAAATACATACTTATTATACATAGAAAACACCCAGACCCTAGACTATTTAGAAAAACAACAATTTCTAAATTGACCCGAACGGGGATCGAACCCGGGACCTCAGAGATGGCGACACCATGAAAACCGGTGTACAAACCACTCAACCAAGGATGTCGTCTAATGAATATGCCGTCTTTAGTCCGTTAGTCGCCTTTACGACACCCAAGGGAAGAGAGGGGGTGGTAGTATTCTTACACCGCCACGCGACACTGTTACGATGTACTGCAACAGACAATTTAATTAAAAATGACGAATACAAAGTTACCGTTTTACCTTGAACGTAATTTTTTTTATAAAATCAAATGAATACTCCTCTCCTCCCCCAAGGTTTCCGGGGATAATTAATACCCTTGCCCGAGTTAGTCACGGACTATTTCCATGCAAATTGGTGGGATCGCACCTTGAGGGATATGAAAGCACACTTGCGACAGGACACTGCGATTTTGTCGCATTTTAAAAATAGACGCGTTTCACCTGAAATAAAACGCATATTAAATACTTACCTCATTAGAAGCTTATAATATTGAGATAGGCATATCCGTTTCCCGTCGTATTTTCCTTCTCTTTCTTCCGGTATATCGCTGTCTCTCTCGCTCATCCCACTCAGTGGCGTCACCAGGTGGCGCGGTGGGGGAACCAGGAGATTTCACACCCGTGCCCATTTGTTCATCATTGCGTCGAAATATGCATTAAGCACCAGGCGGAAATAAAAACTAAGCTTCTAATGAGGTAAGTATTTAATATGCGTTTTATTTCAGGTAAAACGCGTCTATTAAACACTTGACCGTCATTAGAAGCTTATAATATTGAGACCTGTTTGTTATCGCCTGGTGAAAACGCCAATGTGAGAAATAAATTAAACAAAAAGTGCGAGAGAGTTAATCATATGATTATGGTTTAAACAAAAAGTTATAATAAGAGATTTAATTAAGTACTAATTATTTACAATTTAAGTCATGTAAGAAAATAATTGGCCAGTCATTGATGAAAAATCAAATAATTTAGCTTGTAAACCATGTAAACGAACATTATTATTAGGAAATAAATATTTGATTTCAATCACTTTAGAGGGTAAAAATAAAAAATGAAAAACTTCGTGACGCCTGAATCAATATTTCACGACAATAAACCTTGTGAAAAGTATTAACTAATCTCCAATTAGCAATAGTTAGTATATCCTCAATGGGTAAATCATATCAATCTAGTTTGTAGGTGCTACAGCGGAGCAAATCACAACCAGGTGTGGCTGTAATATCCATCTAGCTACCACAGTGCATGAAACAGGTGACAGGTGAACCACACGAAGTTTTAAATAAATTAGTTTAGCCATTTTGTACAATATTTATTGATCCTTTTAACCAGTAGCAATTTCTAGCTTGTTTGTCTGTAGTCCCTACAGTCAGTTTTTGACCCAAACTGTCGCCATAATATTACTGCATTGTCCTGAACAAAATAATGTTTGGTGGACACAGCAAGGTAACAAAGGAGCAATGCGACAATAATATTGCAGTGTTACGAACTAGTTGATTCTAGGTTTGAAATACATTACAAAGGTCTACAGACTAATATTACTAAAACCTGGAAAAAGGAGGTTTTGTTGTTTTTAAATGTTTAATTGAGATTGATTTTAAAACATGTTTAACTATTACCTCGTCACCAAGATTTCCATACAATTGTGCGCTGCATAAAGTAGAAACGACAATTTATGGTAGTGTATAGTATTGTAAGAAAGATTTAAAATATTAAGTGTAAATCTGCCAAAAACTAAACTGACTGGACCCATTTGGTACGCGTTCCGCGTGTGGATGGCGCCGCTGCTGCTGCTAACGCCCTTTCTGTACTACTGGACCAAGCACAAGTGCTCATATGGTTTTATAATAACCGGACGCTTGAGTAGAGAAATTTGCTTGTGGTTCCATAACGATATATCATTTAAGCACACCAAATTTCAACGTCATGTCTTGAACCTTGGGGGTTGGCAGGCCTGTGGTTATGTCTACCAGGCGTCTACGTTTCGAATTCCATACTGTGAATGAGGCAGCAAGGGGTACCACAATCAGATAAATTCCTGTTGAGGTGTGCTAGCACCCGGGGGATGAGGGAAGGTGGTGCGAATTTCCAAGCCAGAGGGAAGCGTTCTACTTCAGGCTGAAAGCATTGTGAAACATCGATTCGTGATCATTGAGATAAATCTGCATAGTTTACCCACTACTCGAGCGTTCTTGGATACAACCAGGTGAATTACTGGCCAGGCCCACTTCGCCCACTGTCGCAGGCTTCGTGTTCGATGCTTGTAATTCTAAGACTTAGAACAGCCCGCTTTTCTTTTTGATTGCAGTGCAGCTTTTGTTCGGATGCACTCCACCTTCCCGATAGGGCAGAATTGTTGAGTTGTGACCCCTCAATCCTGAAGCAACGGTTGTCAAAAAGAATGTTGGTGGAGGTATATGTATTGGTGTTTCTGATAATTTTTAGCTACCAATACATTTAACTACATCGTAAGGTAGAGTCTATATTACCGCCCAATTTCTTCTCTTAGGTATCGTAAAAGGCGACTAACGGACCATAGATTGCACATACATCCAACAGTATAGAGCGGCGATAGGCTCATCACTTGTCACGTACATGTGCAGTTATCATTTGGTGAAACGTAGACTAGGGCAGAGGACTGCTTTTGCGGTCCTCATTGCCTGGTCTCGGACTAACCCTTCGGGGATAACAGTCGTGAGTATATGTAGGTATGTATGTCCTTGCGGAAGACATTGATTTTGGTAAGCGCCCTGCGAGGGCGGTCAAACAGACTTTTTGAAGTTTATGTGGACACCAAAATAAGTAAGTGTTTCTATTACAATGTTGGCATGTCTAGACAGAACCATCTGGTCTTTATGTCTATAAGATAAAAGTCTAAGAAAACATTGCCGTGCTCATCTCAAATGGAAGGCATATAATTTTTAGTAATTCGCCTTTGTAGAACAGACGAAGAAACCATTGTGGGATTTGGCTATAGTCAGATGGTAGTACCTAGGTTTGAGAAAAGTAATTTGTACATCTCGTCTCTTGGCCGTACACAGTCCAGAATTCATATAATAATTTAACGACTTCAGGTAAAAAATTTGGACGGAGTGACCTTTCTTGAGTGCTCTTTGGTACTAAGAACTGGGTTAAAACGAAGTTTGGGAAAAAAAAAAATTTACTGTTTCTAGAAACCTGTTCCTTCATCTGTGTCAGCATTGCAGACATTTTGTCCGATACAAGCGTGTAACAACTGTCGATTGTAACGTTTGGAACCTTGAGCGATGGCTTCAGATAAAACGGTATTCGATACCTTTGTGTTATGATAGAAAACTTGGAGCACCTATTTAGTCCCAACGGTGTCGATAAAGTGCAAATTGACCGGCTCGAAATTTCGGAGCGTCATTGTCTACGTCTTTTGTTACCTCTGTTAGCAGAGAAGATGGACGTTTTTGTCCTGATTGATAGAGCATGTCCTTGCGGAATACATTGTTTTTGGTAAGCGCCCTGCGAGGGCGGTCCATAGCCACAATGTGGTTCGTGGCTGGCATAAGCATGTCCTTACGGAGGACATTGTTTTTGGTAAGCGCCCTGCGAGAGCGGTTCATAGCCACAATGTGGTTCGTGGCTGGCATAAGCCTGTCCTTGCGGAGGACATTTATTATTTAATTTAATTAAAAACGGTTACATAACCATTTACAACAATTAAACGTATTATTCAAATTCAAATAAAATAAGGGACATTTAGCATAACATTAACATACATGCATCTTCTCGCAAAAACCGCAAACACTCAAGTAATATTACCATTGATTTTGGTAAGCGCCCTGCGAGGGCGGTTTATAGATACGATATGGTTCGTGCTGGCATAACCGCATAAGCATGCCCTTGCGGAGGACATTTATTTATTAAATTTTATTAAAACGGTTAAATACCAATTACAATAATTAAACATATTATTCAAAAACAAATTAAATTAAATAAGGTACATTTAGCATTATATTAACATATATGCATCTTCTCGCAAAACCGCGAACACTCATGTAATAACCATTGATTTTGGTAAGCGCCCTGCGAGGGCGGGCAGATTATTACCACGATATGGTTCGTGGCTGCCATGTCCTTGCGAAGGACATTGATTTTGGTAAGCGCCCTGCGAGGGCGGGCAGATTATAGCCACGATATGGTTCGTGGCTGCCATAAGTATGTCCTTGCGGAGGACATTAATTTTGGTAAGCGCCCTGCGAGGGCGGTTCACAGCATGCTGTGCGTGTGTCTGTCCCATGAACCAGAAGAACAACGCGATGGTACACTATAAGAAGTTTGCCCTTGCGAAAGGTAACCGTTTGTTGTTAGTACAGGTTTTGCTTGCGAGGCATTCCCAGTACTAGTATTTAATAACTGGCCAAAAAGTTTTCTAACAAAACAATTTTTTTTTTTTAATGTAACTGTAATCTGTTCAGAATTAAACAAATGTGTGTTTGAAGGTAAAATCTTATTCAAACTAGCAAGCATTAGAGGGTCTTTTACATTTTTATGAGTACCTATCCTCTTTTCGTATATTTATAGTTTTAGTCTACAACCTAATCACCACTGAAAATACCACCACTTTATGAGAGGCATCAGATGTTTGCGACCAACTAGTAAACTGCGCAGACAATTATTAAAAATATCTTTTTAGTTTTAAAATACCAAAAGTTATTGGTTGTGCACCAATTTATCAGAATATTGGTGCTTAAGGCCTAGCTGGCTCTTTTAGTTTACTTTTAAAATCAAAAATCAAATCTAGATCACTACACTGAATATTTAAATTGTTAACTGTTTTAGTCAGTATTGGTAACACCTGCGAGGTGCAACAATCGTTGTAAGATTTCCTCTAACGTCCGATAAAGCAGACACATTGTCGTTATCGTCATGAAAGGCGGGTAGGTACGATGACCATGCTTCTTTGAACGATGACGACTAACTCGAACTCAACCTTCGCCGATGCGATCGGGATTGTTAGAAGGACTAGCTATAGCCGCTTAGCTACAATTCATTTTTCTCATTATCTAATTATCGGTTTCTTATCTAAAATAAAAAGAAAAAGTGCCTGGAGGGTAGATACCACGTATTAAACACAAAAAACACTTTTAAAAATACTATCTTTACTCGAATGCTTTCTTATCTTAAAAGAAAAGGTGTATCTACATCTCTGGCGGGTAAAATAAAAAGTTTGATATAGAAGATAAGTTTAAATTATAAATTCAGCGAACGGTAACACCGTTAAGTTAAGAAACTATTCTAAGTACTCACGTGTATTGTAGAAACTCACGAGAACTGTGTTGCAGTTTAAATAAAAATAATTATATTTCTTTGTCACTTGATCACTATGTAGTGCACAAGTTACGCCGACGGGAAATTTCACGCCAATGATGAACAAATGGGCACGGGTGTGAAATCTCCTGGTTCCCCCACCGCGCCACCTGGTGACGCCACTGAGTGGGATGAGCGAGAGAGACAGCGATATACCGGAAGAAAGAGAAGGAAAATACGACGGGAAACGGATATGCCTATCTCAATATTATAAGCTTCTAATGACGGTCAAGTGTTTAATGTTTAACTATGTCGCGTAGCGGTGAAAGAATGGTAGTATTCTTTCACCGCTACGGCCTCTCTTCCCTTGGATGCGTAAAAGGCGACTAACGGACTAAAGACTGCACATACATCCAACAGCATAGATCGGCGATGTGCTTGCCACCTGTCACGCTGAGCAAATGTGCAGTCGCTATTTGGTGAAAAGTTGACTAAGGTAGATGATTGCTTTTGCTGTCCTCATTGCCTAGTCTCTGACTAACCCTTCGGGGATAACGTGATTATATGTATGGTTGTATGTATATATGTATGTATGTATTTTGAGAAGATGGTGGTAGCAAGCCAGGAGGAATTAAAATTAAACATGCCGTACACTAACAAAACCGAGTACAAACCATATGCCCCTCGCTGGGAATCACACCCGGGACCACTGGGTCTCAGATTGGTGGTCTAACCACTAGACCACGAGGCTTCATTTTTGATGTCCGGTAAAAACTAAGTAGGTAGAATAGGTAGAAACTAAAATAGGTAGGAATCTTTCTTGCTATACTACTACTTTAATCGTTATCTCATTGTAAATGAACTTATTAGGTATTTGTATGATATTGTGGCACCGATGGTTATGTGTGTTTCTCCTTCAGCTCGACAGGGATTGGGCCATGCGCCACTATTATTAGGATAGCTAAACGTTGACATTATTTAGGAAGGTTTACGCATTTCGGTTTTCCATACAAACTTCCAAGTCGAAATTTTTACAAACGATGAGCCAATTTTGCTTAAACTTTGCATGCTAAAGTAAAACATAGGGATCTAAATAGTTTGTTGAAAACATTTTTAAAAAACGTATTTTTAGCTAAATTATTGCGTTTTTAAACTTTCTATAGTGGACTTTAAATCGCAATAACTCAGCTTAAAAAACGTTTTTATTGGAAGACGTTATAGGAAGTTAAAAATCGCAATAACTCAGTAAAACTCAGCAATAACTCAATAACTCTTTTTAATAAATTTTTTTAATGTTTTCAACAAACTATTTAGATCCCTGTGTTTTACTTCAGCATGCAAAGTTTCATCAAAATTGGCTAATTGGTTTTTAAAAATTTCGACTTGGAAGTTTGTATGGGAAAAACGATATGCGTAAACCCTCTTAACTGCTCTCTGAATGAATTCACAAAAGTCACATTGTTAGTCTCTTTGTTACAGAAATAGTTACAAAGTAAGTAAAATATACAGTGTAGTTACTTACTGTACCGAATATGTCCTGAATATGTTATAGTTGTAAGCTTGAAATACGTTAGGTTAGAAAATTTTTGTGCTTGTACTGTCGCATTGGGTTTTTATCTGTAATGGTGGTATTAAGTTTTGTTGTTTCAAATAAATATATAAATTATGGGCAAATGGTGCAGAACCATAAAAATACAAATACTCATTCACCGCACCGGTGATGATAAGTGACTGCCATTTTTGTTTCCCATACAAACTTCCAAGTCGATTTTTAAAAACCAATAAGCCAATTTTGATAAAACTTTGCATGCTGAAGTAAAACATAGGGATCTAAATAGTTTGTTGAAAACATTTTTAAAAAATTTATATTTAACTGAGTTATTGCGATTTTTAACTTTCTATAGTGGACTTTAAATCGCAATAACTCAGCTTAAAAAACGTTTTTTAAAAATGTTTTTAACAAACTATTTAGATGCCTGTGTTTTACTTTAGCATGCAAAGTTTCATCAAAATTGGCCTATTTGTTTTTGAAAATTTCGACTTGGAAGTTTGTATGGAAAACCGGAATGCGTAAACCCTCTTAATAATAAAAAAAAATTACGTTCACACCAATTAACTAGACCAAGATGAGTACCTATTCTTTTGAAACTCGTTAATTAATATGGTAAGATAACGGATAAATATACATGAACTTAGAAAAAACACCCAGACCCTAAATCAATTTAGAATAGTTTTCTCTAAATTAACCCAACCGGGAATTGAATCCGGGACCTCAGGGATGGCGAGACGCCAGACCCGGCGTGCTAACCACTCGTCCACAGAGGTCTTCTCCTCTTCCACTTAACATCAGGTGGAGTGGGGTCATTTCATTTGCTGGGAGTCGGCGAGACTGATTCTTGTCGAAAATGTGCGTTCATTCCAAAGCAATGTTCTAACGAAGTCCAAAATGTAAATTGGTTAACACGCGTTTCTCTACACCAGTATATTTGATTTTAGATCAAAGCCTTAAAATATTTCGGCCTATTTACTAAACATTTAGTGGGACTATTAAATACCGGTGATACCACTGGCGGATACCATGCGGATACCAGTTAAATTTAGATGAAGTTATGTGTAGGCCCTAAAATTATCTTGTTCGGAATACGGAATTTTGAGAAGAGAGTTTTATTTAATTACGTAGGTACGGTAGGTTTAACCTTTGTAGGTATATTACCAGTATGTTACCAGTTGTAACCTTTGATTATATAATGTCGTCTGTGATGTCAACATCTATACTAATATTATGAAGCTGAAAAGTTTGTTTGCTTGAACGCGCTAATCTCAGGAACTACTGGTCCGATTTGAAAATTTCTATCAGTTTTTGATAGCCCATTTATCGAGAAAGGCTACAATTTGTTCAGGTACGGGTACGGGTAGTAACCCGTGCGAAGCCGGGGCGGGTCGCTAGTATTTTATATAATTTTGGTTTTCATTCAATTTAGGCAACTGTAAAGGGTTCAAAAAGTCCGTACAAAACCTATTTACTAAATAAAAAATAATTTTCGGAGCAACACTTGATAACTGCTCAACCGATTTGTAAGATTAAGATTAATTTTTCGTTGTTCGGTGGCAGGTTTGTATTAAAGGTTTTTTTTGGAAAATCCACAGGATAAGTCGGAACTTCGATGGCTATTTTTGTGTAAAAAAAAACTTTTATATGCAAACATGGACGAAGTCGCGGGCTAAATATTTGCTAAAAATGTAAAATGAAAAAAACATCTTCCCATAATTTTAGTCCGTCTGCAAAATGACTCTTCTGTTTATTCATATAATAATATAACACGGCATAATTACGCATTTCCACCAACGCAACGCAAACATTTTCTACGAGGTTAAGCTTATTGAGTTTGCACATCGAACAACTCAAACAGATTCTGTATCAGCTAACTTCGCAAGCCGATGTAAGCATATCATTAGAAAGTTTGTTATAAGCTGAAACTCAGCTTATTGGGCATGAGGGGCTCGACAGACGGCGCAGCGGTAATACCTTTCGGTTTGCGATCTTGCCAGTGACCCAACTTTTGCATTGGCGCCGCTCTTTACAAAGGCGATGATCTCCGCCAAACATTAAAAAGAATAAGCCTGTCAGTTGATTGCCAAAATCTGTCAAGTATAAAGTACGCTAGGAAAATAAAAATTAAAAGTTAATCATTTTAAAGAAAAATAATCAAAACTTTCCTTGTGAAAAGTGAAGTGCATAGAAATCAAGATGAAAATTTGGGACTCACTGCCGACAGTGATCAGCTGTTGCTTCTGCTGTTTCCTGAGAGCTGGCACCGTGTTGATTGCGATAGCGTCCTTTGTGAGTACGGTTTATGAAGAATTTAGTGTAAAATAGTGAGAGATTTAGAGATAAGATGGCCAGTTCCTCAGTGATTGAGGAGGTGAAGTGTAATTCCACCAATCAGCCTTATCATCAGCTGACATCAGGACGACACTTTGACCAAAGTACCTACGCGTAGAAGAATAAAAAAAGTAGGTCACCAGTTTTTAGTTAGCAGATTGCATAAAATCTTTACCTACGCTAAGCAATCTGATAATAATTATCACGACTATTGTCCTCGAAAGGTTAGTCAGAGACTAGGCAATAAGGACAGCAAAAGCAGTCCTCTACCATAGTCCACTTTTTACCAAATAGTGACTGTACATGTGCTCGTGTGGCAGGTGTTAAGCCCATCGCCGCTCTATGCTGTTGGAAGTATGTGCAGTCTTTAGTCTGTTAGTCGCCTTTTACGACACCCAAGGGAAGAGAGGGGGTGGTAGTATTCTTTCACCGCCACGCGACACGGTTAAATGAAAATTTACGAGATTTAAAAGAAGCACTTTAAACAACAAAGCAAAAAAACCAAACCTTACCAAACTGAAAATTTCTGTGTCTCACCACCTCATCTTAACCCTCCTACCAGCAGTGCAGGGACCCAATCTCCCCGACTGCTGCAGTCCATGTGGGAAGGCCTATGCCCAACATTGGGCAAGACTTATAGGCTCTGTAAAATGGTGCCTAAATAAAAGATGATATCGACGGCGAAGTGACAATACCTCCTGTCTAACATTTTTCGAAAAATTTATTTTCTTAAATCATTAACTTTAAGGTCGGTTTCCGCGTATTTTGATGAAACCACACCCGTATTTTAGACGACAACGGGAAAAAATAAATGTGGAAATAGCTGCTATCTAAATGGAATTATGACAATCTCTCCTATCTACGCACAAATTGGTACAATCCGATTACACTTAGATGCTAAAGTTATCACGACAATAATAGTTTTTTTCGCTTTTTGTAAAATGTTGTCTTTGTTAGAGAAGGTATTATCACTTCGCCGTCGATATTTGATTCTGAGAAATTGATTGCATTGAGAAGTAAACCAGAAAAAGCAAACGCAAGACGCAAGAGCCAAAGTTTAATGCACGTGCGTGCGAAAATATTTAAGTAATAGCGGCCGCTCGCGGTTTTACCCGCGTGGTTCCCGTCCCCGTAAGAATATTGGGATAAAAAGTATCCTATGTGTTAATCCAGGTTATAAACCATCTGTATGCCGAATGTCATCCAAATCCATTTAGTAGTTTTTACGTGAAAAAGTTACAAACATCCATCCATACTTACAAACTTTCGCGTTTATAATATTAGTAGGATTCATTGCAAGCTGTTTAATCGCGATTCGGCTAGATAGATAGCGCTGTTTTATAGATTACAAATGATCATTTCCGTGTGCAGATGGTAGGCCTGATCTTCGCGCCCAATGTCAACCACACACCTGGCTTCTGGGACATGGAGGGCGTCTTAACCAACTACAACTCAGCGACAGAAAGCGCCATACAGATGATCATGGGCGTCGTGTCCATCGTACTGTGCTCTGTTAGCGTACTGCTACTCATTGGCGCGTTATGTGTGAGTATGCTTCCTAAATTAATCGTTAAGTTTTTGTATTGATCACCCATCCATTAGGAAAGTTGCTTAGCTGGCAAGATCGCAAACCGAACGTCTTGAATTCTTAACATTACATACTATTATCCCAAAAGAATTAGTCAGAGACTAGGCAATAAAGACTGCACAATCAGTGTACTGCCACTATCCACGTTTCACTAAGTCACAACTGCACATGTGCTCAGCGTGATAGGTTTGCATTTAAAAAAAATTGCATTTTAAAAATGTGGAACGCTTCATGTTTTTGCGTGTCATCCTTGCGCAGGGGCCATGCTAATCTTCTCTGTATCGTTCCAATTTTAGTATATGTACTGCCGAAGCAAGTACGTATAGGAGGTGAGCCCATCGCCGCTCTATGCCGTTGGATGTAGTCTTTAGTTCGTTAGTCGCCTTTTATGACACCCAAGGGAAGAAAGGTCCTCTCCAAGGATCTGTACCACGACTTGCAGCGGCTACACGCGACCTTTACCAAATCGTCGGTTCACCTTGTATTCCAGAACATTCCGGTGCTGATCGAGATCTACCTGTGGGGCGCGGTGGTGCTGTTGTGCTTCATGTTGCCCTGCTGCTGTTTCTTTGGGAACTTGAGATGTTTAATAAGTTGATCGCCCATTCAGATATTAGGGAAGTTGCTTGACTGGCCATTTCACAAATCAAACGTCTTAGCCGCTGCGTCATCGTACTCCTCACATGGACGCTCGAAGACTTCTTATACATTACACACATATATATTACGGGTCTATATCGGATCGCCGAATTTTTTGTTCTCCTAATTATCAATGGCACACAAACCATACGCCTTAATTTTTTTCGCACAATTTTGCTTTTCCTAAATATGTTAAGCCTATTTTTACTTCGCCTAACTCTTTATCGCCGAATTTAAACTTCCCAAATGCGACATTAGGCGGAACCATTCATAATCCCTACCATTTACAATTACTAAATTGTAATTCGCACAGAGATTAAACGCACAAGAGTATAACGCTAGTATTTATGTGTAATGTTTGATATAAATACTTATGGTCTAACGTTCAGATAATATAATTTCATTTGATATAACAACTGACTTAATATAACAAACATTTAATATAATTTTAGATTCTTAGTATAATTTCATTTGATATAATGCACACATCAAAAGTGTCTAAGGATCAAGCATTTTTATGCGGATTTCTTGAGATTGAGATGTGGCTTTGTAATAAATTTATGATTTTATAAATTTATATGGATCCTTTTTGGTGCATTTCATAATTTGAAACAGGAACTTTCAATCAATTTCTAGTAAAAGATGAAAATCAGCTGTCAATATTTTCCCTATAAAAACATACAACGCATTGAAGACATTATTAGTGCTACTGTTTCCCTACTACTGATTAAAACCAACGTTATTATGGAGCGGCGACGTCATTTAAGCAGGGAAGAAATGCTCAGAGCCGTGGGAATGATAGAAGCTGGTTCCCGGCAACGTACTGTGGCTTTAGCTCTGAATACAAGTCAGAGTGTTATCAGTCGACTTTGGACACGTTACCGAAGCACTGGTACCGTGGCTGAGCGCCATGGGGGACGGTATCGCTGCACCACACGGAGACAAGACCGATACATTCAAATCACAACTCGAAGAGCTCCAACAATAACCGCCATGATGTTAGCCGTGAGGCTTCATCACTCTTCAGGGAACTTAATTAGCGACCAAACAGTCAGAAACCGCTTGCATGAAGTGAACCTTCATTCCCGAAGACCGCTAAGGGTACCACCTATAGCAATGCACAATCGTAGGATTCGATATCAATGGGCTCTTGAACACAGAAATTGGGCAGAAGAACAATGGCGTTTCGTGTGCTTTTCTGATGAGTCTCGTTTTGGTATGAGACCGGATACAAGACGTATACGACACTGGAGAACCCCTGGACGCCAACAGCGATTAAAATCCTGCCAGGAAGTCCATCCTTATAGTGGTGGAACCATCATGGTATGGGCGGGTATTTGGATCGGCGGAAGAACTGAGTTGATTTGGATCAGAGGCAACCTCAACGCTCAAATTTATGCTGAGACGATTGTATCAGACGTCATCGTTCCTCTACAAGTGCAAATCGGTCCCTTATTTCAGTTAATGCATGATAATGCACGACCGCACACCGCAAGAGTTGTAAGACAGACTCTCGCCGCAGCTAACATCAATGTCATGCCCTGGCCTGCTCAGTCGCCAGACTTGAACCCGATTGAGCATGCATGGGATATGCTACAGAGAAGAGCTCTGCCGAATATGGAGGGTGTCCAGTCGCAAGAAGACCTTTTTTTGTTGTTGCAACGAACATGGGCGGCCATTCCACAGCGTGATTTGGATGAACTCATTTTGAGTATGCCAAACCGATGTTCTTGTGTTGTTAGTGTTCGCGGTAGAAACACGGATTATTAATTGTTTAAGTTACCCAATAAAATTTTAAAGAAAACTGTTATTTCAGTCTTTTTTTCGAACTTTAATGTTAGTGGTTCAAATGTCAAAAATCCCTTTATTAGGAAAATGGCAAATTTCTTTATTAATGCAAAGGTGACTTGGTTTATCGTTACTGTAGACAAACGAAAACACTTTATTTGATGAATCCTTAAAGAAAATTTTAATTAATATCAATCAGGAGAAAAGTTATTGCAAAAATATATGTTGATCCCTAGACACTTTTGATGTGTGTAGGTACTTCTGATTACATTTGGTATAATAACCTTATCATATGAAACATTATTCATATAATAAGCAAGCAGCATGCAAACAAGCAAGCAGCTGCAAGCAAGCAAGCAAGCAGGATGCAAGCAAGCAAGCAGCATGCAAGCAAGCATGCAGCATTTAAGTAAGAATGCAGCATGCAAGCAGGTATGCAACATGCAAGCAGGCATGCAGCATGCAGCCAGGCATGCAGCATGCAAGCGGGCATGCAGCAGGCATGGTTTCTATCACGGCTCCGGCGCTGCGGGACTCCGGCGGTCCCACGCGAGCTTATCGTCGCAGATGGCTTTCGCTCACCACCGCAGCTTTAGCTTGCTAGCCGGCTCCGCCGGCCAGCCTCAGCCGCGGCGGCGAGCGTTAAACCCACCTGCTCCTCAGCTCGCGGGCCGCCTCGCTCCTCCGCGCCTACGCGGACTTGAATTACACTCTAGCGTAGGGCAGACAAGTCTACGTGGAGTCGGGTTTGCCGCGATTCGTTTCTGTCACTGAATTTTTAGCACAACCTCAACGCAGACCCAAGTTATTAACTTTTTAAGACAATATTTGAAATCGATTTAGGGTTAAATGCTATTTTTATTTATAAGCAAAAATTATATCAAAATAATGATGTTATAGAACATGATTATTCTACCAAGCTTTATAGAAAAAGTTGTTAGAGAATATGAGTATTATATCAAATGAATAATATAGGTAATGTTGTTATAGGAAGTGTATTTAAAACAAGTAAAATTTATATCCAATGAACGTTATGTCCTTTAAAATCAGTTCATTTGTCATTATATGAAATGATATGCACCCATTTCTGTCGTCTAATAAAAAAAAATATATATATTAAAGTTTGAACTTAGGTACTTAATTATAATAATAAATTAGGGCTTTCAACACTAAAGCGTAATCTTCGTAATGCCGAAAGAATGTTATGCCGATACATTTTAGTGCATTTAATATTAGGGATTCTAAAATTAGGGTTTTCAATTTTTAGGCAAAACTATAATGGTGCGAAAACAACTATTAGGCTAGACAATTGAGTTGAAGGCAACATAGTTCGGCCATATGAAATTAGAACCAAAAATTTTAGGCGAACCGAAGGGCACCCATATATATACATTAGGCTGCATTCAATTTAAGCGTTTAGAGCAATACCAACATGGTTCAACTTACACTGAAAAAGACTATTTATTAGAACGACCAGGATATTCTGGCCTACGTACGACAAACGGACCGCAGCCGTGCGTGTATCTCAGTAGTGTAGGCTCTCTATGTGAATCAAGGGACAGCAAATACAACATGATCCATCCCGGTGCCCCAGTGTTCTGCTAAATTGAATGCGCTCCAAAGCCGCTACACGACACGTCTCTTTCAGGAAGTAGGTAACATCATCATTATGACCAAACCAGGCTTTCTAGAAGTATCCATCGTTTAAGCTGATTGTGCGGTCCTCATTGCGTGGTCTATTAAGGATTGCTGATATGAACGAGCGTTTACCTACACTTAAATTAAGATTTACTCACTCAATACTTTATTCAGAGTCAACAAATGGACCAATTACACATATGATAAAATTACAACATAAGATAAAATAAATAAAAATAAAATTAAATCAAATCAAAATATAAAATAACATAAAATTGAATAAAATTAAAATAACAAAATTAAGTCAAATCAAAATAAAATAACAAAAATTGTAAGTAATTAAATTAAAATAATATTACATTATTAGCTTGTACGTGTACCATGTCACAGTGATACACGTAGGTACTGGCAGTCAAACCGCTCGGCTAATGCGCGCAGGATACTGTTCGGGCTGGCCCGCACCCTGCGCACCAGGGATGTGCACCGCTTGCGCATGGTTGTGGAAAAACAATCCACACACGCTTCAGCGAACATCCCTGAGGCGCTACAGAAGCGGGGCAGCCCCAACAGGGTGGTCTATGTATGTATGTACTTCCAGAACATCCCGGTGCTGATCGAGATCTACCAGTGGGGCGCGGTGCTGTACACCGCATCTGTGGTGCTGCTGTACTTCATACTGGCCTGCTTCTGCTTCCTCGTGTACACCAATTGCTATACGGGCGGAGGTGTCTTGATTGCGCTGATGGTGTGCAACGTTTTGTGTGAGTAGACCATTGTTTGTTACATACTTAACATCACTCTTGGCCTTTGCCCGTAAAGCAGACGATGTTATGGTACGATCATGGAGATATTACTGTACTAAGAATGGATTTCACCAAAGTAGTATAAGTCTTATTCTAAGAATAAATCGTTATTTACTCGCGTGTAAATGAACTTTACGTTTCACGAACGCTTAACCTAATGATAAAGTCACTACACTAGAGTAAATTCTTATATCGCCAATTTTGGCCGAGTCATCCCCTATGCTTAGAATAATAATGTCAGTAATGTCATTTGAAGCAGCCTTCAAATTAATATTGTAACCTAAAAATGGCGCGGTGTTTGAAATTGTTAATTGACGAATCTGATAGCAGTGATGAAGATTATTTAGGCCCACGCCCGAGATGGTTCAAGGAAAGAACAAATTACTTAGAAGATTATCAACAACAACATTTTTTGATGCCATAGTCAGAAATGTCACGTCAAACAAACAATGTTATGCCAGAAAATATAAAAGTGTAAAGCGCCTTTGCTCTCGTACGAGATAAACTGCAACTATACTTTGATGGTTAATACGCTCATTCGTTCGATCCGCCTATGTTTGTTCAATAGCACAGAGTAACTATGCTAGAGTAACTTATTCTTACATTAGCGTGGTGTAAATGAAATACAAGTTAAACGTATGATAAATCTAGGGAGTAAATTTATACTCTAGTAAATTTATATTCAAGTCTAATTTAGATATTGGTGAAATCGGGTCTTAGTCGCGTTGCGGTGAAAGAATACTACCACCCCCTCTTTTCCCTTGGGTGTCGTAAAAGGCGACTAACGGACTAAAGCACATGTGCAGTCGCTATTTGGCGAAAATTGGACTGTAGCGGAGGGTTGCTTTCTCTGTCCTCATTGCCTAGTCTCTAACTAACCCTTCGGGGATAATAGTCGTGATAATATGTATGTATGTTTGTACCTATGAAGTTCATGGGTGTAACATCTGACTGATATCGCTTTTGATAACTAAATGTACCGATACGAGAGCGGAATGATATATTACTATACCGACAGTAAAAATTGGTGGCAGCTGGTGCATAGTTGCATTGATGTCGCCTAAGATGTACAATAGGTACATCGTTTTAGTAATACCTAAACGTAATCCCTCAACTGAGCCATATTACGAGTAAGTGCAAAAAACGACTTTGTTTAAAGTTCATCTTGGTCTTATAGATTTTTTTTCATAATTAGGTATTTATTATGTATTTATAATTTATTTTACATATATATATCACGAATATTATCCCCGAAGGGTTAGTCAGAGACTAGGCAATGAGGACAGCGAAAGCAGTCCTTTACCATAGTCCACTTTTCACCAAACAGCGACTGCACATTTGCTCAGCGTGACAGGAGTGGTGAGCCCATCGTCGCTCTATGCTGTTAGAAGTATTTGCTGTGTTTAGTCCTTTAGTTTGACGACCTCCTTGGTCGAGTGGTTTGTACACCGGTTTTCATGGTGTCGCCATCTCTGAGGTCCCGGGTTCGATCCCCGGTCGGGTCAAAGTCAAATTATTTATTCAATGTAAACCTTTACAGGCACTTAATGACGTCAATACTAATAATAATAAAAAAAACAGTTAACTAACTTGTAGTTAAGACTTAGCAACAAAAAAAAATGATTTTCTAAATTGTCTCGGGTCTGGGTGTTTTCTATGTATAATAAGTATGTAAGTATTTAAGTATTTTAAGTATGTTTATCCGTTGTTTAGTAACGTAACCATTTAACGAGTTTCTTCGAAGCTTCTCTTGGGCTAGATAATTGGTGTGAGTGTAGGAAGTTAGTTAGTTAGTTTTTTAAGTTTTAGTCGCCTTTTACGACACCCAAGGGAAGAGAGGGGCTGGTAGTTTTCTTTCACCGTTACGCGACACGGTAATTATTACTATATATTTATAATTTGTTTATTTTTCTAGATAAAACATTTAACTAATGATTCCCTTCTCGTTTTCCAGTGACGGCATACTTCGTGTTGGTCTCGAACAGCCTCCGCATGTCTTTGAAGTATTTGAACGCGTCGGCCAATTTGGCCTGAGACAAGCCATTTTTTTACAAACGAGAACATATTTTGTCCAAAAGTATCCAATAAAGTATCGGTTTGTTAGTATTTTTTTAAGGTGTTTTTACTTGTGTCTTGTTATTAACTCGTAGGATAGAAAAGATGAAGACATATGTTCCGTCGGGCGAAGGGTGGGGGGCTGTAATGATGGAGTTCCATGGCGATGGTAAATAACGACTGCGTCTCTTAAAGTGATGTTGTATATTTACAGTGACTACATTGTGACTAACTTATTATCTAAACCTTACAAGACTATTTATACAGTAATACTACGTAGATGTTGGAGGGAGGATGCCGTGACATATCTTTATCGGATCTGCACGCGTTTAGGAATGTGCTTACAAACTCTTTAACCGATACGTGATGATAATAAATTATGTGGCGACTCTGGCCGCCACAACATACATATAATATTACGACTTCCTGGCGGGAAATCGAAGCGTCATGACTTGCCTGCCGTTTACTTTTATTAAAAAAAAAAGTGTTTGCCTTTTTTATGAGGGTTTACGCCATTCGCTTTCCCATACAAACTTCCAAGTCGAAATTTTTAAAAACCAATTTTCCAATTTTTAAGGAACTTCGCATACTGAAGTAAAACACAGGGATCTAAATTGTTTGTTGAAAACATTTTTAAAAAATGTGTATTTAACTGAGTTATTGCAATTTTTAACTTTCTATAGTTATCAATCTTGCTTTGTTGTTTGGTTTGTTTGAGTTTCTGGTTTCTGGCCTGCCACTTTTTTCTTTCTGGTTGCTTGCTCTGTCTAACATTAGGCAAAGGAAATTTAGTCATACAGGCACATAAACGCTTTTCATGTTCTTTGTAAACGCATAAATACTAAGAGCATTACTTCATGCTCTAAGCATAAATATTCTATATTTTCATTTCATTATTTTTAACTTTATGAAACAATTTTAAGTACTTACATATTGGTTAATGATTTAAGTTAAGTTTAATTTTAGTTTATTTTATTCTGTAAGGTTTTGTTTTAATATTGTTTTGTTTATTTATGTAATGTTAACACAGTTTCCTTTTTTCCGCATTTGTTATTGTTTTAGGGCTTGCATTTTTGATTTTCTAGTTTGTAATTATAGGTATCTACCTACTTACTTTCCTGAAAACCAGCGTTGTGGCGTCCAGCTGCAACAATAGCTGAGCTGGTCAGCCTTTTCGGCCAACCTATACCTGTTTATTAGTTGATTATTATTATTTATTTCTGTTTTCTTAATGTTTTTTGACGTGACAACGTCTTATAAATTGGTTTGCCGGGTGACACTTCAAGAAACTGCGTTACGCTCCGCTCACGTTATGCGCTCACAATGAGAGCGAGTGAGAGGCACGCGTCCCTTCCACTCGGGCATGGTTAGCCCGCCTAAGAGCGAGAGAGACAGACATGAAAAGTGAAAGGCACGCGTCCCTTCCATATTATTTCATCCTTTTTCCTACTATACGAATGAATATTCACATTAAAATTATTTTACCACTCAAAGTCGTTGTCACGTAAAATTTCGCCCGTATACCGACTTTACAGGCAACCAATTTTTATACTTTTCTTTCTTTTCTGTGTGTAATTTTTGCCGAATAAATGATTTACTTACTTACTTACTTACTATAGTAGACTTTAAATCGCAATAACTCAGCTACAAAAACGTTTTTTAAAAATGTTTTCAACAAACTATTTAGATCCCTGTGTTATACTTCAGCATGCAAAATTTCATCAAAATTGTCTCATTGGTTTAAAATTTCGACTTGGAATTTGTATGGAAAACCGAAATGCGTAAACCCTCTTAAATGTTTGTGAACGTGCATGAGTGTTTACAAATCTTCGATCAACAATACCAACTAGATAACGCGTCACGTACAAAATCGAAGCTCAATTCTGTCCACGTGAATATATACTTATACAGCTACATTTCTTTACTAACGAACTGAGACAAAAGTTATCAAACAGTTTTAAGTTCAACCTAATTACAACCATGGCACCCAGTAATAAAGTCACAAATCTTCTAAGTATTTCTCTCTCGCTCACTCCATGCGTCTACTGTTCTGTTACACAAATGTTGGCGCGAGCGTCTATTGGTCAACCTTGGCCAAACATTTGTAGCGTGGGTTGAAATCGGTAATTGTGTTCAAAATTTAATGTTATTTGTTAGTTTAAACCTTATAATATAATTTATTCTACATGTACTTACCGAAAGTAAGACACTCCGGCCGTTAAATTGCTTTCTCGGGCATTATTTATGCAACTTTTAAATACACATTGCGGCGTTGTGAACGTGTTTACATTGGCCGTGTTTCAAGCAAACTAAACAAAATAAAGGCTCACTTCTCAAGTGAGCTGTTATTTACCGAGACACATTTTTAGCGCCGACCTGATATCTAGTTGGTATTGTTGATCGAAGTGACAAATAAAACAAAAACTGTAAAAATCCACTTTTCAAATTCTCTAAAGAACTCCTTTTAAGATATATGTAAAGCCTCACTTTTATGATTATTTATCTAGCGGCCCGCACGCGATCTTGGCCGCGTAAAAGCCCGTGAATTTCTCGAATATCAAAAAAAAACTCACACTGAACTTGTCTTTAAGTCTAAGTAGCAACTGACCTAAAACGCAACTGGTCTAAGTAGCACCTGGTCTAACTAGCAACTGATTTAAAACGCAAATCTACTAAATTGTAAATATTTCGAAAAATAAACCGACTTAAGAAAAAAATTAAAAAAGGGTCCTAGGGTATTCTAGTATTAGTCTGGTTTATAAAAAATTTTTTTCGTAAATTTCTGTGTTCATTTTCAATGCTCCGATTCTCGCGGGGACAGTGAAATCTGTGATTTTTTTCAATTTTAATTTAAGACATTAATTACGTATTAGTATAAAAACATTTTTTGGTTTAAGAATACAGGTATATATTATTAAGTACAAGCAAATATATTTTTTAAAATTTAATTACTTAAAATTGTAATGGATTGCTGGCGGGGAGTCGAACCCCAGACTCTCGTGGCGGGAGCGCGCCGAGAGTAAATTTCCTTCTCATTTCATTTCCTTCCGCCGGAGGGGCTTAGAAGGTTTCCTAGCTAGCTCAGCGTTAGAAGGGTTAGCCACGGGGTGCGACAAATAAACACGGGTATATGATTATCGTACGGACAGGTCTTTTACGCCCCTTTATTGAAAGTAAGTGTTGTTCTACGTCCTTACGTTTACGGTGGCGTGACGAGAGTGATTGTGGGGTTCTACGGAAACGGGAATCGGCCCTACATGGAAAGTTCCAGGAGAACGGAGGTCTCAGACGAGCGAGTGCGGGGCATGCCCGCACGGTTACAGCTACGGTTAGAGAACTCTCCACTAAGCTACAGACAAGGAAACCCAGGTGAGCAACTCTCGGTGGAGCCCGCACTGCTCCAACTTGAGGATCCCTGTCTATACCGATACAATGTACCCACAATCAATAAATCACGCCCGGTTACGGGATCTACGACTACCGCGCATTGACTCAAACGTGAAAGCCCGCACTGCTGCAACCTGAGGTCCCTATCGGCCTAGACGCGCACATGCGGTGAAAGCCCGCACCGCGCAGCTAGGTCGGGTCAGGCGATGCGTCGAGGCAACGACTGGTCGCGAATCGACTCAAACGTCCCTGAGGACGGAGGCCAGGTGAGCAAATATGCGGTGAAAGCCCGCACTGCTACAACCCGAGATCCCTATCGGCCTAGACGCGCACATGCGGTGAAAGACCGCACCGCGCAGCTAGGTCGGTTCAGGCGATGCGTCGGCGACGGCGCCGAGGCAGCGACTGATTGCGAGCTTTTGTGAGTGTGAGTGCTGTCGGTCGCAGATGACCTTTACAGCGTTACCGGGCTTGTTTGGGGGCGGCGCGAGAAACTTGAAGCGTTCCTCAAGCCGTGAGTGGTCGAAATTCCCCAGAGGGATTCCGGTGGGGGATGGCATCTCGCAAGCGAGTCTCCGATCCCCCCCCAGAGCCTCTGGGGGTTCGAACCGGTAGGGAACGGCTAAACCCGAGGGCGCCTCTAGGAGGCACGGTACCTCGGCTCGGGTTTACCGTGTCGTGGGGGGTACGCGAGTAACAGGTACATTATTACGAATGTACCTGCCACCGGGCGGGTGTGAACCGGGTCTACGCACACTTATTCTACGAGTGCGGTGTCTTGGTCCTAAACTAGTGTGCAAGTTTAGTGTGGCTAGGTGTGTAGTGTCGGGCTTTGGCGCGTTTGCAATCGTTTGATTGCGAACTGCGTGCGCGGGCGCTTTTTATAAGGCTCACGGCTGTGACATCACGCTGTGTGCCCGGTATCTCTGTTTCCTTGCGCGGCGCGTGGCGCGCCGTCGCAAAATTAAAATAATATTTTTTACAGTAGCGTTTTAGAACAGTTGCGTTTTAGACCAGTTGCGTATTAGACCAGTTGCGATTTAGACCAGTAGAGCAGTTGCTACTTAGACCAGTTGCTACTAACTACCAACTGATACTAACCAAAAACAAATAGTCAATTAGGTGCAGCCATTCTAAAGTTATCCGAAAACATATTACGTTAGAGATAATTTATTTTTAACATTGTTTTTTTTTCATTGTTTTTTAAACGTTTTTTCGTTCGCTCCAGTAGTCGCACATTCAGCGAAAATGGAGGCCTCCATTTTCGCTGAAAGTGCGACCCGCCCGTGATACCCTGAGGTTTAAGGCCACGAGAACGTATGAGAGCTCAAAAGACACGGAATTAGAAGGGGTTTAAAATTATGTAAAAATACTTTGTAAAAGTCAGAAACTATTTTTGGAAATTGAAAAAAACCGACTTTTTTTGACCAATATATCATGTGTTTTCCCAGAAAATTTCCGATATCTCGAGAGGGGAGCAGAATTAAAAAAAATAAAACAAGCACCTTGGTATTGAACTAAGGAACATTTTACCTTATTACACTTTTTTGATATTAGTGACGGTTGAGGCTGTAGAGGTGCCCTTAGCCGCGAGTTTGCGCGGCGGCGCGAGGTGCTATACTCAGAACAATAAGGTGCGATCACGCGGTGAGCGGCTCGCGTGCGAGCCGCTCACCGCGTGATAGCTCAAAAGGTGCAGAATTCGAAGGGTTTTAAGATGATCTAAAAATATTTTTGAAAAAGTTGGTTTTGAAAAAAATTATTTTTTTTGATGCTGAAAAAAAAATATCGAAAGAAAAATTACGCGTTCATTTTCAATGCCCTTTCAAGTCGTGTAGAGCACGAGATCTGTGGATTTTATTTATAATGACAGATAGATACAGTTTTTGCTTTTTCATTAAAAATAATGTTTAGATTTGTTCGTTTGGAATCTTTTTTCTATAATAGTAGTTTGTAGCCATCGACATTTCTAACTGTAAAGTTATTTTCTCGCATTCAATATTTCCTTCTTTGAACCAGTAGTCATAATTTTAATTTCTAGGGAATATCTCCGTACACTGCGATAAGACTGCGATACTTCATGTTATTTATTAACGAATAGTCATTAAAACCTCCTTTGACGCGTTTTTAAACGAGTCAAAGAAGTTATATTTTAGGATCCTCTTAGAATATAATTTCTTTGATTCAAAAGAAAGAAAAACCCACAGACATATATTATTACATGAGTGTGGAGAAACCTAAATAAAAACAAAAAAGAAAAACATTAATAAAATTTCTTTGAATCAAAAGAGTCAAGAAATTATATTTTAGGAGGTTGGATGTGACTATTCAAAGTAATATCTTTTTTCCCTAGTCTATTCTGTCCATGGACTTAATCCTTAATTAAGTCCACGATTGTCCTACTACTCTGGGCAAAGGTCTCCCCTTAGTCCTTCCATCCATCTCTAACCTGAGCCACCTTTTGCCTTTTACTGGGCCGACCTCGGCGGCGTCGTCCATCTCCAGGAACTAATTGTGAGCTAAATCTAGCTTTTGTCGCAGCTTCGCTCGCGTTTATGTCAAGTTTTATACATAGGGATATTATTCTATAACCCAGCACGCTGCTCTAATGCAGGTGGGGCTTTAACGACCGTTATCTCACGACAACAACCGGAACCTGAGACAGAGAATACTGGACGGCACCTTAGATTATAGGTAGTTATTTATACTCTAAGACCAGGACTTAGGTCTTTACGTGCCTTCCAAAGCGAGTGGACTTAGAGTATCAATAACATACACTCAAGTGGGGGGAGGTCAATACAATGACGATGTTGTATACAGGACAAGAAAGAAAGAAAGGAGGTTTTTTTTATTTGTAGTACATTTATTTTGGCTTCGGTCGAAACCTTCCTCACATGTAAATTGTATAAAAAAAAGATTTTGTTTTTTTTGACTATCGTGTGGAGACGGCATTACTGTTCAACGTTTCGTTTCAATTTCAGCAAGAGTAAATAATATTAGTAAGTCCAACGTCAACAGTCAACATGACAGTTGGTTCATATTTGTAAATTGTAAATAAATTGAATATTTTAATTATTTATTGTTTTTTGTAATATTTATTAATGTTAAAATGTGTTTACAAAAACTACCACTTTTTGAAAATTGTTTTTTCTGCCTTTCTTTGAGGGACGGTGTAGTTTTTACGTCTAAAGGAGGAATGGTAATCACCAAAAGTTATCTTCTTACAGTTATTTATTAGTTAATAATAATTAGAAATGCCACATCTTGTAAAATGGAGTTAAACGCAAGCTTTTTAGTTCTATCATCATCATCATCACCATCATCAGCCTATTAACGTCCCACTGCTGGGCACAGGCCTCCCACATGTACAATAGCACGTGGGGATATTGGGCCATATCCCACCACGCTGGCCCAATGCGGGTTGTTGAGTTAACGACTGTCATCTTACGACAACATCCGGGACCAACGGCTTAACGTGCCTTCCGAAGCACGGAGGAGTTCGAAATGTTTTTAATTTGGTCACCCATCCAGCGACCCGGCATTGCAAAAATTGCTTAGCGAGCAAGATCGCAAGCCGAACGGCGGCCACTGCGCCATCGAGCTCCTTTTATCTTATAGGCATACATTTATAAGTATCCGACGTTTCGTCCGAGTCGCACCATCTGTGGTCTCATCTTTTGACATTGCTTTTCCTTAAACCCCGTTAAACTTTTTTTTTGGAATGCGAATGTTATAAATTTATAAATGACGCAATTGCAGTTAAGTACTTGTTTATGTAATTGTATGTAATGAGGAACTCCATGGCACAACGGCATAAAGCCACCGCACACATGCTACTTTTAGCATCGGCGATCGGCGATTTCGCGACTGTATCGATGCTGTGTCACATTTTGGTGACTCTTTGCATTCGATCGCAGTATTGGCATGGCGCGTTTTAGCGACTACTCCGAATCTGGATGCAAAATCTAGCGCATCACTGAGAGCCACCGCACACACGATACTTTTAGCATCGGTGATCGGCGATTTCGCGACTGGCATCGCGTTTTGGCGACTCTCTGCGTTCAATTGCAGTATCGGTATCGCGAGTTTTAATGATTCAGTCGCTGCATTCAGCTTCTAAAAGCGTCTAAATCGCCGATCACCGCTGCTAAAAGTATCGTGTGTGCCTGACTGCCAAATCGATGCGACCGGCATCTGAATGTGTGCGGAGTGTAGCGTTAAGAAGCTGTGTCGAGCTTCCGAAAAGCGACTCAATCGCCGCGTTTGGCGTTTTTAAGTGTGCGGTGTGGAATGTGTGGTCGCTGCGTTCAGCTTCTAAAAAGCGTCTAAATCACCGATCGCCGATGCTAAAAGTATCGTGTCTGCTGTGGCTCTTAGGCGTTCTGTTTGCGATCTAGCCCGTCAAGCAACTTTCGCAATGCTGAGTCACTTGATGGGTGACCGAATCAAAAAACGTTTTAAGCTCCTCCCTGCTTCGGAAGCCAAGTGAAGCCGTTGATCCCGGTTGTCGTATGATGACAGTCGTTAAGCCCACCAACCAGGGCCAGTGCAAAGGGCTATGTATAGTCAATCTCCCCATACGATGTTGTCCGTGAGGGAAAGCCGGTGCACAGCAGCAGTCCAGCTTTGTGGTGGCAGCTCATGAAGTAGGGTTAGGCGGTGGAAACGGAAAATTGACTTTTTTATATATAAGAAGGAGGCAAACGAGCAGGCGGGTCACCTGATGGAGAGCAATTACAGCCGCCCATTGACACCCGCAAAACTAGAGGAGTCGCAGATGCGTGGCCGACCATAAAGAAAGAAATAGGGTTAAGAAAGGAATATTTGACTGTTTTCTATTAGCAATTCAAAATATTTTAGACATTTCCCACTGAAATTTTCAATATGTATGATTAGTTCCTGATTCGCCAAATTCCTGATTTGCCGGATTCTTGTTTCGTCGTAAATATTAATATACAATAATATCACTTAAGTAAAGAAAACATGTAGTTATATTTATTATTGTATGTATTACAAAACGTATGTGTGAGGGGATGACTGTTTCCAAAACACGATTGGAAACATTTTGCTCGATAGAAAAAAATCCTGAATTACCCGCACCGCGCATCACCCGCGAGGCCCCGGAATTTTCGCTGACCCCCCCTTAATAGAATACTACCAGCCCGTCTCTTCCCTTGGGTGTGGTAAAAGGCGACTAACGGACTAAAGACTGCACATACATCCAACAGCATAAAGCGGTGATGTGCTCATCACTTATTACGTGCACATGTGCAGTTTTTATTTGGTTGAAACATGGACAGTGGCAGTGGTCTGTTCTTGCAGTTCTCATTGCCTAGTCTCTGACTAACCCTTCGGGGATAATAGTTGTGAGTTGTAAGTATGTATGTATGTTCCAGCTGTTATTCACCCCCTTGTTGATCCTCCTTGTCGCCTTCCCCGACCGACTTGGGGTCCAGAACGTCGGAAACGTCAACTTTGGTGTGTGGCTTACCGTCGTGATGGCATTCTGGATAGCCACCTGCGTTTTATTGACCTTCGCGTGGTCGGGGTGTGTAAAGGTTTGCTATGTAACTATATCTAATACTAGCGGCCCGCCCGCGACTTCGCTCGCGACTACGTTTGCGTGAACACCCCGAGACGAATTTCTATTTTTTTTTTCTACAATCGGTGTCCTGAGATTTATCCAAATATGTGCAGCCGTTCTGAATTATTGATAGGTGAACAAACATTTGTGGCAACTTTTATTCAAGTATATAGATGATCAAAATTCAGGATGTCTCACAAAAATCAGCCTGACTAATAATGGTACTTACTGGGCCGGTCACGTACTCATCAGAATAGAGCATTCAATTTATTGCGACAGCTGTCCATGAAACATTTATTTTTATTACAATTCGCCTATATTTATATTGCAACAGTCACAATAAACAAATAAATAGCTACCCGTACTGATTCTTGTTCCGAGAATAGCGTGTGATCACAAGTGCGGCGGCCCTGACTGAAATGCAACTTCAAGTTGTCACGCGTTGTAAGTACTTATCGCATTAGGTAGAGGCAGTGACGGAGGCCTGCCACAGCCCAAACCACCGTATGAGTCTCCCCAAGACGAAGGTGACGAGAGACGAGCTGAACACATATTAGCCAGATTGGACATTTTGGTATTTCTGGTACTTTTGTGTCAACAACGAGGAAGCGTTTGACCTTCATCTCACTTGATGGTAAGTGACGATAAGGCCGAAGGTGGAAGCGCGTTTCACCCGGAATCCTCAAACACTGAGGAACTGGCTATCTTATCTCCTAACAGTCGGAACACAACAATGCTATTAACATAGTTGTTATGGAAACAGACTTAGATATGATGGTGGTAACTAGGTAGGCGGGCCTGACAAGCTCTACCATAAACCAAACCATGTACACAAAGATCGAATCCAACCCGGGACTTCTAGATCTAAGACCGAAGAAGGTAGCTATGCACTAAAAATACAGAGGCGGTTTAAAAGCAGTAGGTAGCACTTTTTGCCACACTAAACTGCAATGGGACACAATAAAACACACAAACATGTCGTACGTTTGGTAGGCAGAAACCACAACTTCAATGTAGCAAAATAGGCTGATGGTAAAAAAATATTTTTACAATTCACTTCAAAGTGGAGTAATAGAAGATTGAAGAATATATTTAAGAATTAAGAGCCGTGTCGCGTAGAGGTGAAAGAATACTACGACCCTCTCTCTTCCCTTGGATGTCATAAAAGGTGACTAGCGGACTAAAGACAGCACATACATCCAACAGCATAAAGCGGGATGGGCTCACCACCTGTCACGTAGAGCAAATGTGAGTCGCTTTTTGGTGAAAAATGTACTATTCTAGAGAACTGCTTTTGCTGTCCTCGTTGCCTAGTCTCTCACTAACCCTTCGGGGATAATAGTCGTGATTATATGTATGTATGTATGTAAGAATTTATTGAATTCCTCGTATTTTTCAGACTACCGTCGCCACGTGCGACGTTCTGCTTCGAGTATATTTCTGGTTGGTGGTGATGACAGGAGTGCTGCACTTGGTCTTCGCGATTACGTATCTTGTGTACTGCCAGAACGCATGTCTTGGAAAGGCCTTCATACACTTCGGGATGTTATTGATACTGCTACTAGGTAAATGCTGGATGGTGGCGGCTCGTTAATAAGAAGACTACCAACATATCTCTTCTCTTACATAGGTACTATAATCACGACTATTACCCCCAAAGGGTTAGTCAGAGACTAGGCAATGAGGATAGCAAAAGCAGTCCTCTACCATAGTCCACTCTTCACCAAATAGCGACTGTCTGTGTGTGTAGTCTATCGCCGCTCTATGCTGTTCGATGTATGTGCAGTCTTTATTCCGTTAGTCGCATTTACGACACCCATGGGAAGAATTGATGATAATGTTTTTTTAATGCTTAATAAGACAGCTCTTGACCTCGATCTCGCCTGATGGTGAGCGTAGATGAGGTCTACGAATGATCGAGCTGCCCCAGAAGATGCCTATTAACTCTTGCCTTGAAGGCATTTAGGTTATAAGTTTTAGGGAACACAGACAATGGCAGAAAATTCCACTCCATGCCAGTGCGCAACAAAAATGATGACATGAAGCGTTTAGTACGACATAATGGAACTTCTATTAGGTGGGGATGATATCCTTCAGTACGTCTGGAGGTTCGGTGGTAAAAGGGTGATGGTGGTATGAGCTCGAAAATTGTTATTTCACGGGTACGCAAAACGGTTGCCTCTTCTTTTGAGTGTCGTAAAAAGCTACTAACTTACTGAAGACTGCACATACATTACATCCAACAGCTAACGGTGATGGGCTCACCACCGATCTCGCTGAGCACATGTGCAGTTGTCATTTGGTGAAACGTGTAGTGCGGCAGTCCACTGCTTTTGCGGTCCTTATCACCTAGTATTTGATTAAGGGGATAGGATGGTAGGTTACAGTGACGTCACCAGATAATGACGTAGTGGTGCCGTATATTTTAGCTCTCACAGCCAGATTGCATACTGAAAACTACCTAGTTCAATGCTTTTAGAGTTGCATATTTTTAGAATAGAATAGAATATATTTTTATTTGCATTTGGCTGGGGTACATATACATATTAGATAATAAAATATTTTGCAAAAAGCTCCTCCCTCCCATTCAGCCAACAACGATGAAATACAAATTACACATTATTTTCAAACTACTTTAATCGCGTTACTTGTACTATGCGCTGAATTAGTTAAATACATAAAAAGAACTTACGTAAGTTAGCCTGATCATTGCACAAGGTCGTGGCCTTGTTGAAATTTGAAACAAATTCTTTAAACAATAACAAACAATACTTAAATCTAATGACTCCTAAAAACATTTTTTTTCGACAACTTGCTTCACGAAACAATAATTCTTACATGAAAATATTTGTATTGATATTCCGCAGGTCACCATCATTTTAAAAAAGTAAATTTTAATTTTTAAACCATGCACGTGATGGTTTTGTACATTTCGCTGAATAAAAACATTGCTCTATTCAAATAACTAGGTCTGAAACTTCAATGCAGAATTGTTCTAATTTTAAATATCAATATGATTGATTTTGCTTCGAAGTTCATTATGAGACTTATGTAATTCTTATAATACCGGGTCTTTTAAACGGGGCGTGAAACGGCATTTATGCAGGCCGTCATGAATGTGTGCGCTTGTTCCACGGTGGGGAGCGCTCTCATTATTTTGGACTACATCGACTGCTTACCATCAGGCAGGATGTAGTCACTATGACGTGTCACATTAAAAAAAATGACAGTTTTTGTCATCGCGCGGCACCCCCTTAACGCTTTGGGAATAATAATTCGAGCTTTCCTGAGACTGGTTGTTTTTTTTTCTAGTAAACATTTTATCCATTAATAGTGAGTTTACGTACGTCTTAATCAATTTAACTGTTTTAGACTAGTGTATTAGAAATATTACTTAAGCTCTATACAAATTGAATTATTATTATCGGCCGTTATTTGCTAGGTCAAGCTTAAGACACTGTTTAAACGTCGACATTATTTCCAGTGACGGCTTACCTACTGCTCATTGTGAACAGCTACAGGGTGTCCCTTTGCTGACGACGCAAAGTGAAGGTAAGTGAGATTACATCACTACAAAGAGTGTGTAAGCAGCTTACGCAGGATTACGAGTATTACAACGGAGCGTTCCCGTTGATACCTCTCGGACGATTTTTATCTCCACTTACTCTTTGAATATATGTCTAATGTATTGTATTTTGATTTCTTATTCTCTCTTTAGACTGTCGTTGTCACAAAGATTATGATATATTATTCAGTATCAAATATATTACTTGCGGAATAAGGTATTATTAGTACTAACTTCTATGATTGATAATGACATTATATTTTTAACCGCCTCTGTGGTCTAGTGGCTAAGCCACCGGTTTTAGACCCAAAGGTTCCGGGTTCGATTCCCAGCGGGAGGTACATCTTTGTGTGCTCGGTTTGGTTGGTGGTAGGGCTGTTAAGTCCGCCTAGCTAGCTACCACCATCTTATCTAAGTCTTTCGCCATAACAACGATGTTTATAGCATAGTTGTGTTCCGACAGTTTGAGATAAGATAGCCAGTTCCTCAGTGGTTAAGGATTCCGGGTGAGGCGCGCTTCCACCTTCGGCCTTATCGTCACTTACCATCAGGTGAGATGAAGGCCAAGCGCTTACCCGTTGTGGATAAAAAAAGGCATAAACACAAAAACAATATTCGAATACTAATACGACGTGTATTCAAATAGATTTTTTTTCTCACAATATCAATAAAAAATACACGGTCCCTTTTAAACTTAAACAATAGCTCGCAGTCCAACGACTGGAAAGAATACGCGCACGGCCAATAGTTGTATGCCCGACATATTGATGCTCGCACCGGGACGTGCAATACGATGCGTGAAATGGTGGTCAAATGTCCGTAGAACATACATACCTACATACTCACGGCTGTTTCCGATAGAGGTAGGCCACAGATATAAATAGAGACTATGGATCGCCTATCTCTCTATCTGCTACGTTCCTTGCACAACTATGTCAATAACTACGTCATCAACATCCGATCTTCATATTTTTACAAATATTATAGTCTAAGATCCGAGTATAGAACGGCCTTCAAAGTACTTTACATCAAATTTAATATGTTAAAAAATATATCGCGAGTGGGTTGGCTGAAAAATTTCAGTCCAGTACCTATAATGATTAATTTAATATTGAAAAAAAAAATTAACTTTGCCCTGGTTTGGTGTGTGCGTGTTTGTAATGAGATCATCTTTATTTATACATAAATTTTTATAATAAATAAAACCAGACGGTTGCAAGTTACTAATATTGACTTACTTACCTGTTTAAACCTGCCTACCTAACTAAATAGTTATGACGGGGAAAAAAATAGTCAACATAACGTTTTCATATTCTATAGGCTTCATACTTTCAATTGGTACCCATGTAATTTGTCTATTATCCAAACCAGTGCAATATTGAAAAAAAAATATTTTTAAATATTTAAATAATCTTAAACTTACTGGACTTAATTTTTTTAGTCAACTAGTCACTCGCAATATATTTTTTAACAAATTAAATTTGATATAAAATACTTTTCATCCTTTAACCGGGCCGGGGAAGGTCATGTATACTCGGATCCTCTACTATTAGCCATCACATCATTCGCCGCGTGATATAGAATACTACCTCTCTTCCCTTGGGTGTCGTAAAAGGCGATTGACGAACTAAAGACTGCACATGTATGCAGCATACATCCAACAGCATAGAGCGGCGACGGGCTCACCAACTGCCACGCTGAGCACATGTGCAGTCGGCTATTTGGTGAAAAGTGAACTATGGTAGAGGACTGCTTTTGCGGTATTCATTGCCTAGTCTCTGACCTCACCCTTAGGGATAATAGTCGTGATTATTGTATGATGTGTTAAATGGAAAGCTAGGATTTCTTCCGGCAAACGTCTGTCAGGAAGAGTTAGGGCCCTTGTGCCGACTTTCCCTGTTTGTCGACTTTACTGAAATATCATACAACGGTTACCCTTATGCCGAATTTTCATGTTTCTTTGAGTTTGGTTCCTTTATGCCGACTTCATAATATTCATATAATTATTTCATAAATTTCTTACCGTTTTGACAATTTGTTAAAATTTAGGTATTATTGTTTTAGTTTGCCGATTTTTGTACAGTCACGAACGTAATTTGTAAAGTGTTTTTATACATAAACATAATATTATTATAATTAAATGCCACTACTAATAGACGTCAAACATATACATTCTCCTTACATAATTAATTATGATGCGATCTCATTTAGATAAATGTCATTTTATAGATGATTAACCCTCGGACCAAATATGTAATATACATATTTGGTCCGAGTGATTAACCCCTCAAACCTCAAGCGGTCGCATGAGACCGCACCTACAAAAACACACTTGACTTTGTACCGTGTTTTCATAGACTTACAGACTACTTTAGTATGAACAACTTTGGTTATTTCGGTTCTGTGGTTCATCTTATGTATTGTTCTCATAATGTTCTGAGGTATTGTTATCGCAAAATATCGCATAGTCTAGGCTCGATTCTGTCAAATTTGACGTTGACAGTTGCGCCAAGAAAAGTGTCAAAAAATCCAGATACTGACATGACTGTAAGGCGACCCCTAGACGCTCAGTAAATACTGTGATCCATCATTATGATAAATACTGAAAGATTTCATTTCATTATCGGAGTGAACAAGAAAGCCTTCACGTTCAGTATTTATCACGTCAGTATTGCAAAGTTTTTCGTTCAGCTCGCACGTGTGAAATGGATGCGTCAAAAACCAAAGCATGCTTCTCCCCTTTTAATAGTATTTTTATAATTTTCTACTTGACAGTTGTAACAATAAAATATGAAATATGTCGGGGTTTATGATTTAACGATAACTATCCAATAGTTTTTTTTACTAAAATAATTGTAAATATTTTAATTTTTACAAAATATTTTTGAGATTTTTTATCTGTGTATTACAAGACCCGAAAAACGGGAGGCCATTATTGTGCTTCGTGTGACGTCACATTTCACAAAATTTTCATAAACTTTCTGTCAGGTTTCAAGATAAAGTTTCAAAGATGAAGTTTGACGTCACAGAGCAAAATGTCACGTGACCAACCGTTTTCGCACGAAATTTTTAATTAATGCAGAAAAATATCTTTTTTCTATTAAATAAAGATTTTTCGAGAATAAATAAATAGTAAGAGGTATAAAATAAGCGTTTGTAATTTTTAAAATACTTTTTCGAAAACTGTCAAGTAGCCAATTGCTTGACGACGAATCCCACAACTCAGGCAGTACTTCCAAATTCAAAATAAATTCTTTTAAATAACTCTGATCTCTCATGACCGTGAGGCCGTGACCGTGGCAGACTGGGCGGCGGCTTCAGCAGCGGCGTGTGTTCCTCCGGGTTTTCCAACGTATCCGTCTTCATTGCTGCATCGATGCGTACTGACTAACCACAGTATTTATTGATGGTGTAGTCTAGTATATTCACGGATGTCAGTATTTATCACAATCTGTCAGTATGGAATGGGCGATTTTCCGAGATCAAAAAAAAAAAAGAAATTGGTTCGTAAATGACTTCATAGATGGCGCTTAGCTTAGTAAAAGGCGGGTTCATGAAGAGCACGTGTATGGCTGCGTAATATTTATTCTATTCCAAAATAGAAATAGGTTCTGGATGTCCTGAATATAAATAGGTAAGTAAATACTATTTTTTTATTCTTTTGGTAGACAAGTAAAAGTGTAGAATTTATTACAGCCCATAAGTAGCCCAGCTTTCATAAAACGACATCTATCGAGTGTTTTTGAACTAATTTTTACTTTTTAATTTGGGCTGTCAGAAAATCGCCCATTAAGAAATCTAGAAATCCGCAATACATACTGACATTCGTCAATACACTAGACTACACGATCAGTATATATCCCTAAATTAAATAAATACTGATTGTTACGGCGAAAGGGGGTTCGCCGTAACAGCGGCGAAATAAGGCTTAGGCAGGAATTAAGGGAATTTCTGGGGCTTACCTGGTTCGGGCTGGAGCTGGCTGGAGCTGAAGGCAGGCGCGGGTGCGCAGAAGCGCGGGGTTGAAGGCAGCAACACACAACACAAGTCACTCCACTAGGCACTGATCGGAGGCGTCTTAAGTATAGTTGAGCTGGTACCAAGCGCTCTTAATTCACAAACACTGTAGTCGTGGTTGTTAACGGGCTGAATTCTTGCGCGCGCGACGCGTGGATTCGTCTTGAACGCTCTAAGCACATTGCGTCGTTGCGCGGCGCCGGCGGACACTTCGTCGAGTATAATTGTCAACTCGCTGTGATTGGCCGTTCACTCGTTGCCCAGTCGTTGCACCAATATGCATCTTAAATGACCGGCGCAGAGACGGTTATCCGTCGCGCTGTGGCGCGAACACTGATGGATCACAGTATTTACTGAGCGTCTAGGAGTCGCCTAATGAACTCAGAACAATAACTAAAGCATAGAAACCACGCTAAAATAGCAAGCAAAGACATATATTCATCCTTCTTCTTCTTACGAGTCATGCTATGAGTTAGAAAGAGATGGAGAATGTTTGACTTGTCCTAATTTGTGTAGGTGGTCACTAGTTTATTCCACACTAGGGACGTCATTTCTCGGTATTTTATATCGACAAAAATAAAACTAAATATTGAACATGTTAATAAATATGAAGGCGAAGGATAAGCGCGCCGTCAATTTATTTCATTTAATTAATATAGTACGTTTCCAGGGCAGGCGAGAAAGCCGAAAATGACCGAAGTATTATGTTAGCATCGAGAAGACAGAATTTGTGTTGCCTTCCATGCACTATTGTCATTCTGTATATTTCGTTGCGTTTCACTACACGCACTACATTACTCACAAAATGCACTTCCGCGAGAAAATGATACCGAATGACAGAAGTGTATGAAGAGCGATACAAATCCTTTTTCGCTTGCCTTGGAAACGATATAAACTAAATCAGACAAATTTAGAAAAAACTACGTTATGGTGCACAAGAAAAACACCTACCTATTGAATCACTGTAGGTACAGCTGCGTCAGATCGACCTACCCAAATCTGTTAAAATATCCCAATCGATATTTAACTCTATGACTACAACATTAGGTTGAGATTCGGTTGCAGGTATTTCACAGATTAGTAGGTCGCAGAGTAGGTAGGGTAGGGCGATATGACGCTATCTGTACAGCCAGCGCCACATCTATATCCTTGTATGTAAAATTCCCGCAACCAAATTTCATCTTAATATCAATCAAGTAGAGTTCAATATCGATTGGAATATTTTCGATCAGTGGCCGTGTGTACACAACTTTTCGTTCTATTGTTAGGTCAAAAAATTGTTAACGGAAAAAGTGATCATTTTTGAATTCAACAAGTTTTGCGAGTTAATAACGAAAAGCAGTGTACCTACAGTCAGTGTCAGTCACATCGGCCTACCCATATCTGTTAAATTAACTAGATGGATATTGAACTTTATGCTTTGAACGTATATCAGAAAACTGTACAGGAAAATATAAATATGAAGATTATTAAGGAAATAAAAAACTTATAAATAAATATTTAAAACATTTTTATTAAATCACTGCCTCTTATATAAGAAGATTTTGGTTAAAAAGCTTTATAATTTGTCACAAGGCGCACATTCCTGTGATTCCTTTTTGGTATTCGTATTGTCAAATATAACTTAGGTATGGCTTTTATCAATAGGATTCCGTGATTGTCATCGAAACTTTGTTCTAGAGAATGATTAACAAGATTGCTCAAAATGCTTGTTGGTACAAATGTGTCGCAGACATTGTTCATGATTGATTGATCGTAAAATGTTTGGAATACATATGACTGCGTTTATTCCATATCCAATTTAGTCTTCTTACACGCCGGCCGTAGCGATTCTTTATTTATATCATCATTTTTTGGAAACCTGTAACCAAAATGTAGAATTTTTAAAATTAGTGATAATTCAGATAAATGGTAGTAGTAGTAATGAAGAAGACCATTCAATTATGTATATTTTTTAAATTATCAATAGGTAGGTACTTTTAAAGTTATACATTATTAATATCATGTTAAAAGTAAAACAAGTTGTAAATGAGGCGTATACATATTTCATAATTTAAAGATAGATGTGCCAACCACTTACACAAAATACAGATTTATCGATATAGAAATGCACGTCACTAGGCGGAAAAACATAACCTTCAACATTTGAACAAAATTTCATTGATAAATGCCTTATATCAGCACAGAACTGGACACGATGACAATTTAGACAAACTATTAGTGTGTTTTAATAGATTCATGCCATTAATTATGTTTAGGTAAAACGAAAACAGTCTGAACTCACCGATAAAAGATTAGATTTTTTTTTTTTTAATCTAAGGGATTTACAGCCCTCAATCACACAAGAGATTTTGTCACACGTAACGCATAAATATCACTAACACTGCTATGGCTAGTTTATAAGTTTCTTCGGAAGAATACCTTGCAAATAATTAAATTTATCTGAGAGGAGCTACAACTTATTGTGAATATAATCCGTCATTATAATGTAACCACGTCATTATAATGTAACCAAGTTAGGTTGCCACTTATTTATACAGCAACAAAAAGAAAATAACGACACATTTAATCTGGTGGTGTTATAAAGACATCCAATTACATCCGTTTGACATTTACCTTGTGACAACCTAGAAAAAATAGAAACGAATGTGGATTAGAGGTTTCATTCACTCTCGTTACAAGTCATATGAGTAAGATAGCTGTTGTCTAGCTCGTCTTTTAGCGTGGTTTCTATGCTTTAGATAATGTTCTGAGGTAATGAATGGTTTAACCAAAGAGTAGAAAAACGGGCGTGGTACAGACAGACCGACTAAAGAAAACTATTCAAACCTTCTTTGAACCTATACTTTTTATTTCACTTTGCAGCTTCTTGACACAATAACAACAACGTTTGACGTTTACAATGAAGTCAAAAATTGTTTTGTAATTTTATCCGTATTTGTTTTAGGTTTATTATTTATTTTTATTTTTATAGTATGTGTGAAATATTCCCTGAAGTGAAAACATGTTGTCTGATCATAGAATTGCGATTAGGCATGCTCCTCATTTCCGTAGTTTGCATTGTAAGTAAATGGCAAATCTCTTAGATGAATAATTGGCCTCGCTGCGCTCGTCTAGATACCGCGCTACCTATAAACCACAGCTCCGTAAATACGGCAACTCATTATTGTAGTGTGTTTATGACAATAAGCAAGGATGCTAGTGTGCGTGAAAAATTTGTTGCCAGCTGCTCAACTGTTACCCGAGTTAATGGGAAAAATATTTTTGCTGTGATGTATTAGTTAAGTTGCTGGTTATAAATGTAGCTCAGAAAATATTTAAAAATTTATATATTATATTAATTAATATTACCATAAACTTTAATAATAACTATCTCAAAAAAATTGTTGATCTAAGTAAACAGTAATAAGTCGTGTCTTTATTCATGATTATTCTACATATGACTAAATACTTTTTCGTTTTTGTAGGCTCATTGTAATGTGACAGACAAAAATTTAAAAAAAAATTACTTTTTCCCATAAGGCAAGAAATTTTAGCCTCGCTTTACAACGCTACAATGACGGTCTTTTTAAGCAAGAAGAGTGAAAATATTATTTTAAACATTGTCTATGATTTTTTTCAAAACGAATACGTCCGTGATTTGCCGGTGGCGGCACTGACACTGAGAGCATTATCACTGACAAGTGGGGATGCGCTCATAGAGAATGTATGAAAAACACTGTGCCGGTACTATGTCGGAACTGTGGCTTGACTGATATGTGTGAAGCAACCTTAAACCTATAATATTACCCGAATCATAAGCTATACACCTGTTCTCAGTTTCATTAAAATCCGTCCAGCGGTTTTTGTATAATGCGCGTCATACAAACAGACAGACAAAAATTCCAAAAATGATTCTAATGTTCACGTATTCTTCATCCTTCATCCCCTAGATTATGTTTTTCGCAAATATTTTTAATGTAAGTACAGACACGAAAAGTTTACATTTCAGGAACATAGGTCAAAATGAAAAAAAAATAGCTTTTCCATACTTGAATCTTGAATTCAATCAGCTGATTGCGCATTTTGTATAGGGAAAAATAATAAATTTTCGCCCCATGTTCCTTATGGAAAGTGGTTCAGTTTCATTTTTCTGAACAAAATTCCACATCAAATGTTAAAATTCATGGTCTTCCTTTTATTTGTGACACTATATTATTTGGCAAAAAATATAAAGCTACTTAAGCTGATTATTTTTCCCATGTAACGGGTTCGATTCCCGGTTCAACCATGTAATTTTTTCAATATCTATGAACGCAGTTTAAATTGTTTTTTAAATTAAGATAATGTCTTCTTTCAGTAAAATGTTCCATCTACAATATTCAAGGTACTTTCCCTGCATGTGGCATGTCCGTGGGACGCCCTGTATACATAGCCCGGGGTAATTTGTGATCGCTAACCCGCATTTGGCAAGCGTGGTGTTCACTTGATTTCGATGATAAAGGCCTTTGCCTACCAGTGGGGCAGTATTTAGAAACAGTCCCACTGCTTAAGACTAAAATGACTTTTTTTATTAAATAAACACTACCTACACTACACACGGTACAAAGTATGAACGGATCCCATAAAACGTTTTACCCCGTGTTATAAGATAGGCTCCACCTGAAAATACTTATAGATATCCGTGTAATTTAATGTTAGCATAATAAGTACTATGGCTAATTTCTTTACTTCCTTAGATGACAGGTGTCCTATTGCTGACTATAGTTGAGCAGAAGACCGACGCGAGCTTCTCTAGCGTCAAAAATGTAACAGACATCAACGGTAAGTAACATACCGGTACTAAGAGTACCGGCGTAATATAATGTGTCAAATTTCATAAATTATACTAAAGAGGGAGCATGAAGGTAGCACCAGTGACAGAGAAGTTATGAGGAAAGAGACTGTCTTGGTATGGACATATAATTAGTGTTGCCCAAAATCGGTCTTGGTCTTGTTCTTGCATTTTTACAAGACCAAGACCAAGACCAAGACCGCCTAAATTTTAGCAAGACCAAGACCAAGATTGGCCGTGCAAGACTTGATGTGTCTACACCCAGCGGGATCACCTATCTGGGAGACTTATGAGTGATGCAGGGAATTAGATCTATATTTGTTCTATTGAATTATGCTAAAGACAGAATTTGTTCCGTAAAAACAACGGAAATATAGGCTTTTCTAACCGACCTCCAGCCAGCGGGATATTTACCAAAGTTACGTCTGAAGTATAAATTGGTCCTAACATTTTGATCTATCATTGTTCTGTTCACCAAAACAAAAAACATTCTTCTACCGTCCTTACTTCAGCCACAATCAATCTGCAAAGAAACCTCCAGTCAGCGGACTTTTTCTCTTAAGGCATTTGTTAGCGCCAGGGGGGCGCAGTTTGGGTAGGATGCGGAAATGAGGGCATGCGACTTACTTTGTAGATGATTGGTGGGGGCAAGGCAGGAGACGGGGCAGCGATGTAAGCGATTCCTGACGCACAGTCACTTCACTTATTTCCCTTAAGGCTAACACAGGCAATGTCAATAAGTCCAAGGCGACAAAGGGGGCGAATCGTGCGTACGTCTAGCGATCAGCTGTTTTGTCCGCGTGCGGTAGATAGCTGGAGACGAAAAGGCGCGGTCTGCTCACGAAGCGAGCGGCCGCGAGTCGCGCAGCGGTGGCGCCGCGGCAGATAGGCGGACGCGGTCGTCAACAACCGTTGAGTCAACCGCCTTACAGATGGCGGTATAATTTGAATGGGCGTCCCGGCTTTGGCGGGAACATCCTCCGGGGCCCAGGGTGGGCTCATCCAATGGGAGCCTGGCGATCCGGAATACAGGCCTCCGAAGATGTCCATTCGCGGTGTCCAGGTCTACCACCCGCACGACGCCATCCTTCCCAGGCAGGGTGCGAGCAATGCGCCCCAGTCTCCATTGGAGGGCAGGCAGGTTGTCCTCCTTGATGAGGATTAGCTCGCCAACTCGGGGAGGGGAGGATGGGGACAACCATTTGGAGCGGGTTTGGAGGGTGTGAAGGTAGGACTGGGTCCACAGCGTCCAGAAGCGCTGGGAAAGGTCCTGTACCATTTGGAATCGCCTACGTGTGGAAATCGGCCTATCTTCCACGGATAGTTCGGGAAGGGCCGTTAGTGGGCGGCCTATAATGAAATGTCCGGCTGTAAGCGGCTCAAAGTCTGAAGGATCAGACGAAAGTGGGCAGAGAGGTCTAGAGTTAAGGACAGCTTCGATTAGAGCTAAAAGTGTGGAGAATTCTTCGAATGTGAGGTGTTGTTCGCCAATTACGCGATATAAAAGTTGCTTTGTTGATTTTACGTTGATCTCATGTAACGGACCGAACCATGGTCCCTTAGGGACGTTCAACAACCAAGTAATGTGCTGACCAGCGAGCTTGTGCGCAATCGTGTCATTATTCGAGGCAAGAAAGTTTTGTACTTCAATGAGCTGATTTCTAGCGCCTACATAATTTGTACCGCAGTCCGAGCGGATGAGAACTGGGGCACCGCGGCGCGCTATAAAACGCTGCAATGCCGCGAGGAACGCTTCCGTGCTGAGGTCCGAGACCGGTTCCAAGTGAACCGCCTTAGTGGAGAGGCACACGAATATACAAAAGTACGCTTTTAAGAGTTTAACATTACGTAGGGTACTAGATTTAACGAGGAATGGGCCGGCAAAATCGGTCGTGACTTGACTAAATACTGGCTGAGGCGTAACTCTATCGGCTGGCAGGTCGGCCATGAAGGGCGCTTGCGGCTGGGCCCGGCATCGAAAGCATCGAATGCATTTAAAGACTCGGTGTCTAATAATACGGCGCGCGGACAATATCCAAAATTGTTGGCGTAGGATAGCGTGTAAAGTGTCAGCGCCAGGGTGGCAGTGTATTTTGTGGTAGTGGTCAATGATGAGGTCTACAAGTGGGCTAGAGCCGGGAAGTATGAGCGGATGCTGCGCGTCATATCGGATAGACGCATGGGACAGTCGTCCGCCAACTCTAAGGAGCTCATCTTTAATGAGAGGTGACAGCCGCTGGAGTCTGACGGAGCAGATTTTGCTAGTTCGAAGGCGGTGGATGTCCTCTGCAAACTCATTGTGCTGAACACTGCACACCCAGTAAAGTAGGGCCTCTCTTCGTTCACTGACGTACAAGAGGCCTGAGCGTCGCGAATCTGGGTGGTGTCTGCAGTTGTGCAGAAAGCGTTTTAGACAAGCTGTCACTCCGACAAGCTTGTCTAGTGAACTGAACCGAGTGAGCAGGTCAAAGTCAAGACCGGGCACTGTGACCAGTGACGGGATGTGTTTGGGCTTAAGGCCGGGCAGTGCGTGATGGCCCAGAGCTAAGGGCATCGCAGGCCAAGACTCACAAGGCTGTCTAAGCCACGTGGGAGACCACCATAGGTCGTGAGCTGAGAGGGATTGCGCAGACATCCCTCTGCTTGCGCAATCTGCTGGGTTGAGCTCGGTAGGTACATGTCGCCAGGTACATTCTGGTGAGCTTGAGCTGATTTTGACTACCCTGTTGGCTTCAAAGGGTTGAAGACGGTGAGGCGGTGTATTGAGCCAGGCCAGGACTATCGTACTGTCTGACCAACATATGTGTTGCTGTATACTGATATGGGCGGATAACTGAACCGACACACGGATCATGAGCTGGGAGAGTAGGGTGGCGGCCGACAACTCTAACTTGGGGATTGTGAGGCGATTCTTGATTGGTGCGACTCGCGACTTGGCGACAATCAAGTGTACTAAAGTATCTCCGGAAGCATCGAGCTCATGGAGATAAACAACGGCGGCAAACCCCGCTTCAGAGGCATCTGCAAACCCGTGAAGCGAGTATGCAGCTGAGCCTTTGTTTGCACAAATGTGCCGAGGGAAACGAATGCTAGACAACAGCGGCAGATCGTCTGAGATGTGGTGCCACTCCGTTTGTACTTCAGAGGGAGTGGGCTCATCCCATTCCAGCTTCAGTAGCCATAATTGCTGAAGCAGCAGCTTTGCGCGGAAGATAACGGGAGAAACCCAGCCGTTTGGGTCATAAAGTGAGGCTACGGTGCTTAAAATAGACCGCTTTGTGACATGTGTGATGGGGGGCAGAGAGATGCGGTAGGTGAACTCGTCTGACTGAGGGCTCCACTGTATACCCAAGACCTTAATGGACGTGGACTCTGGGTTCATGTCGAAGTCCTTGGGCATGTCGCATTGGTTGTCGGGAAATCTCTCGAGCAGCTTAGGCGAGTTAGATGTCCACTTACTGAGCTGAAAGCCGCCTAGGTCTAGCAGACTTATCAACTCGTCCTGAAGTGCTTGGGCGGATTCAACTGTGTCATGACCACACAAGATGTCATCGACGAAGATAGACTTGCGAAGAACCTGAGCGGCTCCAGGGTAGCGATGGCCTTCATCATCAGCTAGCTGAAGCAGAGTGCGGATTGCATGATATGGGCTTGATCTTAAGCCGTAGATGTATTGATCTGCTTGATCTTAAGCTGTATTGAGGGCGTAGGTGAGCAGAGGGTGATCTGGTGAGGACCGCCATAGTATCAGCTGATACCGTCTCTGGTCTTGGGCAACCAGCACATTTCTGAACATCCTCTGGATGTCAGTGCTGAAAACGACTGGATGCGTTCTGAAGGACATGATGATGTCCACAATGTCCTGTTGAAGGGTGGGGCCTGTGTGTAGGCATTCATTTATGCTGACACCATTGGAGCTTTTACAGCTACCACCAAAAACAATGCGCAGCTTGTCCGACCCTGACTTAAATACGCCATGGTGAGGGATATAGAAGTGAGGTTTATGGGCAATTATATTTGGGTGACAGGGAGCCATGTGCCCCAAGTCGATGTATTCGGCCATAAAGTCGACGTATTTAGAACGCAGAGACGGGTTAGCCATTAGCTTCTTCTCAATATTGAGGAATCTGCGTAATGCGATAGGGTGAGTTGTACCTAGTTGAGGGGAGTCCTTTAGAAAGGGCAGAGCGACCGTATATCTGCCTGAGGGATCGCGTGTAGTGGTAGAGCGGAAGATTGCCTCGCATTGTTCCTCCAGGGGATCATTATGAGTGTGAGATTGAGGCAGGGGCTCCTCAGACTCCCAGAACCTTTCCAGACTCTGACGTATGTCCTGGGCTGATTCAGCTGAGTCTGGTTGTGAGCTAACGACGTGAGCTGAGTAAACCTGCTGCGCCGGCTGCGCATACAAGTCCTCAATGGGTCCTATCAACGCGAAGTCGAAAATCGTGCCGAAGGCTATGGGCTTGCCCGGGCCCAACGATACCTTAGTCCCGTCCAACACCTGGCCAAGAACGTCCGACCCCAATAAGAGGTCGATCGGGGCTGGTGTGTGGTAAAGCTGATCAACCAATGGCACGGGTGTCTGGCCTAGTACGTGGGAAATGTTTGGTACCTTCTCTAAGGGAAAGTAGCCAGTGACGTTTTTTAAAATATGAGCTGTGGCAGTGATTGTAGGAGTATCATTGTGAGTGGGTCGGCATACTATTGTTATTGCCGCTTTCGACTCATGTTTGTGCTGATTCCCAACTCCTGTAATTTTTAAAGAAGTGGGTTTTGATGGCAAGTTCAAAAGTCGTGCCATGCGTGACGTTATTAATGTCAGCATACTGCCACAGTCCAATAAAGCTCTGGCTGTGTGAAGATGGCCATGTACGTCCGCGACTCTTAGTGAGACGGTTGGCAACAAAATGGGTGTGCCAGCGGGCACAGAAGGTGAGTGAGCTGATTGAGTATCAGCCGAAATTGTATGAGCTGAGTATGTATCAGCTGTGTGGACATGGGTTGACTGGGCATGGGCTAAAGAGACATGGGCTAAATGGGCATGGTCTGAATCTACCTCTTCGCTAGGGTGCTCCGTGATAGTTGGGAGTCATAATTGCTGGCGGCGTTCGCGGGGCCTACCTGGCGAACCGGACCTGGGCGGGCTGGCTCTGTGAGCAGAGCTGGGTTGCGCCTGTTTGGCATGTGCGGGTTCGTGCCGCCTGCTGTTTCTGGGGCGCTCCCTCGAGTGCTCCCTCAGCTGTGGGGTATATGAGCTGACGAATGAACTGGGTGCGTTGAGTCGTCTGGTCGATGAAGGGACGTGTGGTGGTTGGAGCTCCCACAGTCCTTGCATGCCCCCCTTGACCTGCACTCGCTCTCGTAGTGACGGCCCAGATAACGCTGGCAGCGCTCACGTGCCTGTACAAAGTCCCAACGGCCCTGTGTTGGCTAGGCATTGTACCATTTGCACGTCATGAGCCTATGTCCCCTAGTGGCACAATAGGGACAGTAGGGCGTCGAGCGTGAGGAAGAGGACGAGGACGATGATGAGGAGCAGCTTTGCTGGAAGGCCGAGTAGACGGGGAAGGGCTGACTGCGAGCCGGGGAGGTGGATGGGCGGTGACGCATTTGCTGCGCTGGGCGGAACGGCTGGTTAGTAGGCTGATCATAGGCGCGGTGAGGCAATGGAGCTGAGGAGCGGCCACGGTAATGGTCGGGTTGTTGCTGAGCCATCTGAGCATAAGTGCGATGGGGCGACTGAGGAGGCGCGCGGCTACGAGAAGGGCCGGGCTGGGGCTGAATGGTTTGAGCCATGGCTATATTGGAGAACTCTGTCTCCACACAGCGCGCGTGCTCCTCGAGGTAGGAGATAAAGTCCCTTAACGTGGGCAGGGTGTTACTAGACCCGTGCCTGCGTTCAAATAGCGTGCGGAGCTCGCCCTTGAGCTTCCGCGCCACTATTGACACAATCACGTAGTCGTCTCCTATGGGTAGATCTAAATTGTTGAGGGCACACTGAGCTGATATGAGCGGCGTGAGGAACAGTGTGCGGATGTTCGAGCGCGTATGGATGCTTGGCAGCCCCAGGATAATGTCCACAAAACTATCAATGAGAACCCGGCGGTTCTCGTACCGCTTGGTGAGGATGTCCATGGCCACGGCAAAATTCTCATTGGTGACCTTTAAGTGGGACACCATACTTAATGCCTCACCGCTGAGACTTGAGAATAGGTAGTGGAACTTGACTGCATCCGACAGTGTCGCCATGTCGTCAATCAGACTTCTAAACAGCGCAATGAAGGAAGGCCAGTCCTCCACTTTTGAGCTGAACCTGGGCAGCGCTATCTTGGGGAGGACGGCTGTGGGCGTATTGACGCCGAAACTGGGCTGAGCGCTATGGGTTGGGGATGACGTGGAAGAGGTTGAGATTTCCTCCTTAGCCATAAGTATCCCCAGGTACGCTCCGGAGGCTTTTGTGTGGTTCTCAGTGTATGTCCTCTCAATCCCCTCGTCTAAGTTCTCCTCGTCAAGAATGCTGTAATATACTGAATCCAGCTTCTCCTTAATACCCTGTACCTGTGCGAAACGCACGTTAAATTCCGTTATGGAATGTTTGGTGTCGCCAGCAATGATCCGTGACCCCACCTCTAGGAGCTGGTGTATAGCTTTGGCGGCCTCCCTAAATATCGCGGCTTGCGACTTGGTAATGTAATAAAAAAAAATTAAAGAAATTTAAAGGCAGTAAAAAGAACAACACCCTGTATATTCTATAGTTGGGCTGGACGTATTTGTTTACTAAGGTAAGGGCAAATGGGCTAAAATTAACGCAACAATAAAGAAAGCAAAACTAAGTTGGGACGCCTTGTATATAGCCCACGAGTGGGCAAACGCATGTGTATGTGTATGACTGTGTTTATTGAACGCGCGTACGTAATATTAGCCGACCGCAAAAGTAAAAAACAACAAAAAAAAATCACGTCATCCTTAGCCCACTAGTGGGCAAGCGCATGCGTAGTCGATGGCGGCGCATCCAGTCAGCCGGGAAAGCGTTAAGAAAAGGAAAGGAAAAAAAATCTAATAAAAATAAAGTGTGGGATACGTTGTACGTAACACACAGTTGGGCAGACCTGTAGCGGAAACGAGCGCGAAGAACGACTCCGTAGCAAAAATAAATAAAAATAAATAAATAATTTAAACTTAATAAAAAATAATAAAAAATTGGGACACTTTGTATCTGTGTCCTACAAGTGAGCCAACGTTGGGAGTGTGTACGAAGAGTGAGCCGATAGCAAAGGCAAAAATTAAAAACAATAAATAAAAATTAACACGAGAAAAAAATTAAAGCACGCTGTATATGTCCCACAGGTGGACAAACGTGTGTAGAAGCGAAGGCAACGCACGCAAATAGCCGTCAAACGAGACTTAAAAAAATAATTGTAAGCGGTTAAAACAAAAAGCTGATCACACTGAGCACGTGTAGTGAGCACGCACAAAGAATGAGCCGATCGTAATGGCACAAATTAAAAACAAAAAAAAATAAGGATTAACACGAAAAAAACATTAAAGCACGCTACTTGGCACGCGTGGTGAGCATGCACGAGAACTGAGCCGATTTAACACGACAAGAACAAAAAAAAATCATTAAAAAATAAAACGGGAAAAAAAAAACAATCTTGAAAATCTCTCGTTATAATACCATACAATTATCTAGACGCGGGTGTGTTATACGTAACTAAAATACACAAGCGCGCTCAGATCACAACAACATTACAACATTGCATCACACTTTCGATTTGTGATCAGACAATCGGATGCATACACAAAATCAACAATGCATACATAAAAATAAAATAATTTAAGTGTACGTTGGCCAGCTATACTAACACAATCAAAATCAAAATCAAAATCAAAATAACTTTATTCAGTAAGCTTAAATTAAGCGTTTTGAATCGTCAAATTTTTTTTTTTTTATATGGATGGATGGATAAGCACAGGAACCCACCCACCCACCCCACCCATTCAGGAAGTCTTTTAGCTGTGGAGAAGAACGGGCACAACAAACTCCACAGCTTTATAATAATATAGAGGTAACGACATTTACAAAACAATATGTCGTTACCAAATTATACAGTCAATAGTCATAAAACAATTATATAAAATAAAAGATAAAAACAAAAGTAAATCTACAAGTTTTACTCGGGCACTATGAACGCATTAGAACAATGTATGCGAAACTAGAGGAATGTTAATTCCATGCATTTTTGTCATTGATGTAATCGCTTACAGTGTAATAGCCCTTTTCTAAAAGTCTGTCCTTAACATGTGTCTTAAATTTGTCAAAGGGCAAAATTATAACATCGTTCGGGATTTTATTGTAAATTATGACACTTTGTCCCATAAATTAATGATCCATAAACTTTCTAAAGTCGAAATTAAGGAATTACAAGTTTATACTTATTTCTAGTATTTAGTTTGTGTATATCGCAATTTTTTTTGAAATGAGTAATGTTTTGACGCACGTAAACAATACAGTTATAAATAAATTGTGATGCAACTGTAAGAATATTTATTTCTTTAAACAGCTCCTTAAGGGAGTCACGTGATCCTAGGTTATATATGGACCTTATTGCTCTTTTCTGTAAAATGAAAATGGTTTCTATATCTGCTGCTTTACCCCAAAGTAGTATACCATAGGACATAACACTGTGAAAGTAACTAAAATAGACTAATCGAGCAGTTTCCACGTCTGTAAAATGCCTAATTTTCCTAACAGCGTAAGCAGCTGAACTACGTCTCCCCGCAAGGGTGCTAATATGAGGGTACCACTGTATTTTTGAATCTAAGGTAATACCTAAGAAAACTGTTGAATCAACAAGGTCCAACAGTTCACCATTCAGTTTAATTTTATTTCCTATAATATTCTTTACGTTAGGTAGAGTAAAATTTATACATTTGGTTTTCTTCGCGTTTAATTGAAGATTATTAGTAGTAAACCAATTCAACACATCTGTGAGGGCACTGTTGATGTCATCAAAACTATTTTTATTTCGATCAGTCTTAAATATTCAATAGTTTTCTGAGTACCGACAAAAACTTTTATTGGGGCAGGCCGTTTCGCCACGAGATATAAATCGTAAAGTTACGGGAACAAATGAATTTAGAAATGATGGCAGGAATTAGATTATGGGCGGAAATAATTATTATTAGCGGACTGTAATTGAATGAGCTGATGGAAAGTGAAACCAAGTTATGGTGAAATGGTAAACAGTTTAACGGGAAGGTCGCCGGTTTTTAATATTACCGGTTCGAATGACCAGAAATGTTAGCGCCAGGGGGGCGCAGTAACATGCGAAGTAATTAGGGGTGTGGACCCAGGACAAAAGGTTTGGTTAGGTTGCGGAAATGAGGGCATGCGACTTACTTGGTAGATGATTGGTGGGGGCAAGGCAGGAGACGGGGCAGCGATGTAAGCGATTCCTGACGCACAGTCACTTCACTTATTTCCCTTAAGGCTAACACAGGCAATGTCAATAAGTCCAAGGCGACAAAGGGGGCGAATCGTCCGTACGTCTAGCAATCAGCTGTTTTGTCCGCGCGCGGTAGATAGCTGGAGACGAACAGGCGCGGTCTGCTCACGAAGCGAGCGGCCGCGGGTCGCGCAGCGGTGGCGCCGCGGCAGATAGGCGGACGCGGTCGTCAACAACCGTTGAGTCAACCGCCTTACAGATGGCGGTATAATTTGAATGGGCGTCCCGGCTTTGGCGGGAACAGCATTATTTTTGTAACTTTTACACTAAATTAACCATTCAATTCCATATTATTATTAATATCGGAAATGCAAATATTCTTTACGCAAATGTGAGTAACACAATATCACTAACCGAGTTTTGTATTGCTTATAAACTATAAACAGCTTGAATTTGCATGTAACTTTTTTGTATTCTACCCACATAATAGCTTTCAAATTCCATACTTTTTATTTTAACACAAGATGTACGAATAGGTAATTTAAGTAAAATTACAGTCGTAAATAGTTAAAATTTTATAGTATAGTTATAATTATAGTCTTAAATAGTTAAAATTTTATTAATTTAGTGTAAAAGTTACAAAAATAATGCCCTAAGAGAAAAAGTCCGCTGACTGGAGGTTTCTTTGCAGATTGATTGTGGCTGAAGTAAGGACGGTAGAAGAATGTTTTTTGTTTTGGTGAACAGAACAATTGGTGAACAGAACAATGATAGATCTAAATGTTAGGACCAATTTATACTTCAGACGTAACTTTGGTAAATATCCCGCTGGCTGGAGGTCGGTTAAAAAGCCTATATTTCCGTTGTTTTTACGGAACAAATTCTGTCTTTAGCATAATTCAATAGAACAAATATAGATCTAATTCCTTGCATCACTCATAAGTCTCCCAGATAGGTGATCCCGCTGGGTGTAGACACATCAAGACTTGAGCAAGAACTAGACTAAGCCTGCGAGACTCTTGCGTCTTGCAGTTACGACTGAGTGTCGTTTCAGGGAGTATAGGAATTCGGGGTATAGGACAATATATACGCTTAGGAACTCTAATGAGACGCAAAAAATATTTTTAAAAAAATGAAAAATTTGACTTTTGCGTATTACAAACAATATCATAAACTTCGCTTCACTCGGAATCCTCAACCACTGAGGAACGGCTATCTTATCTCAAACTGTCGGAACACAACAATGCTATAAACATCGTTGTTATGGCGACAGACTTAGATAAGATGGTGGTAGCTAGCCAGGCGCACTTAACAGCCCTACCACCAACCAAACCAAGCACACAAAGATGTACCCCCGCTGGGATTCGAACCCGGGACCTCTGGGTCTGAAACCGGTGGCTTAGCCACTAGACTACAGAGGCGGTTGCTTTTACTTACCGTTACTAATGTTCTGTATGTATATAATATGCTGTATGTTTTCTTTAAATAAATAAAATAATGTAAAATAAAAATAGTTCATCATCATCATCAGCCAATAAGAGATGAGTGATGACGGCATATTATTAAAATAATACAAGCAACCCATCTCTTCTCTTGGGTGTCGTAAAAGGCTACTAACGGGGTAAAGAATTCACATACATCTAACAGCATAGAGCGGCGATGGGCTCACCACCTATCATGCTGAGCACATGTGCAGTTTTTGTATGGTGAAATGTGGTGGACTGTAGCAGTGGACTGCTTTTGCGGTCCTCATTGCCTAGTCTCTGACTAACCCTTTGGGGATAATAGTCGTTGAATATAATGTATGTTTATATATAAATGCGACTTTATAAAGTCGCATTTATGCAGTGTATGCAGTGGAGTATACTCCACTTGATGTTACCTGGAAATGAAGTCCAGGCGCGAAGACCACTGGTTCAGCGTCAAAAAGACGTCGCATCAATCACCTTAAGCCTTTTTTCCCAATGTATCCGTTTTATGGATATTCCACTCCCAAAATGGAAGTTATGTGGAGCTCCATCCACCCCCCTTTCCACACTGAAAAGGTAGCAATCAATCAGGAATGAGAGGGAGGGAAGTATACCCTCTAAACACTGGAGAACAGCAATTCGAGTAAAATGGAAGCCGCGAGACTGGTCCACTAGTTGGGAATTGATCCACGGAAAATCACCTTCACCTTACCGACCCATAATGTGCCTATTCACGACTTGTTTTATTACTATTTTTATTTTTTCAAATACATACTTACATTATTATCACGACTATTTCGAAGGGTTAGTTAGTGACTAGGCAATGAGGACTGCAACTGCAGTTTTCACCAAATAGCGACTGCACATGTGGGCAGCGTGACAGGTGGTGAGCCCACCGCCGCTGTCAAGAGATTGGGTGGTAGTTTTATTTTTTTTATGAGCTGGTACGCGGACACGGCTATTTATTTTTTCAGGGCCCCGTAAGGCCTTCTCTGGCCTGTCTACCCTCATTCAAGTCGGCTTGAGCATCATCTCTGTCGTGTTCATGCTAGGAGGTATCTTGCTGCTGTTCGGGAACTTAACGGTAATACTGCCTTAATGAAATTATTTTATTTATTTATATTCTTTATTGCACTAAAACACATATACAGAAAATACATAACAAACAATGGTGAGCAAAGGTGGACTTATCTCTGAAAGAGATCTCTTCCAGCCAACCTAAGGTGGAATGGGAGATTGGTGAACCGGTGAGAGCGACAAAAGTGCAAACAACAAAAAAATAAAGTTAAACAAAATAAAATAAAACAAATCCTAAGATAATAATAATATTTATAATACTTAAATATATCTTATTTTTATTAATATATAACATAACTAATAACTAATGTATATACAGATGTAAACAATAATAATACATCCAATAAGTAACATAATAATAATAAATAATAAACTATGAATTAATAAAAAAAATATATTGTCTATAATTCTGATGAGATGAGCGTCAAAAAGTAATCGTTGACTTTTCTTTTGAAGGATGCAACCGACGAACTATCCTGAATGCCTGTTGGCAGCTTGTTCTAAAGCTGCGCAGCTCGGACAGTACTTACATGAGTGCAGGAAGAAATTGGTATTGACCTTGGGGGTCTCAAGCGTTTTGGTTATGCAAGCACGTCTTGAGCGACAGGGCGGGGGCAAGAGATGGAACCGGTAACGAAGGTAGGAGGGAGCATTGGGGTCGTTCAGGATGTTATAGAGAGTGGAGAGGATGTGCATATTGCGGCGGTGTCTAATCGGAAGCCACTTTAGTTCTGCACGACAGTGAGATACATGGTCATACTTCCGTAAACCAAAAATGAATCTAATGGCTAGATTCAGTAGACGTTCTTACTTTAGCAATTGCGCCTCGGTCACGTCCAAGTAACATACATCGGCGTAGTCTAGGATAGGAAGAAAAAGAGATTTCGCGAGCATAATTTTGGTTTTGAAGGGGAGAAAGTATTGAAGCCGCTTGAGAAAGTGGAAACTAAAATGTAGACGTTTGCTGGTTTCACTAATGTGAGCTGTCCAGGACATGTTACAGTCCAAAGTCAGACCCAAGTTCTTCACTCTGTCGTTGTACTTGATAGGGACGCTGTCGTAAACGAGCACAGGAACAGAGCACCAATCCAGCCTGCCTCTCAACCTACTACTGCCCAAAATCATGGCTTGTGACTTCGCGGGATTCACAATCAGACCGAAAGATTTAGCCCATGCTTGGACAGCAGCAAGGTCTTGATTTAAAGCTTGAATCGTCTCCGTTACCTCCGAGAGTGAATAATACTGGTAAATTTAAAGGTCGTCAGCGTAAAGATGGAAAGGAGAAGAAATAACAGATGAGATCTTATTGATAAACACAGAAAAGAGAAGCGGAGACAGCACACCACCCTGCGGCACTCCAACCGTTAAACAAGTCCAGCCAGAAGATGCATCATGATGTTTCACACACTGCACACGGCCATTGGGGTACGAGCGAAACCACTCCAACACCGGTGCAGAGATGTTCATTGTGCGAAGAGTGCCAAAGAGAAGGTCGAAGTCAACAGACTTGAATGCACTACTGAAATCCAACAAGACCATTGCTGTGAGTTGGTGTTTTCCATAGCCCACCGGATGTCTTCCGTGATATTCAGCAGTGCACCAACAGTGCTATGAGAAGGTCGAAAACCGGATTAGAAAGGACATAACAGGGAGTTGGATGCAAGAAAGGAGTATAGTTGCTTATGTACCCCGGATTCTAGGATTTTAGACAGGATCGGGAGTATGGATGTAAGGCGATACTGGGAGAAGGCCGAAGGGTTTGGATTTTTGGGAAGAGGTATGGCATACGCTTTCTTCCACGAAGCTGGAAAGACATTGTGAGCAAGAGAAAAGTTAATAATAAATGTGATTACTGACACAATGTCTTTCAGCACCGGAAGAAGCATGTCCAAGCTCAGACCATCACTGCCCACGGCTTTAGTCGTGATGTAGCGAATAGCCTTCGTGATGGCGTCTTCGGTAACTGTACTAAAGGAAAAGGATGGGCAATCAGGTGTTGGAAGACTTGAGAGAAAAGAAAGGTATGCTGATTTAGTAACTAAATCTAAAGTTGTAGGAGGAGAGGAAAAATGATTGTATAGAGCATCCAGATCCACTGAATTCTGGCAGGCAACAGCAGGCTTGCCCACGCCTAACGTCCCCAAGAAGCTCCAAATATGTTTCTGACAAATATTTTCAATTTTCTCGTGAATATATTTACGCTTTGCGTCTCTACACATTCTAATTACACATTTAGACGGGGATTAACGCTAACTACATATTATAGGCATACTACGCATACCTTTTTATACCCGACGTTTCGACCACCGGTCGTGGTCACGGGCGGACTGGTGTCGCGATGTGCTGCCTCCGCGGCTGAATCTTCGTCTACCGTCACATTTTTTATCCAGCTACCGTCACACACAACACTAACGGTGTCCCTATTACGTACACAGGCCTTATTCTGGTGGTTAGTCGATTGCGAAGTAAAACGAAGTTGCGTTTTTGCAAACGGATTACTGGATTCCACGCTGTAGATAGTTTGTGACCGTCTTCCCGATTGAAAATATTAGGATGCTTTTTGATTTCAATCGCTTCACGCACTACCCTTGAATAAAAGTGGCGATCTGTGGAGAGGACTTGCGTTCGATAAAATTCAATCCAGTGATTTGCGCCTCTTTCAAGTAGATGTTCTGCAATCGCTGATTTATTAGACTGGCGGTTTTTGACAGCTGCGATATGTTCTTTGACCCTTTCATGAATTGTCCGCTTTGTCTGGCCTATGTAGGAACTACCACAGCTGCAGTCTATTTTGTAGACGCCTGGTGTTTGCAGTGGCAAAACATCCTTTGGAGTGCCCACGATGTTGTTAACCTTTATGCCTGGAGTGTATATGGTCGGTATGGAGTACCCACGTAATATATGGCCGATCTTGTCTGTGACTCCCTTGACATAAGGCATGTAGGCCGGTTGCCTGCTAACCGCGGGATGCTTGTTGCGTTTGATCGGTTTCCGTCGTTGATTCACTTGATATCCGTTTTTCTTAAGTGCCTCCTGAACATAATCCAACTCCCGCTCCAAATGCTCAGGGTCACAGAGGTCAAAAGCTCTGTTCTTGAGTGACGTCACAACGGATTGCAAGTGTCGAGGGTGGTGATGTGAGGCAGCGTGTAGATCTGTCCGTGTGCGTGGGTTTTCGGTGCACACAGTGCGATACGGACCCGTTGGGTCTCACGGTCATCTTAACGTCTAGAAAAGACAAGGACCTGTCCGCCTCCATCTCGTATGTGAACCTCATATGTGGGTGAATGGAGTTGAGATGTTTAATCCATTGATCCACTTCCTGCTTGCTACCTTTAACGACACTAAAGATGTGATCTACATATCTTTTCCAAAGTCGTATGGTCTTAGGCCCGAGACTCAGTGCCTTCTCTTCAAAATGCTCCATCCAGATATTGGCTAGTACCGGGGCGACTGGGCTTCCCATGGCGACACCATCAATCTGTAGGTAATATTGACCTTGGAAAAGAAAATAGTTGCCGTCCAAACAGTGCTCCAGTAGATCAATGTAATTTCGCGGCATTTCATTGTCCCTCAGTTTTTCCCGGACTACGTCCAAACACTCCTTTATTGGAACATTGGTGAACAGAGATTCCACATCAAAGCTCACCATAATGTCTTCCGGTTCCAATATAAGGTCTTTTATAATTTGGACGAAATGGCGTGAATCCTTTACAAAAGACGGTGTTTTACCCACAAGTGGCTGCAATACTGACGCAACGTGTTTTGCAAGGTTATAAGTCGGAGATGCAATTTGACTTACGATTGGCCGCAATGGCACGTTGGATTTGTGTATTTTGGGCAGGCCATATAATTTAGGCGGTAGATGTGACTTCGGCCTGTAAAGTGTCTCGTACTCGTCTTCGGTAAATAGGTCCTGGTTGTCATATATCAGAGCTCGTATCTTACGCGTTACTCTGGCCGTAGGGTTGTAATTCACTGGTTTGTACAGTTTTTCATCACGCAGCAAATCCTGTATTTTATGTTTGTAATCAATTGTGTCCATCACTACAGTGGCGTTTCCCTTATCGGCCTTAAGCACTTAAATGTCATCATTCTCACGAATATTTTTTAGTGCTTGACACTCTTCCATAGTGATATTCCCAGCCGGAAGCTTCGACTTTCGCAAAATGACCGCGGCGTCCTGTCTAAGGGTATCGGCATCGCCAGGCGGTATCTTATTACGAATAATCGTTTCCTCAACGCTGCTTATCACAGCTTCATATGGTATTCGCTTTGGCGTCGAAGCAAAATTTAAACCCTTGGCCAAGATGGTAATAGCAGTATCATCTAAACTCACGTGTGAAAGATTGATGACTGTATCTTTTAACTGGTCTGGTACGGCCGACGTTTTCTTTTCGACAAAACGGTTAAGCAACTTCGAAAACTTCCGCTCATGATTCGCACTACATAGTTCGAAGGTACGACTAGCTTGTAAAAACGTCACCCGATCACACAAATCAAAATCCACCCGCGAAAGACTTATACTACAATTCAAATGTAACGCACGTAACTCCTTTTGTATCGAGTTAAACTCATTGTGCTTGTTCCGAATTAATTGTCTCTGGAGACGTACACTCGCGTTTGTTAGAATCCTTTGAGAAAAAGCGATGTCGTTACGCGGTGTAATGCGCACACATTTTGGTACTAAGTCTCGATCGCGACACTTAACTAAAAATGTCAACGATGTTTCCAAACGCACCCGCTTTTTCCGTAGGAGTTCTAGATGACGCACTTGTTTGGCAATTTCCGACCCGTAGCGGTTTGCTATATACACTTTTAAACTTTCGCGTTCCATTATAATTACACATTTAGACGGGGATTAACGCTAACTACATATTATAGGCATACTACGCATACCTTTTTATACCCGACGTTTCGACCGAGTTGCACCGGTCGTGGTCACGGGCGGACTGGTGTCGCGATGTGCTGCCTCCGCGGCTGAATCTTCGTCTACCGTCATATTTTTTATCCAGCTACCGTCACACACAACACTAACGGTGTCCCTATTACGTACACAGGCCTTATTCTGGTGGTTAGTCGATTGCGAAGTAGATCAATGTAATTTCGCGGCATTTCATTGTCCCTCAGTTTTTCCCGGACTACGTCCAAACACTCCTTTATTGGAACATTGGTGAACAGAGATTCCACATCAAATCAGTTGTGACGTCACTCAAGAACAGAGCTTTTGAGCTCTGTGACCCTGAGCATTTGGAGCGGGAGTTGGATTATGTTCAGGAGGCACTTAAGAAAAACGGATATCAAGTGAATCAACGACGGAAACCGATCAAACGCAACAAGCATCCCGCGGTTAGCAGGCAACCGGCCTACATGCCTTATGTCAAGGGAGTCACAGACAAGATCGGCCATATATTACGTGGGTACTCCATACCGACCATATACACTCCAGGCATAAAGGTTAACAACATCGTGGGCACTCCGAAGGATGTTTTGCCACTGCAAACACCAGGCGTCTACAAAATAGACTGCAGCTGTGGTAGTTCCTACATAGGCCAGACAAAGCAGACAATTCATGAAAGGGTCAAAGAACATATCGCAGCTGTCAAAAACCGCCAGTCTAATAAATCAGCGATTGCAGAACATCTACTTGAAAGAGGCGCAAATCACTGGATTGAATTTTATCGAACGCAAGTCCTCTCCACAGATCGCCACTTTTATTCAAGGGTAGTGCGTGAAGCGATTGAAATCAAAAAGCATCCTAATAATTTCAATCGGGAAGACGGTCACAAACTATCTACAGCGTGGAATCCAGTAATCCGTTTGCAAAAACGCAACTTCGTTTTACTTCGCAATCGACTAACCACCAGAATAAGGCCTGTGTACGTAATAGGGACACCGTTAGTGATGTGTGTGACGGTAGCTGGATAAAAAATGTGACGGTGGACGAAGATTCAGCCGCGGAGGCAGCACATCGCGACACCAGTCCGCCCGTGACCACGACCGGTGCAACTCGGTCGAAACGTCGGGTATAAAAAGGTATGCTTAGTATGCCTATAATATGTAGTTAGCGTTAATCCCCGTCTAAATGTGTAATTATAATCTACACATTCTGTTACAAACGTTACGCAGTTTTTTGTAGGCAAGTAGGTTATCACGTGTGGGAGTTTTTTTATATTAACTTTATTGGCTTTGTCACGTTTCGCCATTAACCTCCTAATAACAAGTGTTAGCCAAGGGGCAGGAACGTGCTTTATGCGTACAGGTCTTACTGGAGCATATATATTGAAAACATTGGTCAGTTCAACAGCTATACGATTCTCTAAGCGACACATAGAGGCTGCGCGCACGGCTGTGATCTGCTGTCTCTTTCCAATTCTATGAATATGAAAGAGACAGAGTCATTTCTCAGCGCTGCGGCAGCCGCAGCTATCAAGGCTTTAGCTTAGAGAATCGCACGGCAGAGAAATAGTTTGTCATGAAATCAATATCGTCAGACAAAAATATAGGTGACCAGTCTACGCGGCCGAGGTCCCGTCTCAAGCGGCACAAGTCCATATGCCGAAAGTTGCGCTGAAGAAGTACTTTGGATTTGATTTTGGATGGACAAACTTTGTAAGTTAGGAAAATCAAGTCGTGGTAAGAGAAAGGTGCAGTCATCTGCCCGTAAGTAGCAACAAGATTGGGGTTCGAAATTATCATCAGGTCAAGAGAAGAAGGATTACAGTTAGGAAAGAAATGTGTAGGGGACGACGTTTGGAGTACATGCAGATTAATAGACGAAACCACATTCTTTAAATTACGAGCTCTGGCATCATCCCTCAACAAACATGTATTTAAAACGCCCATAAGGATAACGTGATCAAATAATGGGACCAGATTTTCAAGAGTGTTCTCCAAATTGTCAAAATAGTCAATTTGATCGTTAGGGCTGTACAAAGCACCCAATAGTACTTCTTGTGGTGAATAATAATTTCTATGAAAATGTATTCAATAGAGCCAGTATATTGGGATGGAGAGCTACTGATGACATTGGCCGGGATGTGACCACGGAGGTAGATACCTACTCCTCCACCACCACGGCCAGTACGATCATTACGGAAAAGCTTGTAGCCAGGCAGAAAACAACTGTTTGATGGGAGTGAAGGTTTAAGCCAGGTTTCAGACACAAGGATACAGTCGACTACGCCGTTGCCAAAGGAAGAAAGAAGGTCATTGTGATGTGCTGCAATGCTTTGCGCGTTAATATGCACTAGGGATAGGAATTTAGAATTTTTGTCGAAAGTGGCTAAGAGTTTACTGTTTAGAGTGTCAGAATCAGACAAAGAGGTGTTGCTGCTATGGGCACTCTCATACTCATCAGATGAGCAGGAAAAATATTCATCAGTTACAAACATAACACTATAAATAAATTAAATAAAAAAAATATATATATATAGGTACATAAACAAAATGATATATAAAATAATAATCTTATAAATTAAAAATTAATAAGAAAAAAATGAATTAATATAATAAATTAAACAAAACACCAAAGCATTAAGCCATTCACATGCTTAAGTAGGCTGAGAAATTAACAAGTTAACAAAATAATACAGTAATAAAGCGTTATGCTTTTTTTAACCCGTTATATCATGATGTCTTACGAAGCTACGGAGTGGGACTTCTCCTTCTCCGCTTGACGGTGAAGAGGAAGCCTACCCACTATTTTTTTGTTCATAAGATATTTATTTTTATATTGTTGTGATTGGGTTTAATAATTTATCATTTTATTTTTGTAATGGAAAGTGCCCTTTTATGATAGGTTGGAAATGAATGGAAGGAATCCAGAAAAAGTCATGGGAGAAGTAGACTTCGCAAGAAAATGATACTAAACGTCAGACCCTTCTAGAGTAGCCGTCTTCCAGTCTGATTTTAAGTAGAATTCTACGATCAGATATTTTAAGACTGTTTTTTTAATCAATTACGAGTGGGCATTAGGCCTTCATCTTACCTGATGGTGAGTGATGATAAGGCCGAAGGTGGATGCGCGCCTCATCCGGAATCCTAACCCACTGAGACACTGGCTGGAGATAAGATATATCTCTAAACTGTCTGTTAACTCTAAAACTCGTAACAAACACAACAATGCTATTGACAATATTGTTATGGCGCTAGACTTAAGATAAGATGGTGGTAGCTAGCCTGGACGGAGCCCTAGCACCAACCGAAACAAGTTTTTTTTTTACTGGTAACGGGTAAGCGCTTGGCCTTCATCTCACTTGATGGTAAGTGACGATAAGGCCGAAGGTGGAAGCGCGCTTCACCCGGAATCCTCAACCACTGAGGAACTGGCTATCTTATCTCTAACTGTCGGAACACAACTATGCTATAAACATCGTTGTTATGGCGACAGACTTAGATAAGATGGTGGTAGCTAACCAGGCGGACTTAACAGCCCTACCACCAACCAAACCGAGCACACAAAGATGTACCCCCCGCTGGGAATCGAACCCGGGACCTCTGGGTCTGAAACCGGTGGCTTGGCCACTAGACCACGGAGGCGATAAAAACTCTATGATAAAGTACTCAAAGATGTACTTACCCCCTGCTGGTAATCGAAACCGGGACTCTATGGTGGTATGCTAAGACCGGTGGTTTAGTTATTAGATATAGAGGCGATTGAAATTACCCATTTCCAGGACCAAGAAGGCATAGTCCAGATGTACGTGTGGCTGGTCTTCATAAACATAATATTTGGCTACCTGCTGGTGATCATGGTGGCCATAGAGTGCCTGACAAAGGACACGTGCCTACTCTCTGAGATGGACTGGTTGTCGGGCGCTGCGTTCCTGGTAATTGTGGTTGGATACCTTACGTGTAAGCATTCTGATTTCGCTTATATACATTTATACCTATACGTACTTAATAATCACGACTATTATCCCCAAAGGGTTAGTCAGAGACTAGGCAATGAGGACAGCAAAAGTTAAAACCAAATAGCGACTGCACATCAACTCAGCGTGACAGGTGGTGAGCCCATCGCCGCTCTTTGCTGTTGTACATCCAACGGAATGTATGTGTAGTCTTTAGTCCGTTAGTCGCCTTTTACGACACCCAAGGGAAGATAGGGGTAGTAGTATTCTTCCACTGCTGCGCGACACGGTTAAGACATTTTATAGAAATTTTATTACACACTAGCAGCCGCCCGCGGTTTTACCAGCGTGGTTCCCGTTCCCGTGGGAATATGGGGATAAAAAGTATCATATATGTTTATCCAGGTTATAAACTATCTGTATGCCTAATTTCATCCAAATCCATTTAGTAGTTTTTACGTGAAAGAGTAACAAACATCCATCCATACTTACAAACTTTCGCGTTTATAATATTAGTAGGATAGCTTCGTTCACACATAAAAACCAAATACATAATTCTATATATATTTTTTTTTTTTTTTTTTTTTTTTTTTTAATTTTACAATTTTACATAATTCTATACTGAATCGTAGTTGAGGAGTCGCAGCGTTGACATTTATATTCTTGTTTCGGCAGAATATTAATTTTTATAGGAGCACTTCATAATGTTGACACTTGGCTCGCACACCATTTTAACAAAATGAGTAGCTAAACGTCTTTTACATTTTATTTCGGTCGCACGTTCCAAACCCTTAGGGTCCGGTCACAGGAGGAATCTATTTCGTGAATTAGCATATCGTAGCCCTAGGGAACCGTGCGATTACCAAGATAAGTAGCTTCATTTTATTCTGTTTGCGGTTTTTGATCGTAGTTGATGAGTCGCAGCATTGACATTTACATTTAATTATGTTTTGGCAGAATAGCAATTTTTATAGGAGCACTTCAAAATGTTGACACTTGGCTCGCACACTTTTTTAACGAAATGAGTAGCTAAACCTCTCGATGGTAGGTACTCTTTTAGTGCAGACGTATTAAAAGCGTTGATTGGCACCTAGTTTTTATGGGTTTGTATCAAATGGTCAAAAACGCAAGTGGCAAGGCATGGACTCACCTAAAAATCATTTTGGTTATGGAGAATGACCATTTTACTATGGGAGTTAGGCTAGTTTTTAGCTAGCTAGCGTAACACAGCGCTTTAATGAAATAAATAGTAATCAATAGCAGCAATGCTCTGAATTATGTAGAAAAAATTACATTACAATATCATGCGGGAGTTTGAAGCTATCTTCATTTTTAGCTTAAGACTTTTTGGGTATTATGAGGTTATGACAACTGTTATCGTATAACTATCAGTTCAGTTCAGCATTTATTTATCACTTGACTCTTAACGCGGCGTTCTATAGAAAACCTTTTTTAACAGTAATCATTATAACTTAAGAGAACACTTTTGATATTTTAATGATTAAGACGCAATAGATATCGAATAGGCTGGTTTGGTCATTCTCCTTTACAGATAGTCGAATACGTAATCGGTCTATGAAGCAACTCGTCGCAAAATTATTTCGTCTCCTGTCATTTTATAAATTCGTCATAAATGCATGTGGTCTAAAAGCTGGTCGCCGACAAAAGTTGCGTTTTAGACCAGTTGCGATTTGGATCAGTTGCGATTTAGACCAGTAGACCAGTTGCTACTTAGACCAGTTGCGTTTTAGACCAGCTGATACTAACCCGTTTTTATTTGTGATCGATGTATACCTACACAAGATACAGTCTTTTTTAAAAAGATTGATATTAATATGCGCTTAACACATTAATAATAGTCATGTTAACCTATCCTGTTAATCTAAATGTCTGTGTCGGAGTGGGTTCACGTCAGTAGCCTAACGGAGCTAGGGCGATTGAACCACGATATCTCGCATTCAACCCGAGCATATATCCGCTCGGCTACCGAACGCCTCAACACACATAATTACACATAATGTCTAACATTAATCTCAAAGCTTGTATGAGCAGAGGCGATGTTATTAGTTATCACTAATATACATGCCAGACCAGAGCTCGAGGCCGGTCCAGCTGCAGCGTGGAGTGCGACAAGGAGACGTCATATCTCCGAAGCTCTTCACTGCTGCACTGGAGGACGTGTTTAAACTTCTGGACCGGAGAGGACTCGGCATTAATATTAACGGCGTGTACATCAGTCACCTTCGATTTGCCGACGAAATAGTAGTCATGGCTGAGACCCTGAAGGACCTCGGCACAATGCTCGGTGATCTCAACAGAGTCTCTCAACAAGTTGGCCTTAAAATAAACATGGAGAAGACGAAAATCATGTCTAACTCACGTGTCATACCCACTCTTCTGAAGGTTGGAGACTCTGCTCTTGAAGTTGTTGACGAATATGTATACCTAGGACAAACGGTCCAGTTAGGTAGAACCAATTTTAAGAAAGAGGTCAATCGTCGTATCCAACTCGGCTGGGCAGCGTTCGGTAAGGTACGAAATATCTTCTCGTACAAAATACCGCAGTGTCTCAAGACGAAAGTCTTCGACCAGTTTCTGTTGCCAGGGATGACATAAGGTACCAAAACGTGGTCGCTCACTATGGGCCTAATAGGCAGGCTCAAAGTCACGCAAAGAGCAATGGAGAGGGCTATGCTCGGGGTTTCTCTACGTGATCGAATCAGAAATGAGGAGATTCGTAGAAAAACTAAAGTAACTGACATAGCCCAAAGAGTCGCCAAGCTCAAGTGGCAATGGGCAGGGCACATCGCCCGTAGAACCAATGGCTGTTGGGGCAGAACGGTTCTCGAGTGGCGACCGCACATCGGAAGACGCAGTGTGGGCAGGCCTCTTTCAAGGTGGTCCGACGATCTGGTGAAGGTCGCGGGTAGCCACTGGATGCGAGCAGCACAACACCGCGAGTGGTGGAGATCATTGGGGAAGGACTTTGTCCAGCAGTGGATGTCCTCCGGCTGATGATGATGAATATACATGCACTAGTCCTTAAGAATAGGTTAAGAGGCCTTAGGCGGTGAAAACGGAAATATTGGCTGTTTTCTATTAGCTATTATTCAAAATATCTTAGATGTTATCTAAACATAATATTATAAAGCTGTAGAGTTTGTTTGCTTGAACGCGCTAATTTCAGGAACTACTGGTCCGATTTAAAAAAAAATCTTTCAGTGTTAGATAGCCCATTTATCGAGGAAGGTTAAAGGCTATAATTTGTTTAGGTACGGGTACGGGTACGGGTAGATTCGTGCGGAGCCGGGACGGGTCGCTAGTCACTAATATACATGCACTAGTTCTTATGAATTAGATTAGACATTAAACTAATGAAGCATGAGTGATAGCAGAATGAGTGGTAGAGCCACGCAGCACGCATTGGGCCGGCCCGCCCGGCGTAATACCACCCTCTCACGAATATTCGGCGTGAAATAATGGCACTTGGTGTTGTGTTTCGTCCGACCAGTGAGGGTTCCGAAGGCACCCCCCCTTTTCCTCCCATTCCTATTCCTTCCTTAAACCTATTCCTCCCTTAAAGGCCGGCAACGCGCCTGCGATTCCTCTGTTTTGCGGGTGTCCATGGGCGGCAGTGATTACTCTCCATCAGGTGACACGCCTGCTCGTTTGCCTCTCTATTATAAAAAAAAAAGCATCAGATTCTGTATCAGTTGTAGGGGCACCAAAATTAATAAAATACGCGGATATTCCGTTTATTATGGATAAATATAGTTATTTATTATAATATAACATACATTGGGTTATTTATAAATTTTCGTATGAATTGCTCCTTAAAGCATAACCTTGATGCAGATGTTACATAAAGCTGGTCTGGAGCTCCCGAGTCTTAATAAAGTAGTTAGTCTATCGTACCGCAAGCGAGCGGCCCGCTAAGACACACCCAAGTTATATTGGAATCGTGAGAGCGCATCTCATTTTGGCTATTAAAGCTACACCAGTTACAGCGATTTTAGATGCACCAAACTATGTTTAAGTAGACGCAAGAAAATACACTATAAATCTGTCCAACAGATGGGCAACGCTGTGAGACGTGTGGGATGGCTCAATAAAAGAAAAGGCGAATAACAGACTAAATACTGCACATACATCCAACAGCATAGAGCGGCGATGGGCTCACCACGCTGAGCACATGTGCAGTTGTAATTTGGTGACACGTGGACTGCTTCCGCGGTCCTCATTGCATAGTCTCTAACTAAAAAAAAACTCTTTGGGGATAATAGTTGTGAATCTATTTATGTTTATATAAAAAACATATTTTTGTGAAGTTTTTTGTTTTTATCTTATCTTATCTCAAATAACATTATCTTTTTCAGTGTGGGTCTACTTCGTCATTGTCGCTAACAGCTATGTCCTAAACGCTCAGGTTAAATAATGTGGTTATCTGTCGTCGATTCTTTCACCAAAGCTTGTGTACCCTGTTCTTGAAGGAATAAACCTGAATATGACGGTAATGTAACAATCTGTCACTTTTCACAATTTACTAAAATATTATTTTCATTTGCACTATTTACACTATTACATTTACACTATTCGTAGATAATTAATGGAATCAAGTGTTACTTTGCGCGAAAGTCTATGACGGCAAACAAACACGCAATAACAATATGTTGAGTTACATAAAAGAAGGTGCTATTATAATAATTATATCAAAATAATTAGAAGACGAACATCTTAAAAAATATATACTTATAATAAATTACAATATAAGAATATAAGCTAGTTTACTTCAAAATTAATTGGAAAAGGTCTTCCCTCTTCAATTTGCTCAGCCCGACAGGGCCCATATTTTTTGTTTTTTTTTGGATTGTGCTTGCTGTCGGTCGCAGATGACCTTTACCTACAGCGTTTGTAGCTTGTTTAAGAGCAGCGAGAAACTTACAGGTCCCTCAAGTCGTGAGACCGAAATTCCCCAGAGGGTTTCTGGCGGGGGATGGCATCTCGCCGCAAGCGAGTCTCCGATCCCCCACCTAGATTCTCTGGAGGTTCGAGTCGGTTCGAGAGTGTCCATAATGAACCAGTACCTATTTATAACAACTTTGTAACATTATGGTGTGCAATAAAAATATTGAGTATTGGAGTAGTCCCTCGTAAGTGTTAGTTATACCTATATTTTTTTTTTATTACGCCCCGGTATTATGAATACAAAAATAAGTAATAACTTATTTTTCAAATGAAGCAAGCTAAATATACGCTTCATTATGCACACAATAACCGGGATCTAACGCAAAACTACTTGATTATAGGCATCCTACGCATACTATTTGGGTATTTCTCGGAGATTGCGTTCTTCAGCTGATTCATATGGCCTAAAATTATTTTCACTTTTGGGTTTACAAAACATACTTTTATGAAAGAAGGTATACCAAGATACATATTTTTAAAAGAGGGACACATTTTAATGTAACGGTTTTCGAGATAACTGACTTTAAATTTTTTGGGGCCATATGAATCAGAATCTGTGAATATAAATCAGAATTAGGAATAAAAATGAAAATCTAGTCTGAAAAATCGGTCAATATGTATTCAGTAGGTAATTTTAGTGAAGCGACACATCCACCAAAAGTAAAGCGACAAAAGTTTGGCTAAGTACTAATGTATTAATAACATTACTAAACAGATGTAACTTCTTATTATCAGATTCATCTATCTCTTGTCTTTTTTGTTTATGTTGGTTCTGTACATCTTTTAACTTTCTTAAAGTATGCAATCGTTGTAGCTTCTTTTTGTAGCTACCCCTGGCTCAGAGGGTAGGGATTACTTACCCCGCGCAACGTGCTCGTCAACTACAGTATGTATACCAAATTTTTTTTTAAAAATAGCAATAACAAAAAGCAGAAATGTGAAAAAAGATGGTACGACAAAAATAAAATACAGTCTAACACTTTTTATAATGATAAACCCTTTAACTCACAACGACACGCTAGCACTAACGCTATTTGCACCTTAGAGAGCTCTGTACACTGAAAGTGGCTAGAGGTTACGCGGAATGCAACGTACCTATCTGCTGGTGTGTGTGATAAGTAATGCTTGATTAACAAAATGCGTGCCATCCTGATTAATATGGGGTTTTTACCATATAAATCAGACACATATGAATCAGAATTATGCCTAAAATCATTTATAAGTCACCACACCTCCACACTTCGGGATTGTTATTTTTACCCAAGTATCTGTACCCCAATTGCATTATATTTAGCGCAGATTCAAGTTTTAAAACTGTTTAACTTAATTATTGAAGGGGACATATTAATCAGAAACACACGTGTACCAAGCACATATTAATCAAGTATATAGCTTTGTGTCTCGGCATCGAAGCCGAACTAGCCGCATGCCACCTTTCTGCTTCGTCTGTCGAGCGACTGGCTACCTCCGGCGCAGGGAATGATCGCCTGATGTTTCGTATTTGGCTTAGTACGATCGAATGAAGCGCGCGTCATATGAATCAAACTTTTGTGCCGGACATTCAGTATTTCTTTATTTATTAGTGAACTAACGCAGATAATCAGTACCAAATATATTTATCTTAGTAAACAACTAATCTTGTTTTGTTATAACTATAATGGATATTGATTTATCAATGAGAAAACATAATATTGTCACTTTTGCTCAGAAAACTGGCTAACGGACACGTCATATGAATCAGAAGAACGGCTTTTGAATATTTTTTTAAATATTTAAATTGTAATTATTAAGAAAACCTTATTTGTCCCAGATGGGTAAAAGTCTAAAGTGTACTTTAAAAAATTTGTTGATCAATTAGTCAGTTAGTTACGGAAATAAACCTCCAGACATTGAAAACTTTGGGTGCGGAGAAATACCCATTTATACCCGACGTTTCGACCGAATTGCACCGGCCGTGGTCACGGGCACGGGATGACTGCTGTCGCGGTGTATTACCTCCGTTGGCGCCGAGGAGTCTTCCTACAGTCCACCATCACACAACACTAACAGTATCCCTATTCCGTACAACGTCAACGTCGCACTGAAAGAACAAAAAGGTTGATTTTGCACGGGTTGGCGACACATTAGTTGAATTAACAAAGTGATGGGTTAAAGCTACATGAACAAATTGTTGTTTTCACAGAAAAGTTTTTGTTGATATGAAAACAGTTGTTTTTACCTGTTTGTACATGTTGGCGTAACAATTCATTCATAATTCAATAGGTAATTGTTGATTTTACTGTTCAAGTTGTTGAAATAACCATTTTTAAAGTTAAAATTACAAAATAAATACGTTAAAACAACAAAGATTTATGTAATAAGTTCAAATTAGCGTAACTGATCAACAATACAGTTTTTGTTCATTCAACAAAACTAAAGAGTAGGTGCTATATTAACCCTAAAATTTTGTTGAAATATGGTAGGTAAACCCAACTAATAATTTATTTCCGTGCGGGTATAGAAGGTAAGCGTAGGATGCCTTTACTAAAGTAGTTTTGCGTTAAATCTAGGGATGGGCCGAAATTCGTTTCACATTCGGTTTAACCGAATTTCGGCAGCTTGAACCGAACTTCGGCAATCGGCCGACATTCGGTTCAAATGCTGAACTTTCGGTACAAGAAAATATTAAAATAACACTTGATTAATGTTTTATATTTTAACGTTTTATTAACGCTTAAATATACTTAAGTAAAATTTTAAACACTGAAAAAAGACGACAACCTAAGGCCGGAAACACTTGATCTTTTTTACACTCATTGTATTTGCAACACGAAAATATATCTATTACTTTACTTCGTTAATTCACTTAAAATCACGTAGATAATAATGTAAACAATAACGCAATTGTCGCGTGGACAACGTATTTACTAATGACCGGCGGGCGGGCCGGGACGGGAGACGAGGGGATATGTCGCGGGTTGCGGCTGGGTTGCGGGCGGGATGCAATACCGAGAATTAAAGGTAGCGCGTAAACTAGTTAGAACGTGTTGTAGTTGTAATGAGAAAGCGCCGTGAAAAGAACCGAACTTCGGCTGAAATTCGGCCGAATTTTGATTGTTTACCGAATGTTCGGCCGAAGTTCGTATTCGGTTCAAACCACATTCGGCCCATCTCTAGATTTAAATCCCGTTTATATATGTGTGAAGTAAGCTAAGTTATATCTACCTATTTGATAGCAAATAATTTCTTGTAAGTACTCATTTGGATATACGAGTAATTCATTTAGACTCATTGAGAGCATAGTAACTTTTTTTTGTCTAAGTACAAATAGTTTTCAATATAATGAAGTGTGACACAAAAACGGCATTTAACACATTTGGCAATTTAGATACACCCTATTTGCGTAACATTAAGATTCAAAATCCATAAACAAGACGTATAGATTCGGTTCAAGAGTCTGTACCCATCGGATTGGTTTACTTTTCACTCAAGAGTCGCGAACAAACTACCAAAAGTTATAGTCCATATTAAACTGTATAGCCACGGAATAAGAACCATACGGATCATTCGCAGAGTACGTGACGATATCACCAGGAATCCGTCCACGTTTTATTGACACATCTATGTTATCTTTTCTTTCTATTTTTTTATAAATCATACTGAAACGTGCTTCAAAAGACAAGTTCGGCCGTTGGTCCCGGTTGTTGTAAGATGACAGTCGTTAATTCCCATCCATTGTTCTTGGGCCAGCGTGGTGGGTCGTGGTCCGATCTTCTCGTGTGTATGAAATCAAGTAACTTTTTTCTTTATATATCTTCTTGTCCCTTTTTGTCTCTCATATCTCTTATTCACTCTCTTTTCATGTATCTCTTATTAACTCTCATCCATCAGAAGCTGTTGTATATGTTACAATTGATTCTCAAGAAACGGAACGATAGGATTATTTTTACAAACTACGGATAACCAGAAACCGAAGTTTGTAAAAACACTATTATTAAAGCGCGTTACGCCATTTTTTTACATTTAACTGTCGTATTGCAATGTGAAACTAACATATTATTACTCCTATTGTCCACAGATTAGTACAGCTTGGAATCGCAACTGCATAATATATTATTATGTTGTTCACAATGAGCGGGCGGTAGCGTCCGCGCTCTTGTCAAAGTAACTCGCTCGTGCTTTCATTGTGAAAGGTGTTTGAGTATTAAACAAATATGCAACGCAATATGAGTTAGATTGCAGTGACCGTGTACTGTTTATATACATTGTGTGTTCTGCTATGCTATTGATTGGAATACATTGTTTATTTTTACCAGAGATGTTGTGTTTTCATTGATAATAATTATGTCCTTTTGATAATTTGATTTCTTATAGGTAAATATGTTTCATTTCAAATGTTGAAAAGGTTATTAGAAATAGAAATATATTTTTTGTCTTTCTACATTTTTGAATAAAAGATGAGAACAATCAACAGTACAAATAGTGCAATTAATACTTTAAAAAAACCTATAAAAATAAAAATAACTCTTTAAAAAAAAGACAAAAGGAAATAGCTCAGACTAAGTTAGTTGAGGTCTGGACCTTAACCAACGCTGTTTTTCAGCCACTCCCTACTCTGAGATGTCAGTTGAGCTGCTTGACAAGAGGACATACATAATTCCACATAAAATTATGCACATTTTACATAAATCTAAGAAACGACAATAAATAAGTGCTCGCGTGTGTCAATAGCAATTAGGTCTATGTGCCGCATCTTGCAAGAAAATATTATACCATACATGTCGCTGGATTTGCTAGGGGTAAAGAGAAGAAGTCTTTTAGGGCTAGGTTGTTGTGGTAAGATCTTTTCAAAACTTCGATAATTAGCTATATTTTTATTCCGTAATATTTTGATAACTTACACTTTTACTTTTACATTTATAAAGATGTGTAATCTATCTATTTAGATAAAAATCAATTACCATGATGAATATTTGGCAAATTCTTTTTTTATAGTGTGATATTGTCAAGACAAGTTTTGTATGAAAGAAAATTTAGGAATTCGTCACAGGGAATTCGTCACGGGGTACGGAGCGACCCTAAAATTTCTTGAAACCTAGTGGTTTTCACGCGGACGCAAAAGCGGGCGAGCCGCTAGTAATCTATAGGTATTAATATTAGAAAGCCGAAGAGTTTGTTTGCTTGAACGCGCTAATCTCAGGAACGAATGGTACGATTTTAAAAAATCTTTCAATGTTAGATAGCCCATTTATCAAGGAAGGTTATAGGCTATAATTTGTTTAGGTACGGTGCGAAGCCGGGGCGGGTCGCTACTTAATTAATATAATAAAACACACCCCAACGATCGCGTAATAGTTATTTAAGTTAAAATACAAAAGAAACAGTATAAAATTCTGATTCAAATTAAAATTCAACCCTGTAAACGATTAAAGCATTTATAATAATTGCCAAAATTTAAATCCAGCCAAATGAAACTCTGTGCAAAGGGCTATAAGAACCAGAATTTATTGAATATTTAAATGCGAAATACCAACGTTACAATATCTACCTGGAATAATCGGATGAGTTCAATGAATTTAGATGATCCTTATTACCGAAGGTATGAGAGCCAATTTAGCGAGACGACCTGGAACGCCGACAGAAATAACATAGCCTCCTTGTATTTCCGTATTTCGTCGAATAAACGAACCTCTTTGGAATTGTTTCTTATGCTCCCCTCTAATTCTCACTCTAGATTATGAACCTAACCTAATCTAACCGTGTCACGTAGCGCCTAGCGGTGAAAGAATACTGCCACCACCTCTCTTCCCTTGGGTGTCGTAAAAAGCATGACGCATTCGTGGTCACACCAGATTGTTTCACTGGTGTGACTAACAGGAATTTATTATACTCGTGGTCACACTGTGTGGTGTAATCAATAGTAAGCTGTTTTAACGTAAGACTCGTGGTCACACTATTAGTGTGGGGAATTGAATAAGTACATATCTGCCCTAAAAGACCGTGCTTATAAGTCACCAAACTAAAGCGACTGACGGACTAAAGACTGCATATTATATACCCAACAGCATAGAGCGGCGATGGGCTCACCACCTGTCACGCTGAGCACATGTGCAGTCGCTATTTGGTGAAAAGTGGACTATGGTAGAGGACTGCTTTTGCTGTCCTAATCGCCTGAGGGCGTCATTCCTCGAAACGAAATTTCGGCCGATTTTCGTTTCCATTCCTTTTGAAATTTCGTTTATACAAAATAGAGCAAACGAAAATTGGCCGAAATTCTGTTTCGGAGAAAGAGAGTAGGCCCTCTGGTCTCTTACTAACCCTTCAGGAATAACAGTCGTGATTATGTGTATGTTTGTAGATCATGGACCTGTTGGTTTATGCTCTGGATAGGCATGCAATCATGCAACCTAATATTAATACTCTAACCGTCTTATTCAAAAAGGCGGCCAAGTGCGAGTCGGACTCTCCCATGAAGGGTTCCGGTAAAATGAAATTAGAAACCTCAACATCATTTTTGAAGACCTATCCATAGATATCCCACACAACAAAAACAAGGTGGCAAAAGTAATACTCACGTGTAAGTGTCTTTAGATAGATAGATAAACACTTTATTGCACATACACAAGAAACAGTTACACATGACGTAAACTTAAAACTAGTATGTACAACGGCGGTCTTATCGTTGAGAGCGATCTCTTCCAGACAACCTTTGGTTAATGGAACCTAAGAAGGCGATAGAGGAAGTGCGCAAGTTTTAATAAATAGATAATATGATGGTTTAACATACTCATCATTTAACATTTCAGAATTATATGACATTTTTTGTGTCCATTATAAATGGTTAAGACAATAATGCAAAAGTATATTGTCATGTACTTTTGACTCAGCAGCTATGTCAGACAATTCTGGTCAATTCAACCGTAACAATCATTTGAACATTTCATATGCTAAGCTGCTTTTGATGCTGACTGTACACACTTATAATCAGGACTAATATTGTTATCCCCTAAGGGTAAGATAGAGACTACGCAATGAGGACTACAGTAGCAGACCTCTGCCGTAGTCCACGATTCACTAAATTGTACTGCACTGTGTTCAGCGTGGATAGGTGGTGCATGTGTAGTCTGTAGCCCGTTAGTCGCCTTTTACGACACCCAAAGAGGGGTTGGTAGTTACGGGTTAGTGAGCCGCTATACCACACAGCGGCGCTATAATTATATCCTACTAATATTATAAACGCGAAAGTTTGTAAACTGTATGGATGAATGTTTGTTACTCTTTCACGTAAAAAGTACTGAATGGATTTTCACAAACACAATGACCTTTCTTTTATATATAACTACACTTCTGGACAAATCTATTGGCCCACCTTGCATTTTCAGTTTCGTTTAGTCCTAGCTAAAAATTTATATTAGGTCGAGCTAAAAGTTTTTATACAGTTTGAACCAAGCACATTCATAATTTTATTCAATAGTCTTTTTTTAAAATTTCGAACACAGAATTTAAAGAAACAAAAGACAATTTGGAGCCTGTTCGTTGATATCAAACAATCGAATACTAAGAAAACTTGATTTTATTGGTTTACTTGGATTTAATTCTTGAAAGTGTGATTTTTCTCTATGGTTTTGCAACAAACATTACTTATTCTTAACATTAAGGTGAGGTTCTATCAATAATCAATGGATATTTCGCCTGAAGTCGCCGCCCAAGCTGTGGCACTTATCCAGGCCAGACACAGCCAAAGAAATGTGAGTGCTCAACTTAATTTAAGTCGATCTGCGGTCCGAAATGTTTATCGGAGGTACCTAGACTGGCGGCTTTGTTCGTCGCCAAGGAAGGCCACGATCTCGGGTCACAACTGAAAGGCACGATCGATTCATCGTGACGACCAGCTTGAGAAATCGTCACCTTACCTCCAATTAGATACAAAACCAACTTCGCGACTTCCACGGAGTATCTGTGAGCGCTCGAACTGTTCGGAGAAGGTTAAAAAAACGCGATATGGTACCACACAAGCCAGCTAATGGCCCCAAACTAACGCGAGCCCACCGAACAGCGCGTCTTCATTTCGCGCGCACTCATTTAAATTGGACTCAGCAGCATTGGAGCCGTGTACCCTTTTCTGATGAGTCTAAAATTGCGTTACATGGCAATGATGGAAGGAAGAAAGTCTACCGAAGTAAGTTAGAGCGTTTTGCACAATGCTGCTTTGAAGAGAGGGCTGCTTATGGCGGTGGCTCATGGACTGTCTGGGGCGGTATAACCGCGAGCGGCAAAACTCAACTTGAGGTTATTACGGGACCACGGCTGCCAACATTAAATACTGAAAGGTACATTCGTGAGTGATTAGAACCTCACGTGATGCCATACGTGGACCATGTGGGCCCAAATTTCCTTTTTATGCATGATAATGCAAGAGTCCATACGGCCGTCATCGTCAGGGAATATCTTCGGGATGTGAACATCACAGTTATGGACTGGCCAGCCAGAAGCCCAGACATTGAGCACATGTGGGACGAGCTAAAAAGACGTGTTAGGGCTCGTCAGCCAGTTGCCCAGACGATGCAGGAGTTGAAAACTGCCATAGAAGAGGAATGGGAGATGATCCCTCAACATTTCATAGAGCGGTTGATAAACTCTATGCCTAGTCGTATGAGAGCTGTCGTAAATGCCCATGGAGGCAACACGCGTTATTAAATTAAACCTTTATTTGATAAAACATGTTTTTATCAAATAAAGGTTTAATTCATCTGACTGACTTGTTAGGCGTAGCTCCATGTCGTGTGGTATTCTGAGATCCGAGTATAGAACGACCTTCACCGAGAAGGTTAATGGATGAAAATTATTTTATATTAAATTTAATATGTTTAATAATATATCTCTCCGCTGGCTTAGCTGAAAAATTTCAGTCCAGTACCATTAATGATTAATTTAATATTTAAAAAAAAATATTTTTTTTTACATTGCACTGGTTTGGTGTGTGTGTGTTTGTAATGAGCTTATCTTTATATAAACATAAATTTTATTTATTTAACCTGACGGGTGCAAATTACTTATATTGACTTGCCTGTTTACACCTGCCTACCCAATATTATGACAGGAAAAAAATAGTCAACCTAACGTTTGCATATTATAGAGGCCTTATACTTTCGATTGGTACCTATGAAATTTATCTAATAACGAAAGAAGTGCAAAATTAAAAAAATATATTTTTAAATATTTAATTAATCATATACTGGACTGAAATTTTTCAGCCAACCCACTCGCAATATATTTTTTAACACTATTTTTTTATTTGATATAAAATACTTTTCATCCATTAACCGCTCGGTGAAGGTCGTTGTATACTCGGATCCTCTACTATAAAACAATACGATCGAAAAAGATGGTAAAATGTATCAGTAAAACTTTAAACACTGAAAAAAGACGACAACCTCAGGCGGGAATAGAACCACGCACCTTCCGCATTCCGGGCGGCTGCCTTTACCACTTGGCTACCGAGGTCTGGCTTTCAACCGTCGAAATTTGTCAGTGCTTGATGCTTATGTTTTTAGTCAACATTGCTTCATCAAATCATAGAAGTTTTCACCTCTGAGATCCGAAAAAAATATTTTTACAAATATTTGAACATTCGGTTAAGATGAAGCTGCGTTTATAGATTAATGTTTTATATTTTAGCGTTTTATTAACGCTTAAATATACTTAAGTAAAATTTTAAACACTGAAAAAAGACGACCACCTCAGGCGGGAATCGAACCACGCACCTTCCGCATTCCGGGCGGCTGCCTTAACCACTTGGCTACCGAGGTCTGGCTTTCAACCGTCGAAATTTGTCAGTGCAAAATTTGTCAAGTTGAAAATATTTCTTTCGGATCTTAGAGGTGAAAACTTCTATGATTTGATGAAGCAATGTTGACTAAAAACATAAGCATCACTGACAAATTTCGACGGTTGAAAGCCAGACCTCGGTAGCCAAGTGGTTAAGAGGCCTATTACATCTTAACTGTGATTTTTGCGTAAAATGGCCAACTTTGGCGTTATGGATCTCAGAAACGAAAATACATTAACAATTATGACTTATTGAATAGTGTAGAATAGCTATTGGAATAGTTCTTAGTGGCCTCGCTTTTTGTAAATTTTGCTTAACTTTTTAATTAAATCCAAAATTGCAGAGAAAGATTTTCATAAAGTGCGCGAAGGCACTTTTTTGAGCTCATCGATTGAACTACAGTTCTAAACAAGTGAAATAAAAAAAATATAATGTTATCTCTTATATAGTCGAATAATGCTTAGTGGCCTCGGAATTTTTAGATATCATTGATTTTATATAGGAAAAAAATCTTTTTCTAAACCAAAAACTTCGAAAATTGCTATAAAGTAACTGTGAATATCTCCTATCTGCGATAATATTATTAAGCAAAATTTATACCAGAGTAACTGTTACTTCATGAGGAATAAAGATTTTATAATGAATTTATTATCCTATTTCGATAAAAACGATAAATACAACTGCAAAATTACTACAAAATGCGATGCGCCGGCCGTCCGAATTCAACTTATGCTCACAAAATGGATATTAGTAATAATATCTATGCACAAATTTATTATCCTATTTTAATAAAAACGATAAATACAACTGGAAAATTACTATAAAATGCGAAAATAGGCATTTTACGCAAAAATCACATTCGAGGTGTAATAGGCCTCTTAAGGCAGCCGCCCGGAATGCGGAAGGTGCGTGGTTCGATTCCCGCCTGAGGTTGTCGTCTTTTTTCAGTGTTTATTTTTTTTTTAAGTATATTTAAGCGTTAATAAAATACTAAAATATAAAACATTAAAATGTATCAGGTTTAAAACTGCATCAAAAGTTTTTGTTCAATCTAGCAATCATATTTAAGTTGGGGCCATAGAAACCTAAACTCTAAGGTGGGCCGATAGATGTGTCCAGAAGTGTATTATGTTGTTATCGTATTGTTTTGTGTGTCAATAAATGTTTCTCTCTCTAACCTAGTTGTATGAGAGCAACACTAAAATTGCAAAAAAATACAGCCGTTCCATACAAAACATCAAATTCCATTCGATGTAAAGTGTAAGTAAGTTAAACAATGAGCATTCGTACGGCTAGTGCCTACACTTCAAATAAGCAATAGTTGCTATTCGAGGGATAACATTTTATTCATTGTTCCGTGAGGAGCCATTGGCAAAAACATTTCTTGTTTACGAGGAATACCTTAGTTGAAATGCACCTCGTTTTTATTCGATCGGTAGCTCCTAGGAATTATTCCCCAGAGGTACGCTTTCCCCGTAGAGATACTTTTAATAACACTACGCTTTTATTCCCCAGAGATACACTTTCTCTAATAAAAAAAACAAAAATTATCATAATTAAACAAATAATTGAGACTTTCTTATTTAGACGGTTGTGCCAGCCAGCCTTCTATTGAGTTTGTGGTGCGGTGTCTCTTGACCATAAAAACAAATGTAAGACAACATGTTGGGCTTAATATATTGTTTAATAAAGTATTCACGAAACAAACTGATTTTTTTCGCACAACAGTACTGAAAAGTATATTTAGGAAGACAAATTTAAAAAAAATGTATCTTACAGGAATAAAAGCGTAGTTTTATTAAAAGTGTCTCTACGAGGAAAGTGTATCTTTGGGGAATAATTCGCTCCCAGCGGCATACTTTTTTTTATCACTACTGGTGACCACTTGGCCTTTATCTCACCTAATGGTAAGGCCGAAAATACTGATTAAAACCAAACACAGTATTCTACTGTGCAGTTCAGCCAGTGTCAAATAAGAGAAATAATAGCAAATATTTTTTTTGCATAAAGTAAATGATAGTGATACAGAATGATAATAATATGAAACTGTTTAGGTAATATGATATTTCCCTCAAACCCCTTGAGTTTCAGACTTCTTGAGAAAATTGGAAAAGCGACGTTGCACTGTTTTGTTTTATTTCCTAACACTCATGCATGTACATGAACACTTAACGGTTAATAATTCACCATTATTTCACATTACAAGTAGAGGCGTGTTTACGGTCGTGCTTTACAGAATCGACACACAGGACCAACAGATCATTACTGACAATACCACTTCATTTTATTTTCCTTAAAAAAATATTTGGTATGGTGGAAGCGTGCTTCACCCAGAACCCTCAATATCTGAGATACTGTATGCTTTTTCATTTCTGTCGGAACACAACAATGCTATTATAGTTATGGCGCCAGACTATAGATAAGATGGTGGTAGCTAGCCAGGCGGACTTAACAGCCCTACCACCAACCAAACCAAGCACAAAAGATTCAAGATTCAAGATTCAATATCATTTATTCAGGTTAGGCCATGTTTAGGTTACAGCACTTATGACTGTCATTTATGCCATCGGTTCGTAAGTCTAACATGGGGCGGGAGCCTTGTACTGAGAAGAACCGGCAACAAACTCAGCAAGGGCATTTCTTTTCTCCCTTTCTTTTACAGCGTCAATTAGAATTGAAAAATGCCCTCCCTATCATAGAAGGAAATGTCTTACAGTACAGAAAAATAAAAGTAAGACTACAACTACTAATATACTAATAATAAAAATAAGTTAGCAGGAGCAGACCAGCCTCCACAGGCGGCACCCGTTCACGAGTATGACATGTGAATCAGCCATCGCTTCCATCAGCCATGTTTTAGGGAACGTAACGACCCGACGCACATGCCACCACCGCAGAGACACTTTGAGAGAGCATGACACAGAGATGTTCCCCCCGTTGGTAATCGAATCTGAGACTGATAGACCACAGCAGCGGTAAAAAAAACCGGTATTGTGAAAGTTGAAATCAGAATTTGTGAAAAGCAATTTTTCAGTCAAATAGTTTAATCACAGACACTTAATTCTTTATTAGACGCTTTACCTACGTTTTAAATATGGATGAAATTCATATTTCATAATTTCCGACTAATTATCGGTCCCCGTCTCAGTTATTATATGGTCCCCGTTTATCTGTTGTTGTTTGCGAACTTACTGAAGAGGTTGGTTAAAACATTTAGAAAACTAAACACACATACCTCCTTTCTAAAGCGCACTGGAAACAAAAGAAATAACTTTTTGAAATGCAACCTTAATGTACGCAGCGCAACGGTACAGACTCACAAAAAAGTTTTTGCATTAGCGGTTCTAAATGTTCCACCAAATAAAGTTTTAGCCAAACGTAACGCTGGCTCCACACGACCGCACTGACCTGTAACATGGAAATGTTCGCACGACACTTCACGATCTCGATTTAACCACTATGATATGATACTACATTGTCATACTATTGTTGACCCACCAAACCGCATTGGGCCAGCGTGGTGTGTTATCACGTACATGTGGAAGGCCGGTGTTTAGCAGTGGGACGTTTATAGGATTGATTGAGATGATATAAGTAGTGAATCCTGATGATGATGTAGGTGTTTTGCTTGTTCTGATCACACCAACGCTATTGTGTCCTTTTCAACATACATACATACATACATACATATAATCACGAATATTATCCCCGAAAGGTTAGTCACAGACTAGGCAATGAGGACCGCAAAAGCAGTCCTCAGCTAAAGTCCACTTTTCACCAAATAGCGACTTCACGTGTGTGCTCAGCGTGACAGGTGGCGAGCCCATCGCCGCTCTAAGCTGTTGGATGTATGGACAGTCTTTAGTACGTTAGTCGTCGTCCTTTTACGACACCCAAGGGAAGAGAGGGAGTGGTAGTTATCTTTTACTGCTACTTGACATGGTTCAACATACAAGCTTAATAAAGAATCACTCTTAATAGTCATTAAGTGGCAAATATTATTATACGTGGTATCTGAACATGTTTATTTAGAAATAACACATGTTTTAATAGCCTCTCTGGTCCAGTGGCTAAGCCACCGGTCTTAGACCCAGAGATCCCGGGTTAGATTCCTACCAAGCCAGCGATTTAAAAAAAACCTATAGTTAACATAATCAGAAACATTTCTGCATAATTAATAATATATAATAAGTGAGTTTTTTATGTAAGTAATTTATTTTTATTTTATTTGTATGATTGTTTATTTTATATAATTTAAAGTATAGTGTTAGTATTACATATATACTCGTATATTTATAGGTCTAGGTAATTTTGTCTTTTTTTTGTTACACTTTGTGTCATCCCTATAACATTTTTCTCGAACACTATCTGGGTTGACTGGAAGAGACCTCTTTTAGAGATAAGTCCACCTTTGCATACAATGTCTCTTGTCATTTTTGTTACTGTATTTCTGTGAAATAAAGAATATAATAATAATTAACAGAACTTTAGCGCGATCGTGTGTAGCCGGCGTAAGTTTTCCCTGACTTTTGAGGTCAGCACAGTAAAGCTAAAAGAGAAAAAAAAAGAAAACAAATGGGAAAGCTAAATTGAGGAAAATAAAGGTTATACGAGTACCTACAAGTTGTTTAAAAACAATAATGTTTTATCGAGTTTGATATAACAATGCTTTTATTCTCATCATTTCGATTTTGACCGAAATTTATATAAATAGAAACTGTATAATACATACATACCTACATAATCACGACTATCATCCCCGAAGGCACAGTATAAATATAAGCTAAAGCAGTACGGAAGCTCGGCCTTTTTCTTGTTTTTTATATACCTTCGCGCCAATTGAGCGTTAGGGTTGTCCTCTTATATTTGTAAAATTGAAAAAGTTTTTGTTTAGTTAGCGCTGTATCTCAGCTAGTTAGCGCTTTTTTGAGATAACTAGCAAAGCATGAGGGTTGTCACTTTTAATTTTTTTTAAACTAAATACGAATAAGTTAAAGATGGCGGCTACTTTCTTTATTCTATTATCGGATTCATTTTCGGAAACCACACAGATCCCTTGATATCGATTTTTAAAGCAATCGGTCGAATAACTAAAAAGTTCAAGATGGAGGCTATTTTGTCTCATCCTATTAAAGGAGTTGTTATCAGACACCACACAGATCCCTAGATATCGATTTTCAAAGCAATCGGTTGAATAACTAATAAGTTAAAGATGGCGGCTACTTTCCTCATTCTATTATCGGATTCATTGTCGGAAACCACACCGATCCCTTGATATCAATTTTTAAAGCAATCGGTTAAATAACTATAAAGTTCAAAATGGAGGCTATTTTGTCTCATACTATAACGGAGTCGTAGTCAGAAACCACACAGATCCTCAGATATCGATTTTCAAAGCAAAGTTTATTAACGATGAAGTTTCGTAGTATCAACTCTTATATTTTTCACCATTAAAATAACGCGCGCTCAAAAAATATACTTAAGTAAATACGGCAAATATCACCTAAACAACCTAACGATTTATTTAAAGAAAAACCTTTTTATTCAGTAATAATAAATCATTCTTACCTTTCAACATCAGCAGGAAGTTTAAAAAACGAAAGCTCCGGTTTTGAAGAAGCCGAGTTCAAGCAGCCGTATACTACGCAATACACTCGCGGCTTTTTTAAAAATCGCGCGCACTGCGCACGCAATACATCTCGTCTCGACGCGATACGCACTACACATAACATATAGTAAAATAATATATAGTACTCTATGCGCGCTACTGAGAGCACTGTGATGTCCGCTTAGGGGCCCTGTAAAGACGTGCGTCTGTGGGCGTGCGTAGTTTCGAGCGTTTGTACGTAGCTTCCTTACTGCTTTAGCTCATATTTATACTGTGCCGAAGGGTTAGTCAGAGACTAGACAATGAGGACCGCAAAAGCAGTCCTCTGCCATAGTCCACTTTTCACCAAATAGTGACTGCACATGTGCTCAGCGTGACAGGTGGTGAGCCCATCGCCGCTCTATGCTGCGATGTTTTATAGTTGCTTTTGTGTTGTATTCGAATGTTCAAAGATTACTTATGTAGTGTACACCCGTCATAGGAACTACAACCTGTCCGTGATAGGTACATTATCTTGCCACATTTTTTTATACATTGCTATGTTGTATTCTGTTTGTCTCGGAATAATAACTAAAGCATAGAAGGAGTCCAAATGAGAATCGTATAGTTGTCCTACTTTTTCAAATGGGCCATAAACATTGAAAGGAAAGAGACAAAATAAGTTGCTAAAAACGTCAAATGTAAAGTGTAAAAGAAATTGGATACCCTGGTCACCAACCGAATTCAAAAGCGATCTACAAAATTTAATTGAAAGGGTAATATTTTACTTTATATACCTCAATAGTGGTATGTGACCTCAATGGACATTGGCAAGGGCCAACGCGCCCGTGCAAGTGCCCGGTGCAGACCTAAGTTATATTTTTGCGTGTGCATGTCACATACGAGTAATATCGCATTGTTTGACAACAAACGGAGTGCCCACTCAAATATCATTGCACTCCTTCTATGCTTTAGTTATTATTCTAAGCTGTTTGACTTTATTTAATCAAAGGTTGTTTGTGTACTGAATAAATAAATAAAAAATACTAATAGACAGGGGGTGAGTCAAAGTCAAAGTCAAATTATTTATTCAATGTAAACCTTTACATTCACTTAGTGACGTCAATACTAATAATAATAAAACAGTTATCTAACTTGTAGTTAAGACTTAACAACTAATATAACGAACTATAGTCTGTGCCAGACAAACGCGCATCGCTACCCCCAGTACCACTGCACGCCGAACAGGATCGCGTCGAACTGAAATATAAGCCGTGGCGATAGAATTCTGTGTAAACAAACGTATTCTCGTACAAGTTAACACTTTAAGGAATAAATGAGATTTCCAATTATCGTATTGATATTGTGGTAGTTAATATAAATAGGAAATAACTGAGTTTTTGAAGTAAAATAAAGTAACGGCTGAAATGAGTCTTGGAAAACATTAGTAATAAAGTTGACATTTTTAATCATAACATTTTTAATATTTAATCCACAGACATATAAGATTTAACCATATTTTTTTTAAAAACATAAGTTTAAAAAACGTCAAATATTAATATATTAATTTGTGTGTTTTAAAATTGTTTCGTTTTTCGTCTTGGTACAAGCACAGATTATCTAATAGTACTACCGTACAGAAGGTTCACTCTATAACGATTTTCACGCGAAATTGAAAGTTATTGTGTGACCCGAGCGTTCATATTCCGATAAGCAAAGCTGACTCGATATCGATTTGCCGTCAGAAGCGTAGGGTTTACGCGCGCGCGCAGATTTTACGGTCGCGCTTTGAGTTTTTTCAAACTATCTGAGACATAGAAAATAATGGTTTAAATTCTGGAAAAAAGTATGTATTAGTTATGGATCTAATCTAGTCAAAGTCGCATTCAGTTACAAGATCCAATGAACTTCACTCGATAGGAAAAAAACCTAAAGTTACCCCATTTTGTAATGTTTTTTCAATATTATGACTAAACTACTGATACTTTACATTTAATTTTTGTAGTCAACGAAAGACAAATAATTCGCAGATAAATTAGCAGAGAATCCTATAAAGTCTATACATATAGGCAATAAAAGTTTCGCTGTTATACCCGTCCCGTACCGTTGTACCATCGAGAGAGCGAGAGAGAAGCCGCGAGAGAGAAATACCTGGCCTTAAGCGACGACGCGCGACGACGTGGAGCGTGCGAGCCGAGCGGCAACCTTTACTGTACTGAGGCACGCCGGCCGAACGTACCTAAACTGCAGCACCCCACTGGTACAAGTGGGGTAAATGACCCTTCATGCACATCTAGCTGGCACAGACCATAATCTACTCTACCTACCTAATCTACCTACCTGACCAATCTACCACCAGTTCGGATTTTGGGAGAGCCTTCGACCAAGAAGAAGCTGGCAAGAAACTCAGGAGGCCTTACTTTTTTCTCCCTCTAAGTAACAATGTTACTTTACTTTTGTTTTCTAATACTGATATATATTTCGCAGATAAATAAAAGCCGAGTGAGCCTTTGCCACTTTATTAGAAGGGACCGATCGGAGTACGTTGGCCGACATATATTCCTTCAAACAGTCCCAATTACCCTCTCCTAAAATATAGTGCTTTTTTATTACTCATTTAGTACAAAAAAGCAACATTAAAATTTTATTCTTCACTTTTTAATTTAGCACAGAGCTCTCTAACCAGACGTTTTGGCACTCATAAACATAAAGAAAAGCATTTTAGCTTCGCCTCAAATAGAGGGAAGGTAGGTATTTTTGCTACAGGGAGCGTGCGCGCGTGAAAAATATGGAAATAATGGAAACCATTGTTAAAACTGCGCCCACTGTGCACGTCAACTGTTAACGTTTTTATTATGGTTCATGTGTGACGCCGCCATAGAGATGAGACGACATAATTTATTTAAACAACATTATTTACGACTATTATCCCCAAAGGGTTAGTCAGTCACCAGGCAATGAAGATCGCAAAAGCTGCTGTCCACTGCGACAGTCCACGTTTAAACAAATTACAACTACACATGAGCACAGTGTGATAGGTGGTGAGCCCATCGCCACATATTTACGCAACCTAATTCATTTCTTGTAAAAACTATAAAATTTCCGTGGAAGCGCTCGTAACCCGGATTCCAAGTTATATGAGCAATCGCTCGCAGTCCGTTATGATAGGTCAGTTTGTAGGTTGAGAGGAGTCACTAAACTTTAGTGTACCACAAGGTAGTGTTCTCGGATCGACCTTATTTTTAATCTATATTAATGACCTGTGCAAACTGAATATTCCAAACTGTAAAATAATAACGTATGCTGATGATACAGTTCTACTAGTTCATGGTTGTAGTTGGAGTGAAGTACAAGTTCTTGCTGAGAATGCGTTAAGATCTGTTATGGGCTTGCTTCAATCCAATCTCCTTACTCTTAACGTTGCCAAAACAAAATTTCTTACTTTTGCTACTAACAGTATCTCCCATCCTCCCCCTTAATTTGTTATCTGTGCGCATACATGTCTAGAAGACACCTCCCTTGTATCTTGCAATTGTGACCAAATTGATAGGACTACTTGTCTTAAGTACCTTGGTATTATAGTTGAGGAGGTTCTTTTCAAAACTTGACTATTCTACTTTTGACAAAACGTGATTTTTTTTTTGGGTTGGTACCATTGAAATCTACACGATGCGAAAACAAGAGTTTAGCTAAACGCGATAGATCCACTGAAAAAAAACCAACAAAACACACGATTTGGTCAAAAGTAGATAAATCCACTTCGAAATGGCATTACCTATTTCAAATAATTATTTTTGGAACAAAATATGATTGATCCTGAAGTTAATTAACTATTTTAGTCTAAATTGCAACAAAACATGTTTTATCCCTTCATTTTTCAGTTAGAACTTTATGCTCTTTACTTTTTAATATGGCAAGCTGAAATTTTTGTTTTTGAACGATTGCACAAGACTTATGTGGTGGCGCATGGATGTAAGTTAGTATATTACTTCCTCAGAACAATAACTAAAGCTATTGTTCTGAGATGACGTCCATGAGGTTGCGTTTGTTTGACACAAAAGTCACGTCATGATTGTCATTGTCAACGTAGGCGGGTCTCCTGCGACACTGTTGTGTGTTTGCTAAGCCCCTTCGTACACAAGGCTACGCAAATCTTCGATACTCGACGATTTTAGTCTCCAAGCGACTACCGCCATACAAACTTAAAATAGGGGGCAAGTGCCGAACAGATTGTATAAATACTGCCCTACCTCTGATACTCTTTGGGGGCGGGCGTTGTTATCTGCTACACAGTTTTTAAGCTCGTTTACAAATGTTATATTTGAAACCATTAATCGTTCAATAAACACATTTTTTTTTAATAAATTTAATAAAATAAATTTTTAATAAAATAAAATAAATTCAATAAGGAACTGGCTATCTTTTTTTTATTTTTTTCATTCTTTATTGCACAAAATAAAAATGGTACAAAGGGCGGAATTAATGCCAAAAGGCATTCTCTGCCAGTCAACCTTAGGGCTAGACAGAAAGAGTTGATGGCGGTGCAATACAAAAAATAGTATGAAATAAGGAATAAACTACACAATCATTTAATTAATTAAGTACTTACATAACTATACAATTAATATCTAACTATACAATTAATATCTTTTCTCAGTTGAAGGTCTTTATTTTTTTATTAAACAACAAAAATATTACGTCCAAGACGACAAATAAGGGACTACCTAAAGAACAAATGTATCAGGACAAAACCTAGCGAATAAAGGAATTAAAATGCCAGTAGGTTGAGTACCAATCGCAAAGGTTCTCCCTACTAAGACAATAGATATAACAAACCATTTGGAATCTATAAAAACGCACGATTCAAGAACAGCAATTCCGCTTCTTCAACTGAATATAAAGCAGTCAAAAGGTTGATGTAAAATTCACACCGACATAATATTTTACTGGAGGTGAAATAAAATTTTATTAGCACCGAAGTTAGAGCGTTACGCAATCTTAGACACTTTTGATTCCAGTTCAGTCACAGTGTGTTCAGTTGCCGCCACTAGACTTTTGTATGATAATAAATACATACATACCTAAAATCACGACTATTATCCCCGAAGGGTTAGTCAGAGACTAGGCAATGAGGACAGCAAAAGCAGTCTTCTGCCGTGACAGGTGGTGAGCCCATCGCCGCTCTATATTGTTGGATATATGTGAAGTATTTAGTCCGTTAGTCGCCTTTTCTGACATCCAAGGGAAGAGATGGGTTGGTAGTATTCTTTCACCGCCACGCGACACGGTTATATAATAAACTAGTGACCCGCCCCGGCTTCGCACGGATCTACCCGTACCTGTACCTAAACAAATTATAGCGTATAACCTTCCTCGATAAATGGGCTATCTAACACTGAAAGTTTTTTTTAATCGGACCAGTAGTTCCTGAGTTTAGTGCGTTCAAGCAAACAAGCTCTTCAGCTTTATAATATTAGTTTAGATAATATAATAATAGACATTTTTGGGGGTTAATGTCACTCGCGTCAACGGGTTTACCCTTGAGACCGCCGTGTAGTGCTAAATGAGTGACACCGTCTGAGTAGTAGAGTCACGTAATATCGTCGTGAAACAGTTACACTCGTAGCTGTTGTGCTTCGTCCAGTAAGTGAAAGTACCGGAGTTCCATCACTCCCCCCCCCCCCCCCCCTCAAAATTCCTACTCCTTCCTTAAAGATTCTACTCCTTCCTTCCTAAAAAACTATGTAGCAAATATGGCCGCTAAACACTTTAAGAAACCTTGCAAATTTGCGCAGAACTAGGAGGTGACCAGTCAACCAGACGTCGCGTCATCACGACGGCTGGTCAAAAAAAATTGCGGATTTCTAAAAATTATCATATGTAGCATATATTAAACACATGAAGCAAATATAATCAAATATGTAGTAACCAATGATATTCATAAAAGGTCATTGGTAGTAACTGTTCATTCAAATCTCACAGCCAAATGCCATAGGCAACCAGCCATTCTGACGGAGACCGGCAACGTTATGCTACCCCTCTAGTTTGCGGGTGTCCATAGGCGGCGGTAGTTACTTTCCATCAGGCTCCTTTGCCTTCTTTTCAAAATACACAGTTAGAGGCTAAGCCTTCGCTCTCAGACCTAGAGGTTCGATTCCCAGCTGAAGGATTTTTTTTTATAATAGATGGGCTTGCTCTTGGCCACATTCTTATCCGTAGAATTAAGAAGAGGCCGACAATGGAGCAAGCTTGCCCAGAAGCAGCCTATGCACTCGGGCTTTAAAGATGTTGGGGCTATATGCACTCGGGAACACAGACGGCGGCCGCCAGGCAATTCCATACCTTGGCTGTACGCATTATGAATGAAGACGAATATCACTTGGTGCGTATGAGTGGAATATCAACCAAGTAAGGGTGCTAACCCGCCGTACGTCTGGACTCCCGATAGTAGAAAGGGGACAGTGGAATGAGCTCGTGGAGTTCAACAGCACAGTCTCCAAAGTACATCTTTGTGTATTTGGTTTGGTTGATTGCAGGGCTTGTTATTTCTCTAAGTCCTGGCTAGCTACCACCATCTTAAATAAGTCTGTCGCCATGACGACGATGTATATAGCATTAAATGTTTACTAGAAAAAAAATCATCAACCAGTCTCAGGAAGCTCGAATGGGATTCGAACCCATGACCTTTGGATTGCCGATCCACTGCTCTAACCGCTAAGCTACCGAGACCTAAGAAGACACGTTGAATTTTTTCTAGTAGTTTGATTTACGCTGCCAACCAGCGCTTAGCGTATTATGTCACTTGCGAAGTCTACCCTCACAGTCGCAAGAAATTCATTCACGCTTTCTGAGACTGGTTGATTTTTTTCTAGCAAACATTTTATCCTATATCTATCTATATAGCATTGTGAATGCAAAATTTCAATAATAAAGATGTATATAGCATTGTTGTGTTCCGACAGTTCAGAGATATGATAGCCAATTCAGTCGTTGAGGATTCCGGGTGAAGCGTGCTGACACCTTCGGCATTAGCGTCTCTTGCCATCAGGTGAGATGAAGGCCAAGCGCTTTCCCATCGTGGAATATAAAAAATCTATCGAGCGCTGCAGCCTCGTTACTTGAATATGACAATACAGCAGCAGCTCATTAATAGAATACTACCACTCCATCTCTTCCCTAGGGTGTCGTAAAAGGCGACTAATGGATCAAAGACTGCACACACATCCAACAGCATAAAGCGGCGATGGGCTCACTACGTGTCACGCTATGCACATGTGCAGTTATCATTTGGTAAAACAAGGACTGTGGCAGTGGACTGCTTGTGCGGTCCTCATTGCCTGGTCTCTGACTAACCCTTCGGGGATAAAAGTCGTAAATATATAAGGTTTAAAGTCGCGCGACTAAAACGCATACCTGTGAAAGCGGTCTTAATCGCAATTCTATGACGATCTCCTTCCAGTCAGACAACCGTAACCGTGACGGCGGGAAAAAATATGATATCCATGATTTGATTAAATGTCGGGACATTTGCCCGTCACGCCCGGAATTGTCCCGGAAGGTTGTGTTGTGACTGCCACTTTTTTTCTTTTGTGTCGATTATCTTTATTGGGATGGAGAAAATATGGAGGTGCATTAAAAGACTATTGGTATATTTTTTTGTTTGGCTTAAAAGACTATTCGTAGGTTTTTCTATACTTATTTTATTATGTAAGTAACAAAAATGTTAAACGGGTGTGTAATGTTTGATATAAATACTTATGATCTAACGTTCAGATAATATAATTTCATTTCATATAATTTCATTTGATATAACAACTAACTTAATATATTAAACATTTAATTTAATTTTAGATTCTATCATTTCATTTGATATAATGTATTTTTGATATAATGTACTTTTGATATAACAATCAAATGATATAAAACATTACTCATGTAATAAGCAAGCAGCATGCAAGCAAGCAAGCAGCATGCAAGCAAGCAAGCAGCATGCAAGCAAGCATGCAGCATGCAAGCAGCATGCAAGCAGGCATGCAGCATGCAAGCAAGCATGCAGCATGCAAGCAGGCATGCAGCATAAAGGCAGACATGGAGCATGCAGGCAAGCATGCAGCATGCAAGCAAGCATGCAGCATGCAAGCAGGCATGCAGCATGCAAGCAGGCATGCATCATGCAGCAGGCATGTTTTCTGTCACGGCTCCGGCGCTGCGGGACTCCGGCGGTCACACACGAGCTTAACGTCGCAGATGGCTTTCACTCACCAGCTGCTCCTCAGCTCGTGGGCCGCCTCGCCCCTCTGCGCCACGCATATCGGGATAAAAAGTATTCTATGTGTTAATCCAGGTTATAAACTATCTGTATGACGAATTTCATCCAAATCCATTCAGTAGTTTTTACGTGAAAGAGTAACAAACATACACACTCACAAACTTTCGCCTTTATAATATTAGTGTGACAACCTTAAATATTGATAAATACATAAATACCGTCTATCGGTTGGCGATTAATATTAGACGACTGTCAAAAAGTCAAAAGTTTCATATTATTCCAACAAAATTATAATTTACCTATCCAAACTATCCGGCTGAGAACGGTTTCACTAAGTATCTTTCAAGAATTAATCTCCAAACTTATTCACTTATAAGCCCTATCCCTATTACATCTCGACTGTGATTTTGCGTAAAATCGCCAATTTTGGCGTTCTTGATCTCGGAAACAAAAAAACATTAACAATTTTGACTTATTGAATAGTGTAGAATAGCTATTGGCATAGTTCGTAGCGGCCTAGCTTTTGTAAATTTTGCTTAACTTTTTAATTAAACCCAAAATTGCATAGAAAGATTTTCACAAAATGCGCGAAGGCACTTTTTTGAACTCCTAGATTTAACGACTGTTCTAAACAAATGAAATAAAAAAATTAGAATGTTATCTCTTTTAAAGTCGTATAATAGCGTCCATAGCGGCCTCGGAATTTTTAGATATTATTGATTTTATATAGAAAAAAATCTTATTCTAAACCAACAAAAGTTCGAAAATCATTTTAAGTTAACTGTGAATTTCTTCTATCTACGATAATATTATTAAGAAAAATGTATACCAGAATAATTGTTACTTCATGAGGAATAAAGATTTTAAGTATAATTAATTTACTATTCTATTTCGATAAAAACGATAAATACAACTGCATAATTACTACAAAATGCGATGCGCTGGCCGTCCGAACTCAGCTTATTCTCGCAGAGTGGAGATTTGTAATATTAAGTATGAATTTATTATCCTATTTCGATAAAAGAGATGGATACAACTGCAAAATTACTACAAAATGCGAAAATGGGCATTTTACGCAAAAATCACAGTCGATATGTAATAGCACTCTTAAGCTGGAATAAATAATTCTAATCCAAACACACGTGGGCTGGCCGGGTCTAACTTCTAATAACCCTCGTAAGGGTGAAAATAAAAGAATAGGAACATTTAGGGGTTAAAATCAAATCAAATCAAAATCAAATCATTTATTTGCCAGAACATTATTTACAGCATAAACAGGTGACATGTTATTAAGATAAGGTAAGGATATAGATAAGGTACAAATGTTCGCCTTAGACTCGAAAGCATGCAAAAATATAAATGTCAGTTAAATGTCAATATCTATTCCAATTACATAACTAACTTAGGTGAGAAGTCACAAGATCCATCGAGCACCTCCAAATTCTCGCAAGGAATAAAAACATTTTCCGATTAGCCATTTGAGCAGCTCAGATTTGAAGCGATCTCAAGCGAATTGGCATCTTTCTAATACCTTGAGGTATCTTGTTATACACTTTTATTGATTAATGTTTTATATTTTAGCGTTTTATTGACGCTTAAATATACTTAAGTAAAATTTTAAACACAGTAAAAGATGACAACCTCAGGCGGGAATCGAACCACGCACCTTCTGCATTCCGGGCGGCTGCCTTAACCACTTGGCTACCGAGGTCTAGCTTTCAACCGTCGAAATTTGTCAGTGCTTGATGCTTATGTTTTTAGTCAACATAGCATTTTCACGTGAAAACTTCTAAGATTTGATGAAGCAATGTTGACTAAAAACATAAGCATCAAGCACTGACACTTTTATTGAATTAATGTAGCAGTTTTTGCCATGCATAAAACCTCTGCATGGTTGTGTTTTCAATTTAGTAGGGTCTCTTTGTGAATATTTACTATTTTCGGTAATCCTTTTGAATAGGTGTGGATGATTTTTTACAAAGATGCCAATGCCAACTTCCAAAATATACATGGATGAAACTGTCAGTATTTGCAGTTTTTTAAAAAGTGGTCTACAGGAATGCATTTGACCAACCCTGCAAACCGCACGTACACACTTTTTTGTGCCAGGAAGGCTTTATTAACGAGGGTTGAGTTTCCCATAGAAGAATGCCATATCTAAGAATGGAGCCTTATGGTAAGCAGTAAGGGCCGCGTTTTCGCCGACTGTTGTGCTTAATTTTTTCAGTGCATACACAATTTTATTTATTTTACCACATGTCAGGTCGATCGGCTGTTTCCAATTACAGTTTTTGTCAAGTGTTAAGCCTAAGAATTTAGTCGAGACTAGGCAATGAGGACCGCAGAAGCAGTCCTCTGACGTAGACCACGTTTCGTCAAATTACAACTGCACATAAAAATATAAAAAAGCACATGCATATGTGCACATTGCACATGTGCTTAGCGTGATGGGTGTTAAGCCCATCGCCACTCTATGCTGTTGAATGTATGTGTAGTCTTTAGTCGCCTTTTACTACGCCAGAGGGTAAGAGATGTGTTGGTATAGTATTATTTTAGAGAGGCGCTACACACGCTGTTCATTGTGTGAACTGATGTAAAATAATAATTATATACCACATACCTACACTTAAAAACACCCACTTAGGAGACGCATGTGTCCTCGACAGTTTTCATCCATTATACAGTTTACGTAAGCACGCAGCATAATGGCTGTAAGCACTTAGAATGTCTTAATCATGCGTGACTTCAACCTGTGAATAACAGATTAAACGTGTTTTTTATCATAATAAGTATATGAAGGCAAATGTCCAGGTCAAGCAAAGTGTTAGTACCTATACTTAGAACATCACTTTTTATTATTTTTAGCGACTTCGTACATTTATGAAAACACCGTACCCCTTGACGAACTTCCAAAAGTTTGTCCGGACAATTACAAAAGCAATAAAAAAGAATTAGTCAAGTAGGTGCAGCCGTAAAGTAGGCCACGCGTATAACGTATAGTATAACATCATGCATTCGTGGCGGTTGATTTTTATTTATACACAATATGATGCATGATATGAAAGCAGATATTTTAAACTCTAGTAAGTAAAAGATAGTTATTTAGAAAAGAATTTATGTAGCATAACAATATAAGACATTCGAGATAAGATCTTTAAATAGTTACCTATTACTTAGCACATCACTATTGATTAATTTACACTAACGTAGATGACAAGTGAGATAAGGCCTTTGTTAGCACTTACTAGATCACTGTTGATTGTTGCCCAACGTCATTTATGGAGCATAAAAGCGGAGCTATAAGACACTAGTACAAGATAGCAAGTAAGATAAGATCTTTATATAGTACTTACTTCCTACATCACCTTTTAACTGCACTGACTAGTGAATGATAGGCGTTGTAATTACAAAAACGCTCGATAAATATATTTTTTTATTTATTTAATTTTGTGCCACTGCTATCTTATCTGCTCTCCTTGGCGGTTCTACCAGTGTTTCACAAAGTGCTATATTTTTGTAAGTTTTAACATAGGAACAGAATATCTTATCTCTAACTGTAGAAACACAACAATCCTACTAACGAGCGCGCTCATGGGCTGGGCCAAGGGCCGCGTACTCGAGCCGGTTAAGTAACGTAATAAAATATATTCAGAATAGAAATACCTCGATGTCTTGTGGCTAAGTGCTCGGCCCAATAACTGGAAGTCCTGGGTTTAATTTCCATGTCCGGCAAAGTGTGTGTTTCGGGTTTCAAAGCCAATACCCGTCAATTGTAGCGAAGACTTGATTTATGGAGGCCTTTGCCCCACAGTGGAAAGGATACCGGGTGAGTGGTACATGAATTGCGAAAGCACATTACCATATTGAGAAGGTCATTTGCTCTATTCAAGCTTCTGCTGAAGCTGTAGGTCCAATTCCATAAAAATTCTATTGTGTCTGGCACGCGACGCGCAGGTAGATATTTAACTTTTCTTAACTTTCGTATCTTTAAAAAAAATGCACTAAAAGAAGATACACACTACACATATACTTGAAAAAAGAGAAATTATCTAAAAAAACTTTTATAAACCTTACATTACTTTTTCAGAAAAAAATAAATATTCTCGAGTGGTACCAGCATAACAGTGTTCTTATCGATTTGTTATCGAGACGGCGCGAGTTCATGAATTTTGTACAAGCCATTCGGCTGTCTTATCGATTTAGACGTGCAAACACACCTATTGTGAACACAGAGATATTCTGTATCTTACATACTGCATGCGGAGTTACAAATGTAATGTAGTTATCTTACAAAAGGAGGTAGGTAGATAATATTTTTGTGTCAACGTCCGAAAATTTACCTCTAAGAAGTAACTTGCATCAAATACAAAGTTGCAACTAAAAGGTCTTGTTGCTATAAATGCCGTGGACCCATGGCTCTAGGGATTACATTTGGATGAATATTTAGACTTCGATTATATCGATATTAATTAATTACAACCATGAACTTTAACTTAAGATTAGATACAAATCCATGTAACAGCATAATAGGTACTTCAAAAGAGATCGCAAATTACAAAGAGAGTATCCTTTTTCTTGTATTAGTCATGTTGTCATGACTAGCAGGATCTTTATTCATTTGTTCTCTTTCGTCATTTTGACATAATTATTATATGCAAGTTACACATTGAAATTGTTTTTTTTTAAATGTTGAGATAGTTTATGAGTCCTTAATTAGTGTACAGGTTCTGAATACATAATTTTCAATATTGGTGATGGTTTTTATTATCTATCGATACAGTCAGAAGTCCAGGAAACAATCCCTAGTGCCATGGGACCACGGGTAATTAAAATTAAAAAGAATACTCATTAAACTTACCCGTGGACCCGGTAATGGATCGACCCACCGGGGCCACGGGCAAACAGTGGAGAATAGAATAGAATAGAATAGAATAGAATAAAACTTTATTGCATTACTGTTACATTTTTGTTTGCTAGGTTACATTGCATTAAAGTAAGAACAGTTACCCTTAACGGGCATACAATAGAATAACACATTCAACGATTCAATAATTTTAAATTAAACAATTCCAATCACATTTCATTAATATTTATACATATTATTATTATTATTTATTAATTACTTAATTCATTTATTTATTATTGTACATTGTTAATTATTATTAATAATATAATATTCATGCATGCCTAATTAATTAATTAAGTTTTTATATCATAATATTCATTAACATTATAAAATGCTTTAGTAATTAGCCACTCTTTCAACCTTCTTGTAAATTTATAATCGGCATGGCACTTTAATTCAATAGGCAATTTATTGTAAATACGTATAGCGGACACATAAGTACTCTTTTCAAAAATCATAGAACTTATTCGCGGTAATTGCAAAGCATCGAAGCGTCTCAAAGGAGCTTGTCTTATTCTTGAATTTGATATTTTTGGAAACAACGACATTTGATTTCTCACGAATTTGCACATTTCCAAAATGTATATGCTAGGCAATGTTAAGAGTCCCTTTTCTCTATATGTACTTCGAACACTTTCATCGTTTTGTTTGCTAAAAATTAATCTAATGCAACGTTTTTGAAGTAAAAATGTACTATTCACATTAACTGAATTACCCCAAAATATTATTCCATAAGACAACAATGAATAGACATTTGCGTAGTAAGCATTTAAAGCCACTTCTATAGAGGAAACATCGACCAGCACAGACAGCGCATAGCAGTAACTGTTTATTTTATTATTTACTTTTTCTACATGAAATTTCCAATTTAGGTGAGTATCGAGGATTATACCTAGAAATTCTGTGCGTTCGATTTCATTTATAACAATATTATTGTGTTCTATGTTAAGTTTAAGTTGTTCCTTTTTGTAGTTTCTTATTTGCAGTATATTTGTTTTTTGTAAGTTAACTGTTAAATTTAGAGATTTGAGATATAATATTAATTTATTTAATGTCATTTTTATGTCAGATTTATATTCTTCAAAGCATATGTCCTTATCTTTAATGAACAGAAATGATGCATCATCTGCGAACATTACACAAAGATGTTTCGTTACTTTAGGGAGCTGATTAATGTAAACCAAAAACAATAGAGGACCCAAAATACTACCCTGCGGTACTCCCATTAGTATTGTTTGAAGTCCAGATTCAACATTTTGAAGGGTTTTTGTGTGCTTATTTAGAAAAGTTAAGTTTATCTTTTGCTGCCTATTATCAAGATATGATTCAATCAATTTTAATGCGATTCCACGAATGCCAATTTTTTCAAGTTGAGTAATTAGAATAGGGTGTACAACACAGTCAAAAGCACGCGTCATGTCTATAAAAAGAGCCGCACAATGTCTCTTCTTGTCAACTGCTTGCCACACTTCCTGAAGAAAACGATATATTGCCATGGTAGTTGACAAATTTTTCCTAAACCCATACTGGTTATTTTGTAGTACTTCATGTTTATTAAGAAAATCCAGTATTCTTGAGTATAATATCTTTTCAAATATTTTTGAAAAGGCAGGAAGGAGAGCAATAGGCCTATAATTATCCGCTAAATTTCGAGGACCTTTTTTATGAAGTGGTTTTATCACTGTAATTTTTAAACTGTCAGGAAAGCAGCCTGTCTCTAACATCATGTTGATAATAAATACTAAATGCGTAGCAATAATTTCTATGCAGGACTTGACTACTTGCATTGTTACATCATCATATCCACTGCTCTTCTTATTTTTGAGCGCTTTGACACAACTAACAATTTCACACCTATCGGTAGGCTCAAAAAACAAACTACTTATAATAGGGTCACAACTCAGCAGATATTCACGTTGGTTCGAATTCGGATTGTAGTTATTGACGTTTTGTGATATAAAATGACTATTTAAAAAATTTACAATTTCTTGTGGTGTTGTAATTTCGTTGTTATTATTTTTTAGACATTGAATTGATTCCTTTAACATTCTTTTCTGTGATGTGTGTAATCTTATGAGACCCCAAGTGGCTTTAGCTTTGTTTGTGCTTTTTTTAATATATTTTAAATTAGTTTGTCTCTTGGAACAAGTAATGATGCGTTTTAACTTTGTTTTGTATCTTTTATATTCAACAATATTTTGATCGTTTCTGCTTAATTGCAGTTTTTTGTGTAGCCGACGTTTATTTCGACTGGAAATCTTTATGCCTTTAGTAACCCAGTTGGGTTTTAGTTTTGATGTCATTTTAACTCGTTCCAAAGGGAAACAGAGATCATAAACTAATTTAAAAATTTCCAAAAATGCGTCATAGGCTGCATTAGCATCTTTTTGTTCATAAACATTCGTAAAACTAATTTGTGAAATATATTTATTAAATATGTCCAAATTGTTATCAATATGTCTTTTGTATTCGTACCAGTACTTGCATGTAAAGTTTGGTTTAAAGGGAAATGATATAGTTTGACCAGTGTGGTCCGATATACCGTTGTTTAATACTTTCACATAATATTTTTTAATATTTGTTATTATGTTATCAATACAAGTACTAGATTTTGAGGTGATGCGTGTCGGTTCATTTATTGTACATTTCATATTATAATTAGTTAATAGTGAGATAAATAACCTAGTGTTCTTACTGAGCTCTTGAATGTTAATATTAAAGTCTCCCACTAGTACAACTTTTTTGTTAATTTTCCGTGATTGGCGTAGGGTTTTGAATAGAACTTGATCTAACTTTTGTAAGAAAATGTTGATGTCACTGTTTGGGGGCCTATAAATACAAATTATCGTGAGACTAATGTCAATCAATATTATACCACAGCATTCAAACACTTTGTCAACTGCTATATCACTTAACCAGTCTAAATTCTTAAACTCCAGAGTGCTTTTAACAAAAATACAGGCACCGCCTCTGCTAGTTTGCCCTCTAGAATAGTGAGATGCTAAACGATAATTCTTTATTTTGATACAATCTATGTCGGATGTCCTTATAAAAGTTTCTGTAAAACATAAGATGTCAATTTGTGGAACCATAGTGCTAATATATATTTCTAAGTCATTATATTTATTTTTTAAACTCATTATATTTTGATGGAAAATTTTAAAGTTGTTATTCGTAGTCAAGAAAAAACTCATTATTTTCAGTCTGAGTACCTACTGATAGTTTATCATCGCGAGTTTTCTTTGCTTTTTTAATGATATTATTTCTTCTTATTGCTTCACGATATGCATTGTATTTGCGGGCATATTCTCTATTTAAAATAGCCTTCAATATGTTTCTACACAAGTCCATGAGTCTAGAGTAAGCATTTTAATGTCGGCCATACGTATATCCAACAAAAGTAGCCCACTCAAATTGATTACATAAATACCGGTATGAAGTACATAGTATATGTCTATTCATGTTCACATTTCTAAATATTTGAGATAGAATAACATTAGTATTATCAAGTTTATTCATGTAATAATACAAATGGCTCTGCAATTCCATAGGGTTCACATCGTTACAACCTCCAATTATAACCACATAGTCAGATTTGGTTAAGTTTTTACAGTAAGATAAGGACGAACACAGTATTTGATTGATTTTAGCACCTGGCATCAATAACGAAAACACCTTAAACTGACTTCCTAAAAGAGATTGTAAAAGCTTACAAGTGCCCTTTCCTTCATCATCTCCAAAAATTATAACTTTTTGATATCCTATCTTTTTAATACAGTTTTCACTTAATGACTCGCTACGTAAATCGGAATCATAAACTTTACTTAATCTAGTACTTAAACCTAGGTCTTCAGGCTCAGCTATCTTCGTTGAAATTTGATTTTTCACAATGGCTTTACTACGTTTTGGTGTGCTTTGTGGTCTTTCATTTGTATCTATAGCCGTAATTGAAGGGGGAATCGGCGATAGATTGTTTTTGTTTTTTGATTTTGCTTTCCTAGTTAGTTTTCTTATTGGACTATTAATTTCTTTAAAGGCTTTCATAGTGGTATTGTTAATTACAGTTTGTTTTTTTAATTTCGAATTTTCCAGTAGCAAAGTTTCAATTTCATTATGCGCTGCAGCGAGCTCCTCTTGCAATAAACGAATTTGTTCTTTCATTTCTAATATTTGACTATCATCCATAGATTTATTTGGCGCGCTTTTCATAGAACCATCTAAAGTTAGGGAGCTGTAACTGCTTTTTTCGAGAACTGATGTATCTCGAAGGGGACTAATAGATTTGGACCGCGGTTTTCGTTTCGTGATGTTCTCCTTACTCGAAGAAGGTATCGGTAGTAAATTCGAACAGTTCATACACTTCCATGATTTTTTGTTGTCGCTTGTCATTAAGAAATATCTTTTCTCAGACACTTCTGTATCTTGAAGTTTAAAGTTTTTTTTGCATGATGAACAAGTTATGGAGAGACATTTGTTCTTAATTTGCTTCATTTTAATTTTAATACTTATAGAAAACTTTGTAGATACACAAAAAGATAAGATTCCTCACGGGATCGATCTCCGGTTCTCTGGTATGTATGTAGGCGTTAAGCCAATGCACCAAGGGCTCAATAATTTTGCTGACAAATCGCGCAGAGCGCTTCACCATTCGGCCACTGAGGCGAGCTTGACAACTTGTAAAAATAAAATAAAACAATATTAAAAAACAACTGTGTCGCGTAAAGGTGAAAGAATACTAACGGACTAAAGACTGCACATTCATACAACAGCATAGAGCGGCGATGAGGTCAACACCTGTCACGCTGGGCAAATATGCAGTCGCTTTGGTGAAAAGTGGTCTATGGCAGAGGATTGCTTTTGCCGTCCTCATTGCCTAGTCTCTGACTAACCCTTCGGGGATAACAGTTGTGATTGTATACGTATGCATGTAACAATATCAAAGCAACATAAATATGAAGTGTTATTTTAATATCTCATAATAAAAAATTAAATGGAACTTCGTATCAAAGTTGTTGTTTCAAAGCTAAATGAAAATATATTTCTTTTCATTCCCTTAACTTAATGGTATTAAGGTAATGACCTTACCTAAGAAGCCGTATGATACGGAAAGGCCGCATTTATTTTCGTTATGTTATACGGCACCCTTACAAAAAGTTTACAAACGCTCTACTCTACGCTGTTGGATGTACGAGTATGAGCAGTCTTTATTCCGTTAGTCGCCTTTTACGACACCCAAGGGAAGAAAGAGGTTGGTAGTTGGTAGTTGGTGGTACGCTCACACCAGTTATATAGACCAAGATGAGTATTCTTTTTAAACTCGTTAATATAGTATTATTAATCAAATCAAATAAAAAAAATAATCAAACTTTTCTACAATCACACCAATTATCTAGCCCAAGAGAAGCTTCCAAGAAACTTGTAAAATGGTTACTAGACAACGGATAAACATACTTAAAATACTTAAATACATACTACATACTTATTATACATAGAAAACACCCAGACCCGAGACAATTTTTACTCAGAGATGGCGACACCATGAAAACCGGTGAACAAACCACTCGAAAAAGGAGGTCGTCAAATTATATCTGCCGTGAGTAGGAATCGAACGCAATGAAAACCACCGGTACGTAGTAACTCGTTTATTGCACTGGGCGCAGCCAGCCGCCTTGACAAAGTGTACAATCAAAAAATTATTACGCTACCCTCATATTCATAACATATAGTAAGAAAACGGATAAATATACAAAAACATAAAAAAAACACCCAGACACGAAATCAATTTAGAAAAACAGTTTTTCTCTAAATGGACCCGACCGGGAATTTAACCCGGGACCTCAGAGATGGCGCGACACCAGAACCGGCGTGCTAACTACTCGACCACGGAATTCGTCAAATTTGAGTGAGCCGCTACGCTACACACGCCTCATACTGTCTGCTACTTATCTATAAACTAACGGCCGCTCGCGGTTTCACTCGCGTGGTTCCCGTTCCCGTGGAAATATCGGGATAAAAAGTATTATATGTGTTAATCCAGGCTATAAACTATCTATATGATTAATTTCATCCAAATCCATTCAGTAGTTTTTACGTGAAAGAGTAACAAACATCTATCCATACTTACAAACTTTCGCGTTTATAACATTAGTAGGATTTACTATTAGCAAACGTTAACACCGTAATACACCGTGTCTCGTAGCAGTAAAAGAATACTACCACCCCCTCTCTTCCCTTGGGTGTCGTAAAAGGCGACTAACGGACTAAAGACTGCTCATACAAATCCAACTGCGTAGAGCGTAGATGGGCTCACCACTTGTCACGCTGAGCACATGTGCAGTCGCTATTTGGTGAAAAGTGGACTATGGTAGAAGACTGCTTTTACTTTCCTCTTTGCCTAGTCTCTGATTAGACAGAGGGGTTTGCCCTTCGGGGATAATAGTTGTGATTACAATATAATCATATTATGTATGTTAATAAATAATAAAAAAAAAAACTCACACCAATCATCCAGCTCAAGAGAAGCTTCGTTATGAAACTCGTTAAAAGGTTACTAGACAACAGGTAAACATACTTAAAATATTTAAATACATACTTATTATACATAGAAAACACCCAGACCCGAGATAATTTAGAAAAACAAGAGTTTCTAAATTGACCCGACCGGGGATCGAGCCCGGGACCTCATAGATGGCGTCACCATGAAAACCGGTGTACAGACCACTCGACCAAGGAAGTCGTCAATAATCGTCAATGTATGTATGTAAACGCTATTATACAAAGTCTGGGACTAAACACTATTCTTGTAGCACTGTAGCCCGTAGCACTGTAGCCCGTAGCAACAACTACTCAGTTACAATACTTAGGGTGGATTCGACCAAACTGGAATAAGACTTACTCCGAGATTAATCTATACAAATTCGGCGTTTAACCTAGGTATAATACCTTATTCCAGTTTGGTCGAATCCACCCTTAAAATAGAATGGCCAGCGATCGTTAACAGATGGGACTAAACACTATTCTTGTTCGTAGCACTGTAGCGCGTAGCTGAACGGTTAGTAGCCCGTAGCAACCAACTACTCAGTTACTCTCTCTTTATCTATATTTATAATACTATCTCTTTATCTATATTTATAATAATAATATACCTTTATGATCACAATGCCTACGCCGCAAAACGACTTTGAAGGATTACTCCTAAACAGCTATAAGACTAAGTGGCAAAATTACTGACATTGAAAACGCCTACAAAAGCAAAATGCCTCAAAACAATATCTCTAAAGTGGTTTGCCTAATTTGCAACACGTCTGCATTATTTCTTGTCTAGGCAGCATAATGTCTCAAAAATTAAAATGACTTTAAAGGATAATACATAACATGCGATACAACTAAGAAGCATAATTAAGAATCAAACGAACTTACCTTGTGAAGTTTGATTCCAATTATGCGAGGGTCTCAACCGAAGACGATTACTTATTACATGCAGCAGTACATGAGATGGTGCTATCTTATTCACACTTTTAGATATATCCTAAAAAGAAATATCTTATTTCCGTTCCCTGCACTGGCAACCCCGCGTCACGAGACGTCATTATTTCAGAGAATTTTGTGTTATCCTCCACAATTTTTTATTTTATTTTTTGGGTTGGGAGGGATGGGCTGCGTTCCGTGGCTTCACTCGAGTGCACTCGAGCGCACTCCGACGCGCGCTCTACCCGTTCCGTGGCTTGGTGAAATTTTACTCTGACGGCTGTCAGAGCGTAGTTTCATCCGTTCTGTGCTGTTCTGTGGCTCAGAGCGCAGCAACCAAACAACCATCAAATCGGATGGTTGTTTTTCACTCTGACAGCTATTTGACGTTTATATCATTGTTATAGTGTCAAATTTTGCAATTTATGTCAAAACGTCTCGAAAAATTCGACCTGTTTGTTTCGTATTGTTTTGCTTTTTAATAATTAGGTTTAAAAATTGTATAAAAGTGGAAAAAATGTAGACAAAAGAAGAGTTTTCTCTCGTTTTGGACAGGAATACTTCAGAAGAGGTTATAAAAACAACTCGATCGTTCCGTGGCTCAATTGCAACTCAAACCAGTTAAACTTTAACCAAACAACTACACCCAGAACGACGGAACGCACTCATGGGTTGACGTAATCATCTTCGGTTGAGACCCTCGCATAATTGGAATCAAACTTCACAAGGTAAGTTCGTTTGATTCTTAATTATACTTCGGGTCTCAACCAAAGACGATTACTTATTACATGCAGATGTTCAGAGCATTGTAATGTTAACACAATAAAAAAAAAATTATGTCAATTTAAACTTTACAATATGTAGGTAGTTTTTTATAGTTGCGTAAGCCTCCTTTAAACCTTAAAAGATGCATTTTATGGCTATCGATGCATTGGTCGTTTTCTAAAAAATGAATTTAACAATTTCATTTATTTATTTGATTAAGTATTATTATTTTGTTGTAAATACTGCATTGACAAATTCATTCTAATTTATATCTAAACATTTCTCCAACAGTATTAACAAATACATTTAAGTGACTCAGCCCAGCCCACAACAACTCTGCGAAACACCTCCAGACTAGATCTGTGAGCAGTGTGAGCAGTAAATGCCGAGCGACTACGTGACTGTGAGCTCCAAATACAGACAAATATCCGTATCGGCATGTCGTCCACTGTCTTAAAATCCTTTTTTTTTTATCTGCAACAAATGTTTGTGACCGCCTTTTTATGAGGTTGGCACAGCCAGCAACAAATAACTGCGATTCTTACAAATATTGGACAATCTGATGTGCGGTTGCTAAACACGGGTCCTGAAGTCTAAATGAAGTCGGTAGCTTCAATCACATAATTTTGTATTGATATATTATTTTTAATTAAACTAATAGACTGCCTTTTTTGAGCAGAAACAATAGAAAATATAGTGTAAGAATCATAAGTATATAAACAACATAGAACCTTCCTCAAACTTTTTGGTTAGAAATGATAACTTTATAACTATCAGCTTTGAAAAGATACAAGTTATTATTTTTCGAATAAAGCTACCAAGATATTATCAAATACAGTACTGATTTAATGTTACTGATTTTGTTGCAAGAGATGTAAACATATATCTCAAGATGCTCGTATACCATGTCTGGTCAACGATTACTAATAATTTGGCGCCACCTGGATAAGGCTATCTAGAAGTGGATGGCTCGCATTGAAAGGAAATTAGGTATAACAAATATTATTTAGGGCCGAAGAACAATTTTCTTGGACAACAAGTTTGGGTCACATTGTATACCAAGGATGTAAATTCTAATCTGTACCACATCAATACCTTCTGCTTTATCCAATTTATATTAAATGTAAGTGATTTTTTTTTTTTTTATAACTTGGTCAGGATTTCGTGATGCATTCTGCGTTTGTAAGGTTTTTTAAGGTCAAATTATGACTTTGCCAATAAACTAATAATATGTGAAAACGCATGGTAGGAGAGTTACCTACTCCGTAGCTATAAGTATATTCGTATAATGTTTTCACAAGACTGGATGTAGGATGCGAATACATAAAAGTTTCTGAATCAATTAATCCTAAGAATTTCTTTTGTTCAAACAACTTGGTGTAGGTAGGTAATTCAAACCGCAACGGCCGCTGTGCATGCTGTAGTCAATATTCTTGAATTCATCTAAATCTCTTATTATTACATTTATGTATAAAACAAGTTCTGTTGCTCGGTTTTTTAGTAATGCTTTTGTAAGTGTTTGTGACAAACCCTATGACTCCAAAAAGGTGCTTGTACTCGTAGTTTTATTATTCAATACACACTCGTCATAGTTTGAGCTTATTTTTCGTGCGTAGGTACAAAACATAAACTAAAAAATTATTGTAGAAAATTCAAATATTATGCGCAATTGTTCTAGAACCGGTTCCAGTAATTTCGCAAACACAAATAGGCCGAACAGAAGAACATTAATTTCAACTGAGGCCTCAAACTAAACCTTAACTTTTTCCGATCAGCTTTAATTGCAGTAGGTAGATACTTAATTAAAATAAGCATCTTGAATATCAATTGTTGACAATAGTAGCTGTGATTTAATAATTTAAGGGCAGTTCGATTCTTTTAAATATAATTATTATGAAGCTGCTTTAAATTTTAAGTGAATCTGTGAGATCCTATACATTGTTTTTTGTAAACTTTTCCTGACCTTTATAAACACAACAAAAGAGAATCAGACAAATCAGTCGAGCCGTTTTTGTGCGCTTAGCAACACATTTGGCGATTCATTTTTATCTATATGAGATAGTAAGTAACACACATTGTTTTGAAGTATAGTTGTTTTGTATAGGTTTGCCGGGAAAATGAATATTACATTTACGAATCCAATGTAAAACATTACGATCCCTAGTGAGCTCACACTTTCTGTCATTCAGTCATAAAAATAGGTCAAGCGACTGCAGGAGCTCTGATTCCAACGTCTCCCTGTCAGATATCCGGCGGAACCTCGGCAGTCCCTTGGCGGTGTGAATGGTGCTGGTGGGCTTGATCGCAGCTCGATAGCTGATGATACTACTACGCACAGTGGCGCCCCCCCTATAGTTTAAAGAACCTCGAAGTTGATCACAACTTCAGCCCGGGCATCAGCCCGGGACTCTGTACAGAGCGTTGGATTTTTGTTTTCTTTCCGAATCAAACTTGGTTAAGGCATTAGGGGTCTTAATATTATTATGCTCAGAAAGTGAAGTTTTAAAACTTTTATTCATTTATTTAAACATTATCTCCAACAGAGCTTATTATTGTTATTATTATTATTATTATTTCAATTTCCTAATTTAGTTTTGGAGCTTCGAGGCTTATGTACATTATTACTATTTTTTTTTATTTTTTTTTCCATTTATTTAAGTAGGTAAGTAAGTAGGTACTTATTTTTTTTTTTGTTAATTATTATTATGAGTCACCTTTTATTTTTTATGAGGTTCGTCTCTGAGAAATTGTAGAATCCATGGGTGTCCAATGAAAGCAGGCTATCGTCGAACTGACCGTCATATACGGGGACAGATCGAAGATCTTAGTGGCGCAGCTGGCACGGGCACAGGCGCTAGCGCTGCAAGCAGCGCGAATGGCCAAGCTTCGTTTCTGCCGCTAATGGTTGAGTCATTTAAACATCAATGACATAGTTTAAGATGTCTTCACCAAATCATTATTGATAAGTAAACCCGAAGATAACGAAACGTTGAAAACATGTCCACCCCAGGCGGAAATCGAACTTACGTCCTCAACAATGTTTAGACTCTGCTTTGTTCCACGGATGACGTGGAAACGTGAAACTGTTAGGGTGAAATAAGTATGGCCTCTTACGGTTTATGTGGAGTAGAAAATCCTCAACACAGTTCAAGTGGAGTTAGAAACCATGAAACGGCTATCGTGGAATAAAATAAAGCCTCAACACTGTTAAAATGTACTAAATACATATTCCCGAAACGGCTTGCTTGAAATAAAATGTAGCCTCACTCAACCCTGGTAGAGTGGAGTGAGTATCTTCGACACGGCTTGTGTAGCCGCTGTGTCACGGAGAAAGTCTAATTCTTATTCTAATACAATTAATAAGTATATATAATGCTGAGGTCTGACCTGAAAACCGCGTGGCGACTCCTTTGCTTCCAATCCAGAGGGGTTCTTAGGAATTTTCTTTCTTGATGTACCAATTGACAATTGACACCAATTGACAACATCCATATAGCCTCAACACTGTTAAAGTGGAGTGAGTATCTTTGACACGGCTTGCTTGGAGTAAGATATAGCCTCAACACTGTTAAAGTGGTGTAAGTATCCTCGAAACGGCTTGCGTGGAGCCCCAACACTGTTAAAGTGGAGTAAGTATCCTTGACACGGCTTGCGTGGCGCTTCAATACTGTTGAAGTGGAGTAAGTATCCTCGACACGGCTAGCGTGGAGCCTCAACACTGTTAAAGTGGAGTAAATATCCTCGACACGGCATGCGTGGAGCCTCAACTCTGTTAAAGTGGAGTAAGTTACCCTGACACGACTTGCGTGGTGTAAAATAGAACCTCAGCACTGTCTAATTGGTGTAAGTAACCTCGATACGGCTTGTATGGAGTAAAATCAATGACATTCAATGTCATTGAGTAAAATAAAGCATCAACACTGTTGAGCAGTTATATATCCTCGACACATCATACGTTTAGTAAGTTAAACACTGTTACAACGGTGTCTAAGTAAGTATTTTAGTATTTAATGAATTTCTTGTTGTAAATGGCTTTTAATTTTGTTACAATCATTATTATAGAACCCAAGAAAAACCAATAAAAATGAGGGTAGATAATTTTAATGATAAATGATCTTAGTTCCTTACAACTATGATACATTCCTTAATAGTTAATTTTCCAGGTAAATTAGCGTTATGTTCCAATACCTGCGTGTCGTAATATCGTTGATACGACATTTATCACTATTCACCGACACCGATGATAATAAACGCCTACGTTTTTTCCATTAAAAATGATTTCTTTACTTTACGAAGAATACCGTAATGATCACTGTCTCTCAGCTTCGAACTTTAACATTTTCCCTTCTTATTAAATACATATTTAATTTCGTTACGAAAAGTACGTGTGATTCCGATAACACAAAAACACGTAATGACGTCTCGTGACGCGGGGTTGCCAGTGCAGGGAACGGAAATAAGATATTTCTTTTTAGGATATATCTAAAAGTGTGAATAAGATAGCACCATCTCATGTACTGCTGCATGTAATAAGTAATCGTCTTAGGTTGAGACCCGAAGTATAATTAATCGCTATCAAAAACGGCTTTAAATCAAACTGCCTCAAACTTCGATCAACAATACCAACTAAATAACGATAACTAGATGAGGTAACCTCCGTGTTCGTTATAGATCAGGGCCGGTACAGATGGTTACAATTTGAACTGCAACCCAACTGCAAAATGACAGTTCGGGTGCAGTTATGAAGCAATAAAAAAAAACAAAAATGCCATTTTGCAGCTGAGTTGCAGTTCAAATTCTATCCCTCTGTACCGGCCCTAGATGACCTGTTTTATAAAGACCAATTTCATAGGTAATGATCTAATACTAAACAATTCGTGACGGACCATTACCTATGCTTGTACCTCATTTTTGTTTGGTTTCTTGTAATGTAAAGCATTTTGGTGTTCAGGTCATAAATTACTGAGATGTTTTGCATTTGAGGTATTTGGCGTTTCAAGTCTCCTTCATATATAGGTATTTTACTACAGAGAGGTTTGCCGTTAAAGTCACATTGCGTTTGTAGCCATTATGATGTTTAGAAAATTTACTATAAAGTCCATTTGCATTAGAGGTGCAGTAATAATAAGTCGTTTTGATTTGAGGCATTTTGCTTTGTAGGCGCTTTAAATGTTAGTAATTTTGCCACTTAGTATTAAAGCTGTCTAAGAGTAATCCTTCAAAGTCGTTTTGCGGCGTAGGCATTGTGATCATAAAGGATAATATATCGTAGCGCCACCGTCCGTTAGCAGATGTGACTAAAGAATAGCACTGTAGCCAGTAGCTGAGTAAATCGTAGCCCGTAGCTACCAACTACTCACTCACAATACTTACAATATCTATTCTAAGAATATATCGAATCGCCAGCGTTCGTTAGCAGATCCGAGCCGATCCATATTTCTAGTATCCGTTGTGCCTTAATCTATACTATAAGGCTGTGACGCTGAAATCTGAACGGAACCGACACAAGGAAATGAACGCCCGGAGACTTCCGGACGACTGCACCGCCACCGAATTAATGGGTTTTCTTTGCGGACGTGAGCGCTGTGACATCGGTTTATTGTAATTTATTAAGTGTGAAGGCTCTTTCTCGTTTTCTACTTAGAGTTTGCTCTTATACATTAAACTTAAGACTATTTATTATCCTTTAAGTGTTAATCCGAAACACACTTTGCTGGACTGTGGCCGGGTGTTCTATTCTGTATAAGCCATGGACCTAATACAATCATGTAATTTGTCCATAGTATAATCATATTATTTTATATTGCAGTGACGTTTCAATTGAAACTCAAATAAACATATACCCAGCATCAGTCTTGTGAATGTAATCTGTACCCATTATAAATAAATAAGCAGGTGTGACGTCATCACATTTAGGAACATTGAGTTATTATAACTAGAGCAGCTATTCCTTACAAAAAATGTGCTCATCTAGATAAGCTTCGGTGGCCGAGTGGTAAAGCGCTTAGCTCGATATCCGGAGGTCCCGGGTTTAATTCCAAGGTCAGGCAAAATGTGTTTCGGATTTTCCGATGCAAATACCGGTTTTTTTTTTCGTCCACATATTTTTTTATATCATTCGGTAACGTTAATAGACATAATTTTAATTCTTTTTATTTATTTATTATTCATTATTTATTTATTATGTCCGGCACAATAAAAAATAACTCGTGGATACCGGGCGGACGAAAGGTCACGTGTAACGTAAATGTAACCTAACCTAGGTATCCTGTAGTATCGTGTCATAGTTCAATTGCGCGGTTCTGGTCGATTAACCATGATTAACGATATTTTTGTAGATATGTTTGATAAATTTTAGTTACATTATTTTTTACTTAAAAAAAATTAAATAAATCTGTAGCTCTATATTAAGTTAATCTATTTAAAAAAATATGTGCACAGATAAAAAAGAAATCCTGTATGAGTAATGGGACTTCTTGGCGGGAAAGTGAAGCGTCATGTCTGCAGTTTTGTATTATTTTCTATAAATTATGTTTTCGAATATTAATGTGAAATAATGGTGGATTATTTACTTTCAAGTCTTCGTGAACGTGCATGAGTGTTGGCAAATGAAACAAAACAGTGCAACATCACTTTACAAAATCTCTCAAGAAGTCCGTGTGAGACCTCAATAAAGTTCCACAGCTTTATTGAGTCTCGAGGGGTTTGGGGGAAAATCATTTACCATTAAACGTTCATTATCACTCATTATCATCCACTTAATGTAAAGAAAATAATAATTACTATTAAAAACTTGACACTGGCTAAATGTGCTGATCGCACGAAGCCATTAATTAAAAGAAAAAAAATCCTGTATAGCCCTAATTTGCGATCACCAACGTTGCATTTGGCAGGCGTGGTGATAAAGCCAATACCCATCAATTGTAGCGATGACTTGATTTCGATGAGGCTTTGCATTGCAGTGGGACAGTATACAGGCTGTACTTTATTTTACTTTAGAGACAGTGGGGCGTATGGTGCGGGGTTCTGTACGTGTGTGTTCGTTAATAAATTATTTTCCTTTTTTTTTGTACTTCTTTCTTCCTATATTAATTCTTTTTTTATAAAAAAGCTTATTATAAAGTGTAAGACAAAACAGCTTGGCTCTGAACTGAAATGCTTCAAGTACTCTAACAGCTATTTCTAATTATTTATAATTAATTTATATAGAGTACCCTAGCTATAATATATATTTTGCATTCCAATTCTAATTTTGTATTTTATGACCTGGTAACGACATATCTTTTTTTTTGTAAATGTCGTTGCTTCTGTGCGCTGTGGTTTTTTGCGCCCGTTCTTACCACAGATAAAAAATGACGCCCTGAATGGCAGTAGGTCAAAAATTTGGATGATTCAAAGTACTTATTAATTGAGTTTATTGAATAAATATTTTGAGTTTGAGGCTTTTGCAGCCCATGGGCAGCAACTTAGTGCGCAAAACTTGCTTCGCGATGTCGTCCCTAGTTACAACACCTCAATATTTAGGAGTACCTTACCGAAGGTGGTGTTGACACGCGCCGCTGAATAAACGAACGGCCCCCATTGTGTTCGCAGCAAATCTTTGCAGATTGTCGTTTTTCGAATAGACGGCTACACATTTACACCGGGTTGTGTTTACTCATTTCGCGTACCTGTCGCAACAGCTTAGTACCTTGTCATTGTGTGGAATAAAACATGCCGCATTTTTATGATTTGTATAAAAGTGTTCGTCCTAAGAATTATGATTGGCAAAGACATGCCATCTGAGGAGATTTATTTATTCGTTTAGATGGCCACACTTACTGCAATAGATATAGATAAACTTACAAAAAAATCACAGTCACATTAAAAACACTCATTAAGTATACTATATTTGCACTTAAGATAAGAAATAACATAGTACTAACAATACCAAAATAACAGAAAAACAACCTAGTTGAATCTCAGCATAATTGAAATGAAACACTTTTTTTGGGATTTTATTTTATTTTATTTATTAATAAGGCTTACCAACTAAATACATACAACTCATTGCAGCAGACAAAGTTTGAGGAGTGGTTACACTTATATGTATTTAAATTATAGGTATGCACAACATTTACATTCCGAACCAACTGATATACTTAAATAAAATTAAAATAAAACTAAGAAACTATTTCTAATCCAATTTCAAATACTCGTATATGTAGGTATACAAACTAAATCAAATTAAATTTTGTTCTGTGTTATTGAGTAACCAGAAGCAAGAAGCATCTTTTTAAAAGAGCCTATGTTATTAGAAAAAATATCTAAATCACAGTTCTGAAAAATAATGCTATAAAGTTTCTGCATGTATGACAGCGGTATATTACTTCCATATTTATTTGCACTGTAAGAAGTAGAAAATGAATTGTAATTACACAACCGAGCTTGTACGCGTGGTACTCTTATTTATTTATTTATTTCCACTTTTACAACTATTTTTACAGGCAACTTTAACCTAATGCAATAGTGTAACTAACTACATATAATCATAACTTATCACGAATAGAGCTGTTTTTGTGAATTCATTCATAGAACAGTAGAACAAGTCAATTTTGTTTGCAATTCGGTTTAGGGCGATCAGTGCACGCGTCAGCGGCGCCTTGCCCAGCAGGTTGGTGCGGCCGCGCGGCACGGCCAGCAGCCGCGGCTGGCGGCGGCGCCCCGCGTATCCGTTGGGGACACATAGGCTCACCGAGCTGAGTACCTCACTGTTGCTAATTTTGCCCCTAATTAATTTAAACACATACGTCACTAAACAAAGTTCTCTCCTTACTCTTAGCTCATTGTACCCTACCATACCCAATACAAATAAAGTAGGATACATAAGCGGGTAGAAAGGATATACCCCATGCTTCCTAAAATATATGTACCTAATGAATTTATTCTGAATGCGCTCCAACATGAGACTATATTTAGCCTCATGTGAAGCCCAAATGACTGCATTGCACTCGAGGTTGCTTCTAACCAACGCATTGTACAAGGCTACAATCGCTCCTACATTTGTAAAACCATGTGACCGACGGAGTATAAACCCTAAGTTTCTATAAGCTTTCTTACAAATGTTGACAATGTGATCCCGAAACGTCAGATCTGCTGTGAATTTTACTCCTAGATCTTTTACTTCTGTCACTCTTTTTAAGTGCATTTCGTTAACCTCGTAGTCATGGAGAATGGGATTACGTGCTCGAGTAAACGTTATGGTCACGCATTTCGCTGTATTAAAAAATAATTTATTAGCTTTGCTCCATGCCACTACTCGGTCTATATCACTCTGGAATCTCTCACAATCAGTCGTGCTTCTGATTGGCAAAAACATTTTCAAATCGTCAGCGAAAAGTAAGCAACTTGAATTTCTGATAACCCCTGGTAAGTCATTGACCATGATGATGAACTCAAGAGGCCCGAGATTGCTACCTTGACTCACCCCCGACCTGACTGGATA